>WAAF01005684.1:316392-508449 GCA_013400475.1 Tricholaema leucomelas
GAGGGGGGAAAAGGAGGGGGGGAAAGGAGGGGGGGAAGGAGGAAAGAGGGAGAAAAGCAGGTGGGGAAAGGAAGAGTGAGGGGGGAAAGGAAGAGACAACGGATGAAGGGAGGAGAGACAGGGAAAGAGTCATTGAAAAAGAAAAAGGAAAAGAAAACAACAACAAAAAAGTGAAATAGGGAAAGAACTAAAGAAAACAAACCCAAAGTTTACTGGAAGGAATTCTCTTTCCTACTTTATCGCCAGAATTCATGGTGAATAGTCCAAGAAAAATCCTCAGCACCTGCTAGCTTCATTTTATGCATCACGAGAAATGAATGCAATTATGCTAAATGATATTTGGAACAGCCCAGTGCTAAGACATGAAGTCAGATCATTTTGTTATGGAAGGGTACATAACAGCTATCAAAAAGAAACCACCTTTCTAAGAAAACTTCCCATGCCTAAATACTGCCCATCTCTCCTTTGCTTGGCTCTCAGAGCAGAAGATGTTTCTTTGCTTTGGCAGCCTGTTCCAGTGCTCAATCAACCTCAAAGTGTTTTTAACTTGGGGTTTAAGTGAAACCTTCTGTGTTCTGGTTCTGGTTTGCACACATTGCCTCTTGTCCCATCTCTGGGCACCACTGAAAAGAGGCCAGCCCCAGCCATTTCCATCCAGAAGTTTAACACGTTTCCTTTACAAAGCAAAGAATTGAAGTAGTAGTGAGCAATTGTTTCAATACTTAAAGTCTCAAGCTATTGTCCAGTTGTCTGCTTAGGAGGGGCACTGCCAAAGCATTTGAGTCAACTAAATGAGTTGCTGCTATTGGAAAATCATCTCTGTGTACTGGAAAAAACACACCAACATAGTTACTTTTTACTCTTCCTTCTCAGGTATTGGAATGGGAGGTTGTTGAGTCACCAATCCTGGATGTGTTTAAAAGTCGTTTGGATGTGGTGCTTGGGGCTATGGTTTAGCATGAACCTTGTAGAGCAGGGTTATGGGTTGGAGTTGGTGATCCTGAGGACTTTTTCCAACCTGAGTGTTTCTGTGATTCTGCTTATTAGTATCATAGAATATTACAGGTTGGAAAGCTCATCCAGTCCAACCCTCCTGCCAGAGCAGCAGCACCTAGAGCAGATCACACAGGAAAACATTCAGGCACCTCTTGAGCATCTCCAGAGAGGGAGACTCCACAATCTCCCTGGGCAGCCTGTTCCAGTGTTGTGTCACCCTCACAGGGAAAACATTTTCCTCATGTCTCCATGGAACTTCCTCTGTCTCAACTTCCACCCCATTGCCCCTCGTTCTATCACTGGGCATCACCGAGCAGAGCCTGGCTCCATCCTCTTGGCACTCACCTTTACATCTAGATAAACATACCAGCATACTAAAAGCTAAAAAATGTTCTTTTTCTAGTCCAGCTGCTATGTGAACAGTCTGTCATATTTAAAATATGACATGAACACAAAGATTGTACTCACTTTAGGATAACAACATTTCTCAGCAGAGTGGATTACTGCATTAGAAGGAGTGAGTTTCCTGGCACTCATGTTCTCATTCACTGCAGGCTGCAGATGTATCTGCCATTTCTCTCCAATGACTTTAAGAATCATAGAATCATAGAATGTGCTGGGCTGGAAGGGACCTCTGAAGGTCATCCAGTCCAATCTCCCCTACAGTCAGCAGGGATATCCTCAACTAGATCAGGGTGCCCACAGTCTTGTCCAGCCTCACTTCGAGTATCTCCAGCAATGGGCCCCAACCACATGTCTGGGCAACCTCTCCCAGTGTCCCACTACCCTCATGGTGCAGAACCTGTTCCTAACATCCAATCTCAATCTGCTCTGCTCTAGTTTGAAGCCACTGCCCTCATCCTGTCCCTGCAGCTCTTCACAAACAGTCTCTCTGCAGCCTTCTTGTAGCCCCCTTCAAGTACTGGCAGACTGCTATCAGGTCTGCCCAGAGCCTCCTCTTCTCCAGGCTGAACAATCCCAGCTCCCCTAGCCTGTCATTTTCCAGATCTGCAGCACTGCTTTCCTTCAAGTGATTTTTCTCCATTGCCAGCATAGATCCAGTATAAAATACTCAGGAAAAACGAATGTTTTGGTACAGGGAGGGATGACTCTGCCTCTCACTCCTTTCTGCTTCTAAAGGCAGTTACAAATCTGCCAAAGGTGGCACAAAAACCACAGCAGCAGCAATTTCTGGGAAGCAGCAAAGCCCTATCAAGTCATGACCAATGTGCTTTTGATTCTTAGTTTTCTTCACAATGACATCAACACAACTGGTTCTGGAGTTCTAGCAATCCATATTTTGAACTGGATACTGTCAGAGGCATCTAGTGGCTCAAATGTTGGCCTCTGCTTTGTCCCCTGTTGTCCTCATTGCTTATTTTATTGCACCGAGTGAAAATATTCCCTTTTCACACAAGCAGCAGTGGAATTCATCACCCTAAGGATCAGCAGGGTGTGGGACATCTGGAAATGTTTTATCAGCCTTTTTTTAACTTGTTGATATTAATTACTCTAACAATGACTATTAGCAGCCTCCCAGGGAGGGAGGAGGACAGCTGCTCGTCACACATCCCACCACAATCGGATTGGACTGACTGATGGCCCCGGACCACTGCAGCTGGTGGCCACCTGCAGCCAGACCAACAGCCAAGCCCACATGGCAAAGAACACGGGGAGCTTCCCCAACTGCTTTTCTTGAGTGCAGCTCTGTCAGCCGACCTCCACCATCAGCTTCACTGAATGCAAATCCTCAGCAGCTCTTGGATGATGTCTTGGTACGACCAAGGCTAACCTCCAAAATTGCACCTGCTGTGCAGAATGATTTTGGAGAGAGGCACAGATGCATGGAGACCAATGGTGAGGATCAAAGAGGCAATTTCAAGTTACTAGTTAGACATCACTAATCTCCTCATAGGAAGACAACTGTTTTTCTTCCCCTCCTACTTTATCTCTCTGCCACGTAACCCAGACCTCCTCTGACTCAATATGCAGGTTATATACTTTCCACTTTCCCTATAACCCCATTTGGAGTTTTTATTTGGCTTATCTCATGGAAGTTTCACAAAACTCTCCCTGCCCTCTCTTTCATCACCTGCATTCACATACATGTGTCAGAAACACTCAGTGCCAGCAGGCTAAACAACTCTCAGCAAGCCTTTTGGCAGTTGAGCACTATTTGCATAACAAAACAATATCTATTGTCTGATAGGGGACAGTGCCTGTCTGCAAACACACAGGCAGGAGATGTCCTGCTGCCATTTGCATAAAACCAGTCAGGAGGTCTTTCCAGCTCACTGCTGTTTAACAGAAGTGCTAGAGCCCAACCTTGGGAACCAAGCAGGCAAAGCGCTGCACTCGTGGGAGAGCAGGGGTTTATGCTATGCTCACACACAGTGGGGCTTCTGGATGAGAGAACTGTTCCTCACCATCATCTTCTGTGCAGAAGATGCCTGCCAATCAATTAAAAGGTCGCACAGATCCCACCCAAGCTGACTGAAGAACCTCACTGGGAGCCAAAATCCTTTCCATAGCTCTGTTTCATCTTCAACTGCTCTGTGCTCCTTTTTTACCCCCAAAGGTATGTTCTCCACTGCCAGGAAAGGCCTTCCAAATTCCCAGCTCCTCCTTCATAGCAGAAAGATTATTTTAGAGACATCCCTTTTCAAATTCCCTACAGGAAGGGCAGAATTTGCCATTCAGTTTGGGGATCCTGGTGCCACCCAGGTCAGTGTGGTGTTGCAGAGGTCTCTGCCACCTTGTATTTGCTCTGAACCCACCTCCTTGCCAGCACAAGTAACTCCACTCTCCCAGCCAGCACTTAATGGCAACTCAAGTACATAGTGGACATGCTGGGAAATGGCAAGAAGAATTTAATTCCTACATTTATGGATTTTTTTTTTTTCAAAGCCAGAAACCAGAATTATGATAGTTTGAACTAGATCCTATCTTTCACAAACAGAAGCAAATATCTGCAGGCAGGCAGCCATCAGAAAATACCTGGACTGACAGAGCAGGGCAGAAGAAAACACACAATTACTAGCTGTGAAATATTGTCCAAATGACAAAAGATCTTCTTTCTCTTCAAGAAAAACATAACTTAGGAGCTGCCACAGTGATGACACAGTCCTTCCTGTACTGTTACACAGGGAGAGTACTGGGAGAGGTGGTGAGGTAGCTGGACCATAATACAGAATCACAGGAACATCCAGGCTGGAAAAGCCCCTCAGGATCACCAAGTCCAACCCAGAACCTTACTCTACAAGATTCACCTCAAACTATACCCCTAAGCACCACATCCAAACAACCAAACATCCAAACGGCAGGGGGGTTGGACTGGATGACATTTGGAGGTCCCTCCTCATGTTTCCATGGAACTTCCTATGCCTCAACTTCCATCCATTGCTCCTTGTCCTGTCACTGGGCATCACCAAGAAGAGGCTGGGCCCACCCTCCTGGTGCTCACCCCTTACATATTTATAACCATGAATGAGGTCAGCCCTTAGTCTCCTCCTCTCCAAGCAGCACAGCCTCAGCTCCCTCGGGCTCTCCTCATAAGGAAGATGTTCAACTTTCTTAATCATTTTTGTGGCTCTGTACTGGACTCTTTCAAGCAGCTCCCTGTCCTTCTTCAACTGGGAGGCCCAGAATTGGACACAATACTTCAGATGAGGCCTCACAGGGCAGAGTAGAGGGGAAAGAGAACCTCCCTTGACCTACTAATACACTCCAGAATTGCATTGGCCTTCCTTGCCACAAGTGCACACTGCTGGCTCATGGCCATCCTTCCATCCACCAGGACTCCCAAGTCTCTCTCCCCTTCACTGCTCTCCAGCAGGTCAGTCCCCAGGAATAATCAGGTTCACTCTAGCTTCAGGGAAATCTGAAACATCTCCACAGAAGGATTAAAAACCAGAAACACTGCAATTCATCCCAAAAGAGCTGTATCTTCATAATTTCCAAGTTGTGTTTGGCACTACCTCTGCTCTGACCACAGATGACCGAATGCAAAATTTCCAGACTCCAAAAGCCAAAGGTTCTCCAGAGAGCACTCTGACATCAGAGGTAATAAAAAAGGTTCACTGGTCAGTGGAGACATCTACCAATGATTTACTCAGCTGGACTGTCTTTATGGTCAACAAAGGGCACAATCCATGTCATCCCAAAGCACATTTCAACTGTTAGATGAATTGCACTCTGAAATGACTTATCTCGTTAAGCACCATCTCAGATGCTGCATAATAAACATCCACAGCTGGATTATATGAATCCTACCCACAGGATCTGTGAGAAACACTCAGTTTTCTGCAGTTTGCTAGGGGACTTTCATCTGCCTGACTTCACCAGGACGTTTCCTGCCAATGGCAAATCACTGTGATTTATTCAGAATGGAAACACTCAGGCTGGCAAAGAAATGCAGAAAACAAGCGGGGCAGAAAGTATCACAGTAATGACTTGTCTTCTGCATGGGTGTTAGGAAGCAAATCATGCTCTCAGCTTTTATTTTCTAAGCCCTAAGCTGCTTCTGGCGATGATCCCACAACCCTCACTCATCCTCCAAGATCAAGACCTCCTTTTTTTTCCTCAGAAGCAATAAACCAGCTTTGCACATGGGAATTACTCCCTTCTGTAGAGGGTGGAGCTTTCTAGGGGCACAGTCTCTGACCTTCTCTTGAAAAACCCATAAATATCGTGAGCTGCTGTGCTAGTTTGAAGCTAGCTAGAATGTTTTGGTGAGAAGAACTACATTATAGCCTGTGAAAGGGAAACAGTGGTGATGTCTACTTCACTCATTGGCTTGCTGAGATGTGTAAAAAAGGAAAGCAAAAGATAGATAACACACTCGGCACTTCTCTTGCTTGGGCTGCTGCTGGGGAACTGGCTGGGCTGCATCTTACTCTCTAACCTCACTCTCCATTTTGGACTAATCCACTTTGCTTCCTAACCCCCTGGCCGAGCCTCCATTCTTCCTTGGGACTGGGGTAAGGTTAAGAGGGGTGGGGGGAAGGTGAAGGGGTGGTTGAGAGCCCCTCCTGGGGACTCAGGTTTCTGGGAGGGGAGTTGTGTTTCTGTATTACCTTTTCCCTTGTCTATTTCTGTCTATAACTGTATATACTGTAAATATCTGCTTGTATATTGTGCCAGCTGTAAATATAAGCTTCATTCCTATCTCCAAAGCCAGCTGAGTCTAGTCTGGGTGATTCCTAAAGTGTGGGGGGCTGGGGAACACTCAAACCACTCAGCTGCTACCACAGGTAAAACTCTGAGCTCTTCTCACTCCTATTCATGCAGGAACATTTCCAAACACATTTCATGGAATCACAGACTGGTTTAGGTCGGAAGGGACCTCAAAAATCATCCAGTTCCAACCTCCTGCCATAGGCAGGGACACCTCCCATTAGAATGGGTTGCTCAAGGTCTCATCCAGCCTGGCCTTGAACACCTCCAGAGAGGGAGCATCCACAGCATCCCTGGGCAACCTGTGCCAGTGTTTCACCACCCTCACTGTAAAGAACTTCTTCCTAATGTCTAGTTTCAATCTCAGCACATTATTTCTATGCATTTTAGACAAAAGAAAAAATTAAGTCAGATTTATTTTTTTACTCACTCTTAAGGATCTACCATTCAGTGTCTTCTGCTGAACATCTTACAGCTGTGTCTTCTTGTCCTCTGGCTGAGGACAGCAGCAATGCCAACTTCAGTCTTGCCCAGTACTGAGAGCAACAAGAAGTCTCTGTACTGCTCCTATGTGAGAAGAAACATCAGAAATAGGAGTCTAAAGCAGACTGAAGAGTACAGAAATTTAACAAGGGTGTTTCCTGCAGCATTCAGCTGCCTGAATACACCTGGGCAAACCCAGCCACTTCCTCCAGAGGTTTTCACACCCACTTCCCACTATAAACAAAACAAGTTCAATCGTGGCTCCCCAGTTTGTTTCCCACTAACTGATCTCTGAAAATACAATTCAGTGAGAGCTGCACAATTACACAAGCAAGGGCAGTAAGACAGAGACTTTTGTACCTTCCCAGAAATCACACAAGTTGACAAAAATCAAGAAGAGGACTTAATCTGCTTCTCTTTCTGCTACCTTCCCCCTCACATCTTGCTGTCACCACAGCCCAGGGATCCCCTTTCAGCTGCGGAACTGTGGACAGGAGGGAATAGAGCCTGTGTGCTGCTGGGGTGGGGTTGTTTGGTTGTTTGGGGGGGTTGTGTGTTGCTGAGGGGGAGTTGTTTGGTTGGGGGGTTTGCGTGTTGGTGGGGTGGGGTTGTTTGGGGGGGTTGTGTGTNGGGGTTGTGTGCTGCTGAGGGGGGGTGTTTGTTTGTTTGGGGGGCTGTGTGCTGCTGGGGGGGGTGGTTGGTTGGGGGGTTTGTGTGTTGCTGAGGGGGGGGTTGTTTTGTTGGTTGGGGGGTTTGTGTGCTGCTGGGGTGGGGGTTTTGTTTGTTTGTTTTGTTTTTTTAAGTATGATGCCTTTTCAAATGAACTTTTCCTTTGAACAGAAGTGGAGAAGTGGCCACTTCCAACCTCATCTCCTCCCTTCACACTGAGAGAGGACACAAATAGTCTGCCCAGCAGTGCCTGACTGCATAGGCTAGAAATGCACCCCCAGGCTCGGTGCAATGTCACTGCTGGTTCAAGGCTGTTCCCAAGTGATGAAAGTCACTTGGCCTGCTTGAACTTTTGAGAGCTGCAGACAGAAAACTGCCAAGAATACATAATCTCTCTTGATCTCTGAAGCAGAAATCATTGCTGAAATGCCAGTTCAGTGACTTCAATTAGAAAATGCTGTTGGAAGACCTTACCATCCTTCTTTCCTTACTAATTAACACCTCTGCATAATTCATCTGCTTTTCCTATCCTATTTCCTAATGCATTCAGGTCAGCAGATGTGCCTATGTCCAAAAAAACCTGACAATATGGAAAGGCATTGGAAAACTAATCACCAGTTATGTCTGTGTCCTGACCTTTGGGTACTGCTTTGCTGACTATGTGGTCAACAATAATGTCACTGGCTTGCAAATACCCTTTTCTGTTTCACTTTAATTAGAAATAGCAATGGAAAGGTAAAATAACCAACCAAAAAAAAAACACAAATAAACCAAACTGTATCTAAAATAGAGATCAGAGAATCACAGACTGTCAGGGGCTGGAAGGGACCTCAAAAGCTCATCCAGTCCAATCCCCCTGCCAGAGCAGGATCACCTAGAGCAGATCACATAGGAACACATCCAGGCAGCTCCTGAATAGCTCCACAGAGGGAGACTCCACAACCCCCCTGGGCAGCCTGTTCTGTCACCCTTAAAAGGAAAAATTTCCTCCTCATGTTTAAATGAAACTTCAATGCTTCAAAACAGGCACAATACAACTATGAGTCAGAGAATCATAGAATCAAGCAGGTTGGAAGAGGCCTCCAAGACCATCCAGTCCAACCTAGCACCCAGCCCTAGCCAATCAACCAGACCATGGCACTAAGTGCCTCATCCAGGCTTTTCTTCAACACCTTCAGGGAAGGTGACTCTAGCACCTCCCTGGGCAGCCCATTCCAATGCCAATCACTCTCTCTGGCAATAACTTCCAGCCTAGACCTCCCCTGGCACAACTTCAGACTGTGTCCCCTTGTTCTATTGTTTGTTGCCAGGGAGAAGAGACCAACCCTCACCTGGCTACAGCCTCCCTTCAGGTAGTTGTAGATAGCCCTGAGGTCATCCCTGAGCCTCCTCTTCTCCAGGCTAAACAACCCCAGGGTCATTATATTAAAGATGATGTGCAAAAAAATGCAGCCTAAAGTTAGTCTTATTGCTGTCTACAACTACCTGAGGGGTGGTTGTGGCCAGGGGGAGGTTGCTCTCTTCTCTCAGGCAGCCAGCACCAGAACAAGAGGACACAGCCTCAAGCTACGCCAGGGGAAATTTAGGCTTGAGGTGAGGAGAAAGTTCTTCACTGAGAGAGTCATTGGACACTGGAATGGGCTGCCCAGGGAGGTGGTGGAGTCACCGTCCCTGGAGCTGTTCAAGGCAGGATTGGACATGGCACTTGGTGCCATGGTCTAGCCTTGAGCTCTGTGGTAACGGCTTGGACTTGATGATCTGTGAGGTCTCTTCCAACCTTGGTAATACTGTGAGACTGTGTGTGAAATGAAGATCAGAGAAAGATCTCTGGAGCTCATCTAATCCCCTCTTACAGCCTTAACCATAGTTATGACTAATGCAGATTCTCTAGGAATTTATTCCAGTCTCAAAGCATTGAAGGCAAAACTTGAAACTGCCTTGTTTAGTTTGAAAAAGAGGAATCTGAGGGCAGATCTCATAGCTCTCTACAGCCACCCAAAAGGAGGTTGTGGAGAGGTTGGTGCTGGTCTCTTCTCACAGGTAATGAGTGATAGAACAATACGGAATGGCCTCAAGCTGCCACTGGGTAGGGTTAGACTGGATACAAGGAAGTTTTTTTTCATGGAAAGAGTGGTCAAGGATTGGAATGGGTGGCTCAGGGAGGTGGTGGAGTGAACAATCCTGGATGTGTTTAAAGGTGGTTTGGATGTGGTGCTTAGGGATATGGTTTAGGGTGCACCTTGTAGAGTAGGGGTATAGGTTGGACATGGTGATCCGGAGGGGCTTTTCCAACCTGGATGTTTCTGTGATCCTGTGATCATTATCCCTTTCTCAAAATCCTTATTAGTCCCGTGAGATATGAACACAACTTCCCTAAGTTTACTGAAATTAAGCCCTGACACGACAAGATGCAGCAACTCTGAACCCAAGCTGTAACTCCATTCATGGACCTGAAAAGAAGATTAACCTAAGTTTGTCTCCTTTTATCCTTTGCCTGGCGACTTGTCAGTACTAATTAGCAATGCTTTTAAGGAGTTCTTGCAACTAATCCAAATGTTGGTTGTTAAGTTCCTGTTTATGATTCAAGATTTAAATGGTGCTTCAGTTCCCTTACCACACTGTAAGCAGCTGTGGATTGGTTTACTGCCATAGGGCTAAGTGATGGAAAGCAAAGTCTAGGCCATCTTGACACATCAAGCAGAAAATAATCATTTCTTGTTAGCAATTTATTCCAGCTCCTTTACAGTGCAGCATGTGCTATTGTAGCATAACAGGAGCTGATGCTGGCAGGAATAGTATAGAATCAACCAGGTTGGAAGAAACCTCCAAGATCATCCAGCCCAACCTATCACCCAGCCCAACCTATGATCCAGCCCTATGCAGTCAACCAGACCATGGCACTAAGTGCCTCATCCAGTCTTTTCTTGAACACCTCCAGTGAGGTGGGGGCAGCCTCTTCTCCTCGATGACAAGTGACAGGACTAGAGGAAATGCTTACAAGTTCACCAGGGCAGGTTCAGTCTGGATATTAGGAAATATTTCTTCTCTGAAAGGGTTCTCAAGCACTGGAATGGTCTGCCCAGGGCAGTGGTGGAGTCACCATCCCCGGGGCTGTTCAAGCATCCTGTGTACCTGGCTCTTAGGGATGTAGAGAGTGGGGCGAGACTGGCACAGGTTGCCCAGGGAGGTGGTGGAAGCCTCTTCCATGGAGGCTGTTAAAGCCAGGCTGGATGGGGGTGTGAGCAACCTGCTTTAGCGTGAGATGTGCCTGCCCATGGCAGGGAAGCTGGAATCAGATGATCTCTGAGGTCACTTCCACCCCTGCCAGTTCTGTGATTTTGTGATGCAGTGTCCACTTTTGCAGTGCCGCTGCTGAGAGCGCTGCAGCTTCACTAGCAAATAAGCTACAGGTGCACACAGGAGCATCATTCCTGCAGCATTCTGCCACAGTTAGAGTTGGAAGTTCACAGGATGTTAGGGGTTGGGGGTCTTTGAGTCCAACTCCCCTGCCAGAGCAGGATCATATCATCTAATGCAGGTCACATCAAGACAGGACTTGAAAGTCTCCAGAGAAGGAGACTCCACAACCTCTCCAGGCAGCCTGTGCCAGTGCTTTGGGACACCTGGAGTAAAGAAGTTCTTGTTCACGTTGTGAAACTTCCTCTGCTGTAGTTTACATCCATTGCCCCTTGTCCTATCTCAGGGCACAATGAGCAGAGGTTGTCCCTGTCCCTTCCTGATCCCCAGCTGTCAGATATGGATCAACATTGATCAGATCCCCTCTCAGCCTTCTCCTCTGCAGAGTTAATTTCTGTCAGTAAAGTATGACCCTCACACCAGAAAGACATTAGCCCTGCAGGAGAAAAAGGATGGTACTTCTGCATTGTTTGCAGGGCAGAGCTCCACTCTATTTTTAGATGAAAAGATTTATCTTTTCAGTCCTTCAGGGATAACTGCTGAACAAAGTGCTGGAAACAGACACAAGGATTAGAAGTGAATAATCTCTGATACCAATAAAATGCCAGCTCTTAACTATGAGTAATGGTCCCTCAGCATTATCAGGTCTCAGCATGGTCTTAAAATAACTCTGGGTTTCTATTGCAGCGTTTGCCAATGGCTACCAGCAACTGAAAACACTTCAGTGTTTCCTCAGCACAGGAAACAAAGAGAAAATACTGAATCCTTTCACCTGCACCCTCAATACCAGGTAAAAACTCACTATTAAAATCAGGCCTACCATGGTTGCTTTTCTCAGGCACAAAAAGCTGTTTGCTCTAAGCTCCTAACAGTTCCTCCTCTGAAGTCCAACCAAAGTTGCTACAAAAGCTTTGCAGCTTTTATTAAACCCATATTGGAAGCTTACACCAGGGCACATAAAATTAAAACATGTAGTTGGCAATTAATACTTCAGTGTCTTCTACTGGACAGTTTAATAAACACAAAGCACAAGCTGTTTGGAAGATCACCTCTAAGCTTGACTCCTACACAGACAGCTCATTATTTTGCTTCTTTAAGCACTTCAGGAGTATGATCAAAGACATCCTAGACCTAAGGTCTTGTAATGACAGGATGAGGAGGAATAGGTTTAAAATGGAAGAGAGGAGATTGAAACTGGATGTTAGGCAGAAGTTCTTGACAGCAAGGGTGGCGAGACACTGGCACAGGATGCCCAGGGAGGTGGTGGAAGCCCCATCCCTGGATGTCTTCAAGGCCAGGCTGGATGGGTCTGAGAGCAACCTGTTCTAGTGGGAGGTGTCCCTGCCTATGGCAGGGGGTTGGAATTGGATGATCTTTGAGGTCCCTTCCAACCTAAACCATTCTATGATTCTATACTACACATGCTGTGTAACATCTGCAGTGAGATGGGTGGCAATGTGAGTAATTCTCCACCTTCCAGCTGCCTCTGCATAGAGGAGATGGCTGAGGAGCAGGCACTGTTCCAGTGCTGGGGTTCCAGCAGCATTGCTACCCATTCCAACATAAAAGGTAAGGCTTCAAAATTCAAGTGATCTTCCATGTGGTCAGGTCAGTGTTTCCAGGTGTCCACAGTGTCAAGCAAAACTGTAGACCCCACCTGACACACTCCTCAGAATCCCCAACTGGAAGTGTGAGCAAACCAGCCCTGCTCTACTTATTAATGAGATGGCTGAAGGATGGTAGCATAATACTGTAGTACTTCACATTCCAAAAAGTAATAGCACTTGGAGGGGGGTTAAACAGATTTTTCCTTTCAAAATCCACTTCTTTGAAATCCCTATCTTCAGAAATTTGTTTTGTAACTGCTTTCTGTTTCCACCCTTGCAGACTGCCAGAAAGAAAGAATTCCCCAGAGAAGAAATCAGATTCTGCCTCTCTCTTTTCCACACTTAGAAATTTCAGTTGGGAGCTCATGGTTTGAGTTGGTTTTTATTCATACTTCACTTTCCACTGCAACAGAGATTTGGACAATGAGAGTGAAACCAATTTTCTTACTGTAATGTCATCTGAATAAATGATTTGTTCTTTATTCACGAGGCAGTTTTCAGCATGAGTTCTCTAAAACATCTGAAGAGGCAAAGACAGCAATATCCTGGTTTTCAAAGGGGGTTACAAACTGAGGTACTAAGAATAAAAGCAGAGGTTTTAAAAAAAAATAATTAATTTTGGTTTAAAAAAAAAGAGAGAGAGAAAGGATCTCAGTTTTTATGCCTCTATTCTCTCTTCTGTCTATTCTGCTTCCATCTGTTCATGCCTCCATCTCAACCCCCCTCTCCTGTCAGTCATCTGCTTGGTAATACAATACTTTGCAGAGAGTACCTAGAGAATAGAATAGAATCAACCAGGTTGGAAGAGACCTTCAAGATCCTCCACTCCAACCCAGCACCAGCCCTACCCAGTCAACCAGATCATGGCACTAAGTGCCTCATCCAGGCTTTGCTTCAACACCTCCAGGGACGGTGACTCCACCACCTCCCTGGGCAGCCCATTCCAATGCCAATCACTCTCTCTGCCAACAACTTCCTCCTAACATCCAGCCCATATCTCCCCCATGCACAACTTGAGACTGTGACCCCTTGTTCTGTTGCTGGTTGCCTGGCAGAAGAGACCAACCCTCACCTGGCTACAGCCTCCCTTCAGGTAATTGTAGACAGCAATGAGGTCTGCCCTGAGCCTCCTCTTCTCCAGGCTAAACACTCCCAGCTTCCTCAGCCTCTCCTCATAGGGTTTGTGTTCCAGGCCCCTCACCAGCTTTGTCGCCCTTCTCTGGACACATTCCAGTACCTCAACATCTCTCTTGAATTGAGGAGCCCTGTCCACAGAAAGGTGGTCTCTTTTTCCACAACACTGAGACTGAATAAGCTGGAGGGTCTACTCTTCATAAGCAATCATCATCATGGGTTTAAAATGGCAGAGAGGAGATTCAAAGTAGATGTTAGGAAAGGGTTCTTTCCGGTGAGGGTGGTGAGACACTGGCACAGGTTGCCCAGGGAGGTGGTGGCTGCTCCCTGCCTAGAGGTGTTCAAGGCCAGGCTGGATGAGTCTTTGAGCAACCTGTTCTAGTGGGAGGTGTCCCTGCCTATGGCACTGGGTTGGAACTGAATTATCTTTGAGATCCCTTCCATCCTAAACCATTCTATGATCATAGATCAAACCTCACATTGGTAAAACCCGTTTGTTTTACTTGCTAATGGTCAGAACCTTTTAGTCCAGCACGCTATAGAAACAAAATGAGCAGAGCTCCTGAAAAAAGACCAAACAGTCTTGCTGAGAAGTGAGCTGCAGCTAAAGCCTTCCACACAGTGGCTACAAAAGAGACACAAAATGTACAGCACATGCAGTAGCAATTACTTCTTTTAACTGAACATTTGAGTGATTGCACAAACCTGTCCTGTAGAAGGGAGGCAAAAAGCTGGCACTGTCCTTTATCATATATTCAAGAAACTGCACTCAGAAAGGGAAGTGTTTAGCCACTTACAGGCAGTGCTTATGTTCTTGACTAAATCCCTCAAAGCTCCAGATGAAAGCAGAAAAAGGTACTCGAATTTCTTTGAGACACTTTTTCAAGTTCAACAAAATGCACTGGGGACAAACCCTGAGGAGCTGCACTGTCACAGCCCTGTCCAGAGAAGGGCAGCAAGGCTGATGAGGGGGCTGGAGCAAAGCCCTGTGAGGACAGGCTGAGGGAGCTGGGGGTGTGCAGCCTGGGGAAGAGGAGGGTCAAGGCAGACCTTATTGCTCTCTACATCTACCTGAAAGGAGGCTGTAGCCAGGTGGGGGCTGGTCTGTCCTCTCAAACGACCCGTGACAGAAGGAGGGGACAGAGTCTCAAGATGTGACAGGGCAAGTTTAGGCTGGATGTTAGAAAGAAGTTCTTCCCAGCAAGAGTGATTGGCATTGGATGGGCTGCCCAGGGAGGTGGTGGAGTCGCCGTCTCTGGAAGCATTTGAAAAGAAACTGTATGAGACACTTGGTGCCATGGTTTAGTTGATTAGATGGTGTTGGGTAATAGGTTGGTCTTAATGATCTCGATGGTCTCTTCCAACCTGATTAATTTTGTGATTCTGTGATCTGACTGAGAGGTTTGGGCAAGGAAAGATGATTTGCTGTGCAAAACTGGGTAGAAAAAAAAGACAGACCTAGCTGGGCTAGGTTCAACACAGATAGTGTCTGACATGCATAAAATAAGATGCACCATCAGGGCATGATACCCTGAATTTCTTTCAAGTTGACTGGACTTGACTGTTTGGGCATAAAGCTGTAGCATCCCTCAGTAGTGGTGATCAGCTGAGAGCACAGAGAAAACCCTCTCTGGTGCTGGGGCAAAGCAGAGAGCCAGACTCTGCCCAAAGACTCACGGTCATGCCTCCTACCTGCTTCCATGCAGCAGCATCCAGAGTGGGGAGATGGTAATTTGGTCTCTTTGTTCATTCAGTCCTTAATCTCTCTGTTGAGACGGACAAAGGGGGAGACCATTAGTGTCAGCTCTGCTGGGGCTTTCTGTTATTAAGGCTACTTAAGCTTTTCCAAGTAAATTGCATGTGTCAAACTAACATCACACAGTGATGGGCAAAAAAAAAACCCATTACACAACTGCCCTTCATCTCTATTGATCCCCTCAGGAGCAAAGGGGAAGGGAAAAGTCACAACCCTAGAGACTGTAGCCAATTCTTTGCAGTTCTCTGTTCCTCCCATTCATTATGCTCCTATTTTACACTATTTCCAGGCAATACAACAGCCATTCCTTCAAGTTCTTCCACTTAAACGGGAGGTTAACGACTGGGCATAAAAGTAATTTTCAAAGCCTTGCAATAGTCACCATGCTGGATACACCTCAACTTACTTGAATCTTACAAAAGAGTTGAGTTTGACTGCTCCAGTTTGCTTCTAAACTCAGTGAAAACGGAGAAGCAGCTGCAACGCAGTCACAGGCTGAGCATCCCAGGTCATTTCTGGCCCCTTCCTATGAGCACAAAGGGAGCTCACCACTAATTTTCACCCACCTCTGCTTAGATGGTATATGCTCCATACATAACAACGAACTGGCCATCCTTTAAAGCACTTTGCTAAGTTAAGGCTTCCATCTTCTTACAGAAACACCTAGGAATTGTTGCAGACTGTCTTGTGAACTGTAATTACAGCTTTGAGCTCCCATCTGCGGGTTAGAGGATTCCTGGCACCTTTAAACTGCTCTTCATTTATCCATCATTTAGCCTTTTTAAGCAGCAAAGGCATTCCTTGTGCCACTTTACCTAATCTTACAGATGCAAAAGCTTAAGTAGAAAATAAGTATGATTCTTGACCCTATTAAGTCACAGGGAATTTGCTGTTAACTTTGACAGGGTTTGGATTTCACTGGGTTTGGATTTCACTCCAGCTCCTGACACCCAGAGGGCTGTTAAGGCTTGCTCCTATTTGCCAATGGATTGAAATCTTCAGGATATTTTTCTGGATCACCGTATATAGGATATAGATCTTTTGGATCTCAGAACACTTACTCTGTGGATCTTCTCCATCTATAGCACAGCACACTGAAGAACTGTTACACCTCTTGCAGGAAGATACAGCTTTATGTTGATGAGCTCGCTGGCTGAGGTTATTCTTCGCTGTTTAAATTCTTGCTGATGAGCATAACTAGCTGTGTCATTCTCTCATTAAGTGCCCTGACATTTTAGCTAGCTGTTCCAAAGAGATTTATGCCCTTCTATCCCAAAGGGGCAAAAAGAGAGGCAAAGATGAACAAAGGGCTGTGGAGCATTATGACCGTGGGAATGAGTTGCCCTCCACATGAAAACAGAAGAGCTCTTTAGACAACAATGGAACGGCTACCCTATGAGATGTCACTTACTCGGCTTGGTCCAAAAGGTGGGGAGTTTCAGGAGTACCACCTACAGGAATTCACCCACAGGAATGGGCAAGTTGTCAAATCACCCCTTAAACTACACCCCACAATTAAAGAACCTGATGTTCGCACTGCCCCAAGCTCTCTCTCTTACTGCCATACCGGAGCGCAAATCACCACCCCTCAGGTATTCCAGCTTCATCCCCTTCCCTCACTGCAGATTACACTTATGGAGACAGAAGGCAACCCAGACTAGGCACTTCATCTGCAGCTCTGGAATGCTCCTCTGGAGAAAACACCGCTTTTTACCTTCACTAGAATCATGGAATGCTTTGCTTTGGAAGGGATCTCCAAAGGTCATCCAGTCCAACCCCTCTGCAGTCAGCAGGGACATCCTCAACTAGATCAGGTCACCCACAGCTCTGTCCAGCCTCACTTTGACTATCTCCAGGGATAGGGCCATAATCACCTGCCTGGGCAACCTCTTCCAGTGTTTCATAGTGCAGAACCTGTTCCTAACATCCAGTCTAAATCTGCTCTGCTCTAGTTTGAAGCCATTGGCCTCCTCCTGTCCCTGCAGCCCTTTGCAAACAGTCTCTCTGCAGCCTTCCTGTAGGCCACTTCAGGCACTGGCAGGCTGCTGTTAGGTCTGCCCAGAGCTTCCTCTTCTGCAGGCTGCACACCCCCAGCTCCCTCAGCCTGTCTTTGTAGCAGAGCTGCTCCAATCCCCTGAGCATTTTCGTGGCCCTCCTCTGGCCCTGCTCCATCAGCTCTGTGTCCTTCCTATATTGAGGGCTCCAGAGCTGGATGCAGCACTGCAGGTGAGGTCTCAGCAGAGCAAAGTGTCAGAATCCCCTCTCTAGCTCTGCTGGCAACACTGCTTTGGATGCAGCCCAGGCTGTCATTTGCTTTCTATGTTGCAAGCTCACACTGCCTGCTCATGTCCAGCTTCTCATCCATCAGCACCCTAAAGTCCTTTTCCACAGGGCTGCTTTCTATCACCTCTCCCCCCAGCCTGTACTGATAGTGAGGATTGTTCCAGCCCAGGTGCAGAACCCTGCACTTGCTCTTCCTGAACCTCCAGGGTTCAACACGTCCAGGGACGGTGACTCCACCACCTCCCTGGGCAGCCCATTCCAATGCCAATCACTCTCTTTGGGAAGAACTACATCTCCCCCAGCACAACTTGAGACTGTGTCCCCTTGTTCTGTTGCTGGTTGCCTGGGAGAAGAGACCAACCCCACCTGGCTACAGCCTCCCTGCAGGTAGTTGTAGACAGCAAGGAGGTCACCCCTGAGCCTCCTCTTCTGCAGGCTGCACACCCCCAGCTCCCTCAGCCTCTCCTCATAAGGCTGTGCTCCAGGCCTCTCACCAGCTTTGTCACCCTTCTCTGGACATGTTCCAGTACCTCAACATCTCTCTTGAACTGAGGAGCCCAGAACAATGCAGGTCTCAAGATGTGGCCTGACCAGTGTTGTGCACAGGGCAGAATAACCTCCCTTGTCCTGCTGGCCACACTGTTCCTGATCCAGGCCAGGATGCCATTGGCTCTCTTGGCCACCTGGGCACACTCCTGGCTCATCTTCAGCTACTACTTACCAGTACCCCCAGGTCCCTTTCTTCCTGGCTGCTCTCCAGCCACTTTGATCCCATTCTCAGTAATTTGAGCAAGGAAGACCTCTGGGCTGCAGTGGGGGTGGGGAAGAAGGGCCCATCTCCCAGTGTGCCTCATCCTGCTTTAAGTACACCAACTAATCCCCTTTTGAACTACTTGAGTCCTCCGATGGACAAAGACATCAGCCAGTCTGCATTAGCCACAGCCAAACAGATCCTCGAGGCTCTTGGATAAACTCACAGATATTTCTTTTTGTGCTCTCACTGATAACCACCTAATGCACAGTCACATCTCAAGGGGTGCAGGGCTGCACACAGGTTTGGCCAGCACCAGCAGCAGGAGCCAGCAGTCCCTGGCTGCACCAGGCAGTTGGCACACACAGCCTGCACTCGGCACGAACAGCAACAGAGAGAAGGGAAATTGCAGGGAAACATCATAAAACCAAGGAGCATTAGAGGTTCTTGATGAACATATGGCATCTTAGGAGCTGCAGAGGTGCAGATCTATGGTGTTCCACTTGTCAAAACCTTCAGCAGGGTCAGGCTTTTAAGAAGGCAGATAAGAAATTTGGTTATAGCTGCTGTTCACCAAGCCCCAGCATCACCAACGCAGAGTGCAGGAGGGTAAAGACAAAGTTCAGACCCCCAGATTAAGTCCTGTTTTTGAATTTCAGTCCTTTTGTGTAGCACAAAATCGTAGGAAAAGGAGGCAAACAACTCAGTTGCCAAAAGCTTGACTAATTAGCAGGAATTTGTTTGCTTCACATTTCTTGAATTCCTTTCTCTTGGCAAGACAATTGACTAAGAACTACTCCTTTCCTCCAAAAAGCACCCAAGCAGAATAAATAGAACAACTAATATAAACTGGCAGCTGTAAATTAATCTATAGCAGGCAGTCCGGAAGGCTTTGTTCATCCCGACGGATGGAAGGAAACAAAAACAACCCCAAATACTCATTCACATCCACAAACTGTTCATTAAACAGCAGTGCTAATGCTTAATCTCACCAGATGCTGGGACGAAACAAGCAGCGCAGTCTCAGGGCACTGAAGTGTTGTTGTGCCAAACAAGAGCTGTTATTAGGCTGGCACAATCATCTGAGAAACAAGCAGATGTGCACACAAGCAAGCAAGTCAAGTCCTTCAATGCTTAAGTTCCTTCCAAGGCTCTCATGCACTTCAAACTGGCATCACTTGAGTCGGTGAGAACACATATTGCAGACTAACTTTTATATTCTGTTTCTCTGAAGGGACCTCTCTGCCCCCAGTTCACACTCATTGATTCTTAACACAGTATTTCGAGTGGCTATACCTGTTTTGTCCTATTTATTTTCCACTTACTGTCAATTTAGTCCATAGATTGTCAATTTAAACAAAGCCAAATGTTAAGAAAAAGGGGAGTTTGCAGAGCAAAATTTAGATCCACTTTGGTTCTAACCTGCAGCCATTCTGGAACAGCTAATACAGCTCAGTGTTATCAAGTCCTTTTTTGCCCCTCAAGCTTATCTCAAACAAATTATTATATCTTAATCACTCTGCCAACCATAGGAAAAAAGTATTTATCAGGAGCTCTGATGAATGGGGTTTTTAACCATGTCTTTAACACTGAGCTGGGAGTGAGAATAAACCCAAAGAAGGCTATTTCTAAATGTTTATTAGACCCAAGTGATGATATTTGCCTCACAGATCCATTAGCCAGCACAAAAATGCATTCTTGTATTCCACACAAATAGAGCATAAATGTTCATCTAAAGCTCTTCCTGGCTCCTTCAAAGGAAAAGGAAATGTTCTAAAAGCAATTTTATTACATTTTTTAAAGCTCTCCCTAAATTTATGGCGTCATATGGAGGAGAAAAGAAACCCCACACAAAATCATTCTGGATAGCTGCTCAGTTCACACACTGCAGTATGCAAATACCATGTGAGGGGGGAAACAATCCAACAAAATCACAGCCCTCTCCTTCACTGCCATTTAAATGAACTTCATCCAGGAAAGTAACCTCTAGCTGATTACTTGCAGCAGCAGCAGCAGGAGCATGTCACAGCTCATTTGCCAGAGCTGCAGGAACGAGGCTCCTTCAGTGCTGGAGATGTCTCTCCATAAACAAAGCGAACAGGTGCTTGTGGACATATCTTCTTTTTGAGATCTGACTTTCTGTTTCTTGATCTGTCTGTAGCACCACTGTCAAAGAAAGCTGCCAGGCTCAGGTACCCACAGAAAGCTGCCAGTTTCAACTTAAAGTACTAAATCACAGAATCACAGAAGCAGAATTACTGAATCAGTCAGGGTTGGAAGGGACCACAAGGGATCAGCCAGTTCCAATCCCCCTGCCATGGGCAGGGACACCCTACCCCAGATCAGGCTGGCCACAGCCTCATCCTGCCTGGCCTTAAACACCTCCAGGGATGGGGCCTCAACCACCTCCCTGGGCAACCCATTCCAGGCTCTCACCACTCTCGTGCTGAATAACTTCCTCCACTAAAATAGATGTTGAAATTGAGTTATTAACCAGGTCAGTCCACAGAGCATTAGAGTAAATTCCTCAGAGTGGTGTTGGGAGGGTAAAAGCTTTAATGTAATAGAGCAAACATAGATAAAGAAAGGCTCTTATGGCCACTGCCACATTATGATTTTGAGGAAATCCAGCATATTCTGGAGGCATTACACTGCCAAAGCAGTGGACAGACAAGCATCTTTCATCAAGAAAGCACTCATGTGGCATCTGTTCTTCATTTCATCTGAACTGCTCCTGAACCAGAGTTTTGGGGCTTTTTGATCCTTACTTCTGTTGGATATTTGGTGCACAAAAGCACAAGATCATCATTAGCTTAAAAAAAAGAAGGCTGAGAGCAGACCTCATGGCTGTCTACAGCAACCTGACAGGACATTGTAGAGAGGTTGGTGCTGGTCTCTTCTCACAGGTAATTAGTGATAGAGCAAGAGGGAATGGCCTCAGGTGGCCACTGAGTAGGTTTAGAGTGGATATAAGGGGGAAAAAAAATCATGGAAAGAGTAGTCAGGGATTGGAACAGGCTGCTCAGGGAGGTGGAGGAGTCACCAACCTGTATGTGTTTAAAGGCCATTTAGATGTGATGCTTGGGGGTATGCTTTAGAGTGCACCCTGTAGAGTAGGAATATCAGTTGGAATCTGTGACTCTGAAGGACTTTTCCCAACTGAATGTTTCCATGACTCACAGAATCACACAGAAACATTTTGGTTGGAAAAGACCCCCAGGATCACCAAGTCCAACCATTAACGTTGTGATCAAGGCTGAGCATAAGGAAGATCTGCAGGATGGCAGTGAGCAGAGTGCTCTGCTTTACACTCAGAAGAGACATTAAATAGCTGCTGTCTCTACACAAGCCTCTCAATAGTGAAGCCATCTATATAGAATCAACCAGTCTGGAAGAGACCTCCAAGATCATTCAGTCCAACCTAGCACCCAGCCCCATCCAATCAACCAGATCATGGCACTAAGTGCCTCAGCCAGGCTTTGCTTGAACACCTCCAGGGATAGCGACTCCACCACCTCCCTGGGCAGCCCATTCCAATGCCAATCACTCTCTCTGACAACAACTTCCTCCTAATATGCAGCCTATATCTCCCCCAGCACAGCTTGAGGCTGTGTCCCCTTGTTCTGTTGCTGGTTGTCTGAGAGAAGAGCCCAACCCCACCTGGCTACAGCTTCCCTTCAGGTAGCTGTAGAGAGAAATGAGGTCTGCCCTGAGCCTCCTCTTCTGCAGGCTGCACACCCCCAGCTCCCTCAGCCTCTCCTCACAGGGCTGTGCTCCAGGCCTCTCACCAGCTTTGTCACCCTTCTCTGGACACCTCCCAGTACCTCAACATTTCTCTTGAATTGAAGAGCCCAGAACTGGACACAGCACTCAAGGTGTGGCCTGAGCAGCGCTGAGTACAGGGGCAGAATAACCTCCCTTGTCCTGCTGGCCCAACTGCTCTGATCCTGGCCAGGATGCCAGATGCATGAGATATATTTCAGTATGTGTCTCAAGTATGCTTTGATTTACATGTCTCAGGAAAGAAAGGAATAAAACCCATGCATGCCCACAGTGCAGCTATGTGGCCACAAAATCCCTTGGTGCCATCACTCAGCACCACATAAGGCCAGGGTTTATTTTCCCCAGAGAATATCAAGGCAGGTTCTCCCAACCAGCACCTAAAACTATGCTACTTCATTTCAAATACATCCAAGTACTATCTCCCACATGGCTCCTATCAACTGCTTTTGTTTCTGACCCACGGACACCTGAGCTTATTCAGTACTTGTGGAAGGAAAACTCTGTCCCATTCCTGCCAGCCTTATTCTCTTGCTGACAGCTCCCTCCTTCCTGCTGCATCCTCTGCTGCCTAGAGATGGAAAGCTTTTCTCAATTCACTGCCACTTAGGAGAAGAGAAGTCTGAGAGGGGATCTAATCAATGTTTATAAATACCTGAGTTCTGGGGGTCAAGAGGGAGGGGACAGATTCTTCCCAGTTGTGCCCTGTGACAGGACAAGGGGCAATAGGTATAAACTACAGTACAGAAAGTTCCACCTCAACATGAGGAAGAAGTTTTTTACTGTAAAGATCACAGAGCACCGGAACAGGCTCCTGAGAGGTTGTGGAGTCTCCTTCTCTGGAGTCTTTCAAGCCCTGGATGCATTCCCATACAACCTACACTAGATTCTAAGGTGCTGCTGCTCTAACTGGGGAGTTGGACTTGGTGATCTATGGAGGTACCTTCCAACCCCTAACATCCTGTGATCCTGTAACATCTCTCTTCAACTTGAATTTACTCATTATAAAGCATATAAGCACGTGTATATATATTTTTATATATATGGTTTTGTTCACATTCTTTTTGCATGCTACATTACGGTTTACAAACATCTAAGGAGAGCTTTCCCTTCTTGTGCTCTGCAATATCACCTACCACAATGGATCTGCTAACCCTGCTTCCTGCATCTCTGGTCTGCCACTTTCTGTAGCCACTTTTTGGCCAGCTCCAGACCCTGTGACCCTAAACTCCAGCAGCTCTGCCCCCTCTGCCCTGGGGACAAGCAATCCATGGCCACACTGTTCTCACCACCAACACATCACATAACCATCTCACTATTGAAGAAGAAAACCTTTTGCTTATCATCAAAACACCTTCAAGTAAGAGCTGGACCTGAAATGTGTCTCTTCTGAGCTGCTCCCACCATTCGGTGTCTGCAAGTCCATCCATACAGCTGGACCTGAAATGTGTCTCCTCTGAGCTGCTCCCACCATCCTGTGTCTGCAAGTCCATCCATACAGCTGGACCTGAAATGTGTCTCCTCTGAGCTGCTCCCACCATCCTGTGTCTGCAAGCCCATCCATGCTGCCCTTGCAGCACATCAGCATGTGTCCAAGCCAGCTTGTCTTGGACTTCTGCTCCCACTCAGGCTACAGGGAACTGCAGCAAGCCCCAAATGCCAGCCCTGCTGTGGCCATCAAGCAGCTCGGCTAGGAGGCAGCAGGGATAGGACTAGAGAACTGTACTTGAACTTTAAACCCAGGTGAACTGCTGCACAGATTGATACCATCTGTGGTATCTGCATCACCAAAAAGTGGAGAAATCCCTGGATAAAAGTGCTAAAAGGGTTACAGAAAACTATCAAGTTCCTAAGTCAGTAAATTGCACAATTCATTACAGGAAGGATTATGTCCCCAGGGCACTGTTCTCTGGCCAAAACACACCCACACACTCCTCCTTGCAACTCTTCTCTGGACAAACCCCAGCAAACAAATACTCTCTCCCTGCTGACACGGTGCCAATCAAGTGCTAACGGAAACACTCAGTAGCTTGCAGGAACAAAACCATTCCCAGCCTTCAGAGGGAAAACCAAACCAACTCCAGGCCACCACTAACTTCACTGAAATGTAAACACAAACCTAAACTACATCTGAACAGCAAGTGGGCTCAGTTCTTCTCTCTGCATGTGTACTGCATGCATTGGTACATGTGGACATATATACAAGATACAGGATGTCAGGGGTTGGAAGGGACCCAAAGAGATCATCGAGTCCCTCCCAGAGCAGGATCATACAATCTAGCTCAGGTCACACAGGAACGCATCCAAGATGTTAGGGGTTGAAAGAGACCCAAATAGATCATCAAGTCCAGCCCCCCTGCCAGAGCAGGGCTATAAAATCTAGTGCAAGTCACACAAGAACACATCCAGACAGGGCTGGAAAGTCTCCAAAGAGACTCCACAACCTCCCTAGGGAGCCTGTTCCAGTGCTCTGGGACTCTTACAGTAAAGAAGTTCCCCCTTGTGTTGAAGTGGAGCCTCCTGTGATGCAGTTTGTATCCACTGCTCCTTGTCCTATCCCAGGGAGCAGTGAGCAGAGCCTGTCCCCCCCACTCCTGACCCCCAGCCCTCAGATATTTATAAACATTGATTAAATCCCCTCTCAGTCTTCTCTTCTCCGGACTAAACAGCCCCAGGTCCCTCAGCCCCTCCTCATCAGGCAGTGCTCCAGTCCCCTAATCGTCCTTGTAGTCCTCCGCTGGACCTTCTCCGGCATATCCCTGTCCCTCTTGAACTGGGGAGCCCAAAACTACACTGCCCTCTGTCAGGGGCTTCTCCTAGCAGCTGCAGGAGGCAAATGCACTTTCTGCTTAATCTCCTCTCCACGTGGGAAAACAGCTCCTCTGACTAGCTGAATGCATGCTATGTATTTTATCTGCACGTATCATTAGGCATTCCTTTCTCTGGGTCATGAATGAAGAGTCACTGATTTCTAATGAGGAAGAGCAGAAAGGCAGGGTGACAATAAAGGGACTCTGTATTAATCAAAGGTCCAGTTCAGACAGCAACACCAAGGCCTTAATCTCTGTCTGGGAGAAGTGTCAGTTAAAGCTTTCACTCAGAGAGAAAGAGAAAGATTTCAGATGGCAGGTGCTGCACTTGGTGGAGAAGGGAAAAACTCCACAATCCCACGTTTGGTGAGCATCAGATGAGAAAGAGGGAAGACATGAAACAATACAGGCAGCAACCTCAATGCAGATGGAAGTGGGAAGGAGTAAGTTTTTTTCACTGAACTCTCACATTATTATGCATTAACAAATTTAAACAGACTAACCATGGGCCAACACACTTACTCCTCACCTGTTAAGCAGCTCAGACGAGGCCACATTTTGTTCCAGCACTGCTCTAATTAACCGATGGTATCCCCACAGGATAAAGACAGGGCACATAAAACACAAACCTGTTTGTCTCTGTGGCACAGATCAGCCTTTGCATCCCTTGTGCTGAGATCCTGCTCCCATTTTTTTCCTAAGGGATGTTCCTGCCCCTTTGCTCAAGCAATACAGGTCCCTTTTTTAATCACACAAACACAGAATTAATCAGGTTGGAAAAGACCTTCAAGATCATCCAGCCCAACCTATCACCTAACACCTTCTAATTAACTAAATCATGGCAATAAGTGCCTCATTCAGCCTCGTTTAAACACCTCCAGGGATGGTGACTTTTCACCCATCTAAAACCAAGTGAGCACTGCTGCTGCAAAACTGTTCTCTATGCTGCTCAGGTCATCTGGAAAAGCCTTTATACACTTCTGTGGTGGGCTGAAAAATTACCTCCCAATAAAATCACCAGACTAGCTCAGAAGACTTGGAAGCAAATGAAGCTCTGTATTTACAGCAAGCTAAACTCTAAAAGCATATAATACAATGCAGATGCACAAAACATTACAATATTACAATTATTATTACAATATTACAACTGTAATATTAAAATATTACAATGCTTTAAAACTTAGAAATGACACAAAAATGCCCCCTGGACAAAGCCCAGAAAGGGCCAACTGCCACCTTCTTCTCCCTCGCCACCCCAGCAGAAAACCATAGAATCATAGAACTGTTTAGGTTGGAAGGGACCTCAAAAATCATCCAGTTCCAACTTCCTTCCAACAATGTCTCCTCGGAGACTTCTCTTCTCCAAACTGTACAACCCCAGCTCTCTCAATCTGTCCTCATAGCAGAGGAACTCCAGCAAGTCTGTATCTTTCTTGTAATAAGGGTTCCAGAACTGGCCACAGCACTCCAGGTGAGTACTGCATCATCCTAACTCCACAGGTCCCTCAGGGGAGACCTCCAATGAAGTCAGAGGAGACTTTGGTGTTGATATACTGCTACAGTGAAAGTGAATCACAGAAACATTCAGGCTGGAAAAGACCTAGGTCACCAAGTCCAACAATAACACTACAAGGTTTACCCTAAAACAGATCCCCAGGCACCACATCCAAACAACCTCTAAACACAGCCAGGGTTGACTACATCACCTGCCTGGGCAGCCCATTCCAGTGCCTGACCACTCTTGCCATGGATATTTTTTTCCCTAATGTTCAGTCTAAATCTACCCATTTGCAGCTTGAGGCCATTCCCTCTTGTTCTATCACTAATTCCCTGTGAGAAGAGACCAGCACCAACCTCTCCACAACCTGCTTGCAGGTAGCTGTAGACAGCCATGAGGTCTGCCCTCAGCCTCCACTTTTTCACACTGCAGAGCCCCAGCAGTCAGGAGTAACAGCAGACTCCTTTCAGGCTCAATGCATGCACTGAAATAAAAGAATGGAGATTTTCCTTCCTTCCTTCCTTCACAGATGATCTACAAGCAAACAAATGGCACAATTGCTAGACCTGGTGAGCACTTTGCAGAGCCCAACCTTCTCGAACATCAGCTCCATAACACAAAAGCAACGCTGACATTTACATCTCAAAGGTTAATCTTCAGGACCTCTACAATTTACAGCTCTTCAGCTCACAGCACTGTGACTTCAGTCCGCTCACCCAGCTGTACTGAACAAGCATCTCACACCTTGTATTTCTCTTCTGCCTTTTCACCTGAATCTCTCATCCTTTTTTCATCACCCTGGCCTAAAAGCAGCCTATTTTGATTTTTTATATATATATATCTACTGCTTCTCAGACATCTTAGATAAAATTTTCATCAATCAGGTTCATCACCCTACAATAATGTTGCAGTTGTTCAGTTCTCATACAAGATATAACAGTTTGCCTCAACCATTCCCAAATGATGCCAAAGTTTATGATAACAACCCCACCATTATCAGCAGCTACAGCCCTAGTTAAGATAGCCTCACAGAACCTTAGAGGTCAGAAAGGCCCTCCAGAGGTCATACAGTCCAAGCCCCTGCCAAAGCAGCATCACCCAGGCTAGTCAGCACAAAAATGCATTCAGGCAGGGTTTGAAAGTTGTCAGAGAAGGAGACTCCACAACCTCTCTGGGCAGCCTGCTTCAGGGCTCTGTCACCCTCACTCTAAAGAAGTTTCTCCTTCTGTTGAGCTGAAACCTTCTCTGTTTCATTGCTCCTTGGCTTATTGCTGCTGACCACTGAAATGAGCTTGGCCCCCTCCACTTAAAACCCACACCTCAGCTATTTGTACACAGTGCTCAGATCTCCTCTCAGCCTTCTTTTCTCCAGACTAAGCCCCAGGGCTCTCAGTCTGTCTCCATAGGGGAGATGCTCAAGTTCCCCAATCATCCTCGTGGCTTCCCATTGGACTCTTTCCAGCAGGTCCCTGTCTCTCTTCAACTGGGGAACCCAAAACTGGACACAGCCAGGAACAAAAAAAGTTCTGCTGAAGACATAAACAGACCTCCCCTCCTCAACAAGGGACAAAGTGAAAGATAACCACTGACACGTATCATTTTCATTGAAATCACTTTGCCTGTGATCACCAGGCAGTACTGAATCACAGCAAACATCACCCTCTTCACACAGGCTACACACATAGCTGAGTGTTTGTTCAAGTTAGATTCTCCAGGATTCTTCTATTGACTGATCACAATGAATCAGGACACATGTTCTAGGAAAACAGCATATTGAAATATATATATATATATATATATATAAAAATTAAGGGCAGCACTTTGGCAGCCAATTTGCTTTCTGAAGGTTTATTTAGGAGACGTTTTAAAACTGTTCTTGTGGCAAAGATTCCTGTTGGCTGAAAGGCATCTCCAATTTTCCCCAATGCCTCAGTTGCTTATTTTCAGGAAGAAAGGAACACTGTGTGAACATCCTGGAAACTGCCTTTGTTGGCTCAGTCTTCTGCTTTGAATGGAGCAGAGGTTCACAGGCAAAATAATACCAGAAATGACTAATGCTACTCAAACTAACATACGCCTCTATTTTTACTCTGTCCTCTGTTGTGCCAGATGCCTCTCTTCATTTACTTCATCTCCTTAATGAAGCTGGGCTATTTAGGCCCCAGTGCTTTGATTTTAGAAAATGACATAAGATACTTCACAAAAATACATTATCATTATTATTAGATGAGTGACTGACACGAGCCAGCAATGTGCACCAGCAGCCCAGAAGGCAAATCGCATCCTGGGCTGCATCAAAAGCAGCAGATCCAGAAAGGGGATTCTGCTGCTCTCTCTGGTGAGACCTCACCTGCAGTACTGTGTCCAGCTCTGGGGTCCCCAGTACAAGATCCTGCTGGAGTGGGTCCAGAGGAGTGCCACAAAGATGATCAGAGGGCTGGAGCAACTCTCCTATTAAGACAGCCTGAGCGAGTGGGCGTTGTTTCGGTTGGAGAAAAGGCTCCAGGAAGACCTTATAGCTACATTTCGCTATCTGAAGGGGACCTGAAGAAAGGCTGGGGAAAGACTGTTTAGAAGGTTTTGTAGTGATAACACACAGGTAAACTGCGGGTAGAAGGAGGGTAGATTTAGGTTGGACATAAGGAAGAACTTGTTTACAACGAGAGTGGTAAAATACTGGAACAGGTTGCCCAGGGATGTGTTTTAGGCCACAACCCTGAAGATATTGAAGATCAAACACAACGTTGCCCTGAGCAGCCTGATCTAGTTGGAGGTCTCCCTGCTCACTGCAGGACAAGATCATAGAATCAACCAGGTTTGAAAAAGATCTCCAAGATCATCCAGTCCAGCCTATCACCCAGCCTTGTCCAATCAAATAGACCATGGCACTAAGTGCCTCATCCAGGCTTTTTCTGAACACCACCAGGGATGGCAACTCCACCACCAAGCTGGGCAGCCTATTCCAATGGCAAATCACTCTCCCTGTGAAGAACTTCCTCCTAACATTCAACCTATACCTCCCCCAGCACAACTTCAGACTGTCATGAGCAGTCTTGTTCTGTTGCTGGTTGCCTGAGAGAAGAGCCCAACCCCACCTGGCTACAGCCTCCCTGCAGGTAGCTGCAGACAGCAATGAGCTCTGCCCTGAGCCTCCTCTTCTGCAGGCTGCACACCCCCAGCTCCCTCAGCCTCTCCTCACAGGGCTGTGCTCAAGGCCCCTCATCAGCTTCGTCGCACTTCCCTGGACACATTCCAGTATCTCAACATCTCTCTTGAACTGAGGAGCCCAGAACTGGACACAGCACTCAAGATGTGGCCTGATCAGTGCTGAGTACAGGGGCAGAATAACTTCCCTTGTCCCACTGGTCACACTGTTCTTGATTCAGGCCAGGATGCCATTGTCTCTCTTGNCCATTGTCTGTCTTGGCCACCTGGGCACACTGCTGGCTCATCTTCAGCTACTATCCACCAGCACCCCCAGGTTCCTCTCTGCCTGGCTGCTCTCAGCCACGCTGTTCCCAGCCTGTAGCGCTGCTTGGGGGTGTTATGGCCAAAGTGTAGAACGCTGCACTGTTAAAATATCATCCCATTGGCCTCTGCCCACCCATCCAGAAAGAGAGGATACCAATGGGCCAAAGTATGGTTTCATATGGGGATATAGTTACTTCCAATGATTCTCCTTCAGCATGGGAATATTTGCAATCAGGTTTTTCAAATACCTACAGATAATGTGACAGAAGGGGAAAAAAAACAAACATAGATATCCTCCTCTGAAAGAATGGCAGCCTGCTATTAAACTCACTCTGAAAAAGCCTTAATGGCTCAGCTGTGCAAGGCAGTAACTGGCAGTGTGTTGTTTCAATCATAACGTTGAGAGGAAAGCTCCAAAACAAAACTGATGTTTAAGGCGAGGAGAATGAAGCTACATTTCCCTGTGGGCTCTGCATGTTCTTTGGCAGAGACTTTTACTGCACATCGAAATTACACTTCCGGAGAGCAAAGATTTCATGAGCCATAGTTTCAAAAAACGAAGAAAATGTGTTCAGGTTATTGAACTTGTCCACAAAATGATGGATGTGGCTTCCAAGAAGCACTTAAGAAACAACAATTGGATCAGTCCTGCTTTATTGGTCTGCCTGCCATAAAAGACAATGCTGTAATCAGTGCGGGGCTCGCTTAGCGCAAAACAGAAGGTGAAAACAGAAAGGGCAGGAATAGCTATAACAGAGGACCTGACCAGAAGACTAAAACCATCTCATAGTAAAACTTTGCCCTCTTCCTTCCCAAGGGGCCAGAAACAAAATAATCCTGATACCTTTATGTGATAACAGATTTGCCCATACTTCCCTCATGAAAAAAAAAAAAAAAAAAGTGGTCTAAAATTGGATCTTTTGGGGATTCTTTGTGGGATTTCACATCTGTTTGTTTGGATAAACCAGAGGTTTGTGAGATCCAGCCCTATGTTCACCTCTGTTCAGGTATTGTTCCTCCCTCTAGATGTTAAAAGAGGCCTAAGTCAACATCATCCACATCCACTTGCATACCCTTGGGAAGGCTTCTGCTGCACAGATGGTGCCACACGAGGGCATCCCCAACCTTCCTTCCCTTACTGTATAGGAGCTGTGTAAGACTGAAGCCAGCTACAGATGTCCCTTAAATAGAGAACACCAAACACCTGATAAGGACCACTTCACCAGCTCTCCTGCAACACTATTGTATTACATTGTGAGCATCATACAATAAAGGACTCTCTGTCTTCATTCAGTGGATAAGGAAGTGGCAAGCTGGGGTTAAGGAGAGGAGGACAGCAAGGAGAGAGCAGAGAAGCCTGCAAAACATGTTCTGTCCTGGATGCTAGGTCTTGGAGGTCTGTAGCAACACCTGGCAACAAGCCCAATCCTTAAAAAAATAATGTAGAAACCCTCAAACCCCTAAGTTTGTGGTCTACAACTACCTGAAAGGAAGCTGCAGCCAGGTGGGGGTTGATCTCTTCTCCCAGACAACCAGGGACAGAACAAGAGGACACAGCCTCCAGCTACGCCAGGGGAGGTTTAGGCTTGATGTCAGGAAGAAGTTCTTCACAGCAGGAGTGATTGGCATTGGAATGGGCTGCCCAGGGAGGTGGTGGAGTCACCATCCCTGGAGGTGTTTAAAAAGAGACTGACTGAGGCATTTGGTGCCATGGTTTAGTTGATTAGATAATATTAGGTAATAGGTTGGACTGGATGATCTCGAAGGTCTTTTCCAACCTGACTGATTCTGTGATTCTGATTTACATTGGACAGAAGATTCTTCACCTTCATAGCATTCTGCAGGAAGTGCAACAGACAGCTGTAACTTTTCTTGGGCAAGTACAAACTGCAGTTTTCACAGTATCCAGCACTTTCTGACTTGAAGCAAGATTTCCTGTGATCCCATAACAAAACATGGGCAGAACTGAGGATACCAGCTCCTACACCTTGCCTTAAGAACAGAGTGTCCTGGCACTCTTGCACGGGAATCGAGTTATCTGCAGCTGTTTTCTGCAGTGCTCTGCTATCTGCCCCCCAGGGAGCCAATACTGTGCTTCCCAGCAGGAGGACAGACTTTGTAATGAATTCTCTCAAATGAGCAAAACAAGCACTGGCAGTTTATGACAGGTTATTTGTTCCCTTAAAAATGCTTTATGCCCATAGCAGCTTTTGCAGGGTGGAGGACAAATCTTGTTACAGAAAACAATCTGAAAAGAGGAACAGGTTTTGTCTTCTCCTACTCCACACCAATCTGCAAAGTTTCATGCAGAAAAGCATCAGGCTAGAATTCATGAGCAAGTTCACCATATACAACTTCCTCATCTGTGGTAGGTGAGCTTGGCAGACCTGCACTATCACCATAAATGTGGCATAGGAGAGGGGCAGAAAGTGTACCTGTCAGCCCACAGGGAGAAGGGAAGAGGCATTATCTTAAGGCAGTATCTTAAAGGGGCCTACAAGAAAGCTGGGGAGGGACTTTTTATGATGTCAGGTCATGATAGGACTGGGGAAAATGGAACAAAGCTAGAAATGGGTAGATTCAGACTGGATGTAAGGGAGAAGTTCTTCACCATGAAGGTGGTGAAACCCTGGTCGAAGCACCATCCCTGGAGGTGTTTAAAGCCAGGCTGTATGAGGCTCTAGACAGCCTGATCTAGTGTGAGGTGTCTCTGCCCATGGCAGGGAGGTTGGAACTGGCTGATCTTTGTGGTCCCTTCCAGGAGGTGTTCAAGAGAAGACTGGCTGAGGCACTTAGTGCCATGGTCTAGTTGACTGGATAGGGCTGGGTGCTGGGTTGGACTGGATGATCTTGGAGGTCTCTTCCAATCTGGTTGATTCTATTCTATTCTGTTCTATGATTGATGCTATGATTTGTGCATTTCTGCATTAGGTGTAGCTGGTGGCATAAGCTATTAGGATGCCATTCCTAAGTACAAGGAGAAGAGACTGTCTTGCCTTTGAGTCCTTTTGCATTCACTTTAGGTTTCTCTCCTTCCTTGCCTGGGGAGAGATCAAAAAGAAGAGAAGGAGATTCACTCAAGCCATGTATCTTGCTACACTCCTCAAAAAGCATCCTGCCACGGCAGATTCTCACCAGCACTGAAAAGATGTTTGCCACTGTGTTACGAGGCCCTTCCCTGAGATCTGAAAGGACGCTGGCTGCTGCTGCAACTGTTCAGAAGGACAAGCAGCATGGAGAGGCAGGGCAGACCTCCCAGCCAAAGCCCTCATAGGTTTTAACACAGAACTTGGATGCAGTATGAAAAGCAGCAGCCGAATTCCAGAGTTAAACGTTTTGTCCAGAATACTTTTATACAAAATGAGGGTTAGATTCTTCTGAAAAGCTCTGCCAGAAGAGTGACTGCCAAGCCCATGCAGCAGCAGCCAAACACAGAAAGCTGGAAGGAATCTGTGGAGACAGGGCAGCTCCCTGGAAGCTAGAGACTGAGGGCTCCGGTGGCGATGCTGAGGGGATGCTGCAGTCTCTGCTGCAACAGAACTGTAGTCTTCAACTCGGAGAGAGGGAAACATCACAAATGGACACAAATACCATTGCTCCATCTTCAGATTTAACAGAGTGAATCAACATCCTCTGCATTGCCCCCCCCAGCAAAGCAATTCAGGTAGGGTGGAGGAAAGTCTCACAGGACAGCACTTAACATCTCTTCCCCTCCTCTCCAATTCAAAAGGCAGCAACAAAAGACTCAGTAATGGAGAACCATTCCCTGAATGAAACGGTCCAATTTTGCAAGATTCATCACAAAGTCTCTTATTCATCAGCAGCTTTGGCACTCCTCCCTCACACAGATATTTCTGGAATGCGTTTCAAGATACTGACAAAAAAAAAAAAAAGGTAGTTCAGCAGGAAGCAGCAAAGGCTAAAGAAACGAAGAATCTGAAATCGATCCTGCTCCTGTCCTACAAAACACAATTTCTCCCCTGGTGCAACTTGAGGCCACTTCCTCTCATCCTATCACTTGTTACTAGAGAGAAGAGTTCAACATCCACCTTGCTACAACCTCCCCTCAGGTAGCTGCAGAGAGCAATAAGGTCTCCCCACAGCCTCCCTTTCTCCAGGCCAAACAGTTTCAATTCCCTCAGCCACTTATGACTTGTTCTCCAGACCCTTCACCACCTTCCTTGCCCTTCTCTGGAGGCACTCCAGCACTTCAGTGTCCTTCTTCTAGTGAGGCACCCAGAACTGAGCACAGTATTCGAGAAGTAGCCTCACCAGTGCTGAGAACAGGGGGACAGTCACTTCCTTACTTCTGCTGGCCACAATATTCCTGATCCAAGCCAGGATGCTGTTGGCCTCCTCGGCCACCTGAGCACACTGCTGGCTCCTGTTTCGATGGCTATCACCACCTCCAGGTTTTTCTCTGCTGGGCAGCTTTCCAATCACTTTCCCAACCTTGTAGCATCACATGGGGTAGTTTTGACCCAAGTGCAGGACCTTGGCACTTGGCCTTGTTGAATCTCTGATTATTGCTCTCAGCCCAGCCCCAAACCACATCCAGCCTGTCCCAGTCCCTCTGTCAGCTTTCCTACCCTCAAGCAGATCAACACTCCCACCCAGCACCAGTGTCATGCAAACTTCCAAGGATGTACTCAATCCCCTCATCCAGATCATGGATATTCAAGAGAACTGGTTCCAGTAACAAGCCCTGGGGAGCACCAGTTGTGACCAGCTGCCAATTGGATTTAACTCCATTCATCATGACTCTCTGGGTCTGACCATCCTGCCAGTTCAAGCTGTAAGTAGATGGTTTCTCCACGAAGATGGTGTGGGAAACAGTGTCAAAGACTTCAGTGAAGTTCAGATGAGCAATATCCCCAGCCTTTCCTTCATTTGCTGAGGGTCACCTTGCTGAAGATGGAGATCAGCTTCATCAAGCAGGACCTGCTCTTTCTGAACCCATGCTGACTGAGGCTGATCCCCTTGTTGTCCTGCATAATAGTACTCAAGATGATTGACTCCATGCCCTTCTCTGGCACTGAGGCCAGACTGACAGCTCTGTAGTTCCCCAGATCCTCCTTCTGGCCCTTCTTGTAAGATGGGTGTCACATTTGCCCCCTGCAGCAAATAAAGCATAGACATTCTTCTCAGTCCTCCTTTTGTTGCTAATATATTTGTAGAAGCATTTCTTGTTGACTTTAAGAGCTGGAGCCAGATGAATTTCTGGTTGGGCTTTAGGCATTCTAACTTCATCCCTGACAACAACTTTGTAGTCCTGCTGAGTACCCTGCTCTTTCTTCCAACAACCATGACATCTCCTTTTTGCCCTGAGATGTAATCAAATCTTCCCCACAGACTCATCCTTCAGGACATTCCCTTCCTGCACCTTCAAGACATCCTTCCTAAAGAATGTCCAGCCTTCAGGGGCTCCTTGGCCCTTCGGGACAGCCACCCACTGTGGCACCATTCACTTCCCTTTGCAGAGCACTCCATCTGTCTTGCAAGAGCACGTGGGAAGGTGGGGGAGCTACTGGGGACACACACCTGCAGTTTCTGTCCCACCACACAGGAACATGTTGGCATTGCTCACTGGCCTCTAAGTCACCATGTTCAGTCAAGCAGATAGAGGAGAGAGAGTTCTCCACATCATGAGCTCTGTCTGCTGGATTTGTTTCAGGGAGGGCAAGGTGTGACTCCAGGAGTCTCCCTCTCACATTCCCTGATGTTCTTCAGCCTATCTACTTCCTCCTGAAGCTCCATCCTCTACCTGGTCACACCTCTGACAGATGTGCTCACTGCTGCCCATCTGACACTGGTGTAAGAGTGGGGCATACCCTGTAGCCCAACATCTGGATGGCAGCATGTTCCCACCAGGACTCCATTTGTGAAGCCACATCAGACCTTGTGGGTGCAGACCTCAGGGATGCCATCTGCCAGGTGGATACCATCACTCTGTGGTTGAGCTCACCAAACTTCAGTGCCCTCCCCGCATCCACTCCTGCTTAAACTGCTGCATCAGACCCAGTCACACCCTGGCTGAGCTCCCACACCCTGTTTGCCAGCTCAACCCTTGAGGGCTTCTTTTTAAAGGAGTGGGTGTGGGCACCATTGCCTTGGCAGTGCCCACACCTCTTCAGCATGCCGGCTCCTGGTGGGTCTCTCCACTTCCCTGGTGTTTGCTTAGCAAGGGGAAACTACAGGAAACCTCCTGTGCAGCAAGATCCATCACTCCACTGCTGGCTGGGCTGGTTCCAAAGCAGTTGCTCTCAGCAACTGGCTACCTTATAAGGCACTGGAGATTTTATATTCACTAGATTTGGAGACTATCTGCTTAGGGAAAGTTCTACTAGAAAAGCTTCCTCCTTGCCAGACAGCATGTTGCTTTTCTAAGAGACTTGCTAGCATGAGGATACACAGGAATTTGCTTCAGAAGCCTCAGGATGTTTTACCATTATTACTCTGAGCATAGTGCTCCTGCTTGCTCTGATTCAAAGCTTACAAAAAACAATTAAGAGATTGAAGTTGAGCTTGACAGAACCAACAGGAGCAAGAAATTTCTTAACTGAGTGTTGGTCTTGGCATCTGGACAACCTTTGCAACAGGGTGCCAGACTTCTCTCAAATACCTTCTCTGTACTTGCAGGGGCAGATGTACTCAAGATCATGAGCAACATTTAATTCTTATTCTGTTCCCTGGGTTTAAACTGTTTTCACAGAATCACACAGAATAAATCAGGATGGAAAAGATCTTTGAGATCATTGAGCCCAACCTATCACCTAACACCTTCTAATCAACTAAACTAGGGCACCAAGTGCCACATCCAGGCTCTTTTAAAATACTTCCAGGGATGGTGACTCCACCACCTCCCTGGGCAGCCCATGCCAATGCCAATCACTCTTGCTGTGAAGAACTTCTTCCTAACATCCAGCCTAAACCTGCCCTGGCACAGCTTGAGACTGTGTCCTCTTGTTCTGTCTCTGGTTGCCTGGGAGAAGAGACCAATTCCACCTGGCTACAGCCTCCCTTCAGGGAGCTGTAGACAGCAATGAGCTCTGCCCTGAGCCTCCTCTTCTGCAGGCTGCACACCCCCAGCTCCCTCAGCCGCTCCTCACAGGGCTGTGCTCCAGGCCCCTCACCAGCCTTGAACTGACCATCACGAGGACTGTGCAAAGAAACTTTGGGGAGATCTAACAAGCCCTTGGTGCAGTACTACAGTGACAGGTATCACAGAGTCACAGATACATCCAGGTTGGCAAAACCCCTCAGGATCACCAAGTCCAACCTATAACCCTACTCTACAAGATTCACCTCAAACCATATCCCCAAGCACCACATCCAAACGACCCTTAAACACATCCAGGGTGGGTGACTACCTCCCTGGGCAGCTCATTCCAGTGTCTGACCGTGCAAACCTTCTTCCTAATGTCCAATCTAATCCTCCTCAGTCTCAGCTTGAGGCCATTCCTTTTTGTTCTGTCTCCAATTATCTCTGAGAGGAGACCAGCAGCAGCCTCTCCACAATGTCCCTTCAGGTAGTTGTAGACAGCCATGAGAGGTCTGCCCTCAGCCTCCTCTTTTTCAAACTAAACAGCCCCAGCTCCATTGGAACATAATCCTGAAACACTTTTCCCCCCAGCTTTATATGCAGTGTGAAATGACACAACAGAACACAGGCAAACAAATGGACACGCAGAAAGCGATCTTAGTTTTGCTGTGTGTGTCGGTTCGGGAGCGCAACAAAACCCCTAAGGAATGCCTTTGCCTCCAAGGAGTTAACAGAACACTAAAACTGAGAGGCAAATCATAGAGCAGTAAGGAACTGCCAGAATTAGTCAACCGTTGTTGCTGATGGTGCGAGCCTGCTCTTGGGTTCCAGGTCACAGCTTCCACACAAAAGCAGGCTCTTACCTCTCCAGAGCCCTGACCGGTCGCTGCTTGCCCTGCGCACCACACCAGGCACATCTCCCGCTGAGGGCAGCACATACACGGTGACGTCTCCAAGGTTTACACCACAACATTCTTTCCTTTTTAAATAAAGGCCACAGAAAACTAAAATAATCCAGCAGCACCCTGTGCCTCTGCATTCTCTCCTACTACTTGCTGACGCTAATGATCCGCAGGACTTGTGCCCAGGGTGTCTAAAACTGCAGTATCACCTCCTGCAGTACTTAACTGCACGGGTAAGTGCTGGGGGAAAGAGTATACGAGATAGCATAGGCAGACTGGCCAGTGGTGAGGAACAGAGCCAGCTTCTTGCCAGGGGTTCAAACAAGTATTTGTAAGACATGAGAGGAATGTTGGGAATCAAGTTGGTTTGGTTTTCTGTTTTGGAGAGGGAGAACGGAGGGAGCAAGAAAGGTGTTACCAAACAGTGAGAAATGCTGTCTATGGGCTGGGGGCAGCACAAATGAGAACAGGTTTAGCACTTTTTGAAAGGCATTTTAGATGCAGAAAAGACTCAGGGCACCTGCTGTAATTACACAGAATCACAGAATTGTCAGGGTTGGAAGGGACATCAAGGATCATCCAGTTGCAACCCTCCTGGCATGGACAGGGGCACCTTGCACTAGATCAGGTTGCCCAGAGCCACATCCAGTCTAGCCTTAAAAACATCCAAGGATGGGACAACCTGTTCCAGGGTCTCACCATTCTTACAGGGAAGAACTTCTTCCTAATGTCTAACCTAAATCTCCCCTCTTCTAGCTTGGATCCATTCCCTCTAGTACTATCACTACCTGACACCTTAAAAAGTCCCTCACCAGCTTTCTTTTAGCCTCCTTCAGATACTGGAAGGGCACAGTAAGATCTCCTTGGAGCCTTCTCTTCTCCCAACTGAACAACCCCAACTCTCTCAGCCTGTCTTCATAGGAGAGGTGCTCCAGCCCTCTGATTATCCTTATGGCCCTTCCCTGGACATGCCCTCAGCATGGGCTGTTTTTCTATACACACAAACATGATTATGAATAGAAATTGGTGTTATGAATGTATGAATATAAATAATGCAGAATTATTGCACTTGCCTTATTTCTATGGCTGCAATGCAAAACATGGCTGAAAAAACCAACCAACCAACCAGACATAATGCATACATCAGACAGTGGGGTTGCTGAATGGGAGCTAAAAGGAAAGACCTGCTGCCTTGTTCATCTCACCTTGTACAAGATATAAAAACCTCCTTGGGACAGTACAACAAATTAAAAATATTTCCAGCTTCATTTCTTGGACAGAAGTCACAAGAAAAAATTGCAGGAAGCAGCCAGTGCTGAAATCCTGGAGGTTTGCTTCTTCCATAATTTAGAACAAAGACCTCTAATCTTTTACTTTGCCAATTCCCTCTTTCTGGAGCTGTCTTGTGTACACTTCTAAGTGGAAAACAGGTTAACATTTGGTTATTCCATCTGCACCTGCAGAAGTTAAGGGGATGTCACCATTAAGTCCAAGGCAAGCATTTTAATAGCTAAGAGGATACTGTTTCTGTGGTGTTGTTTCTTCTCCTCATAAATCAAGCCCGGGATTCTAAAGCTATTCTCATTAAACATGCCCCTCGGTTTCTCTAAAGACATGTGCTGACAGGCCAGCAGGATCTTTAGAGATGCAGATTTTGGAAGGGGAGATGCACTTGAGAAAAGGAATGTGCTGGGACAGACCCCACAACAATGACAGGCAGCAGGGTTTGGTGTAAGATCTTTTCAGGACACATTCGCTGCTGTTAGAACCTGAGAGTCGAGGATTAAGCTTAGTTCATGCAATACACACTTATTTCTGAAGACAGCCCCAGCACGGAGTGAATAACCTCACCAACAGAGGTTTGAAGAACTATCAGCAAAAGGCCTTTGGCTGCACTGACCCAGCTCACACCATGCCCATTTGAGCTACATCTTCCGTGGGGGATCAGCAAAACTCCAATTCTTGGCTCGGTACCATCTAACTCCTCCACATTCAAATACTTCAGATATCAAGCATCAGGAAACATCCAAAACTGTGAAAACCACACATTGCTTGTAGAATTACTGCTGGATACAAACCCCTCCCCAACCCCCTTCCAGCTCCAGCCTCGTCACCCATGCTTAGGCACTAAGTCTGCCAAATCAAGCCATCCATGGACCCATTATCTGCAGTTTTTATGATGCACAGTGCTAAAGCTGGCACAGAATTGGAACACTGGAACAGGTTGCCCAGGGAGATGGTTGTGGCCCCATGCCTGGAGATATTCAAAGTGAGGCTGGACAGGGCTCTGTGCAGCCTTATCTAGTTGAGGATGCCCTTGACTGCAGGAAGGTTGGACTGGATGACCTTTGGAGGTCCCTTCCTACCCAGCCCATCCTGTGATTCTAAGTGGTCTTCTCCAATGGAGCACTGTTTATTCCAAAATTTGCAATGACTTTTCAACTGAGAAGAGGTTAAAACATCACAGAATCAATCAGATTGGAAAAGATCTTCAAAAATCATCAAGTCCAAACTAGTAACCAACATTATCTAATTAACTAAACCATGGCACCAAGTACCACATCCAGGCTCTTTTTAAGCACCTCCAGGGGAAGCAACTCCACCACCTCCCTGGGCAGCCCATTCCAGTGCCAATCACTCTCTCTGCCAACAACTTCCTCCTAACATCCAGCCAAACCTCCCTTGGTACAGGTGTGGTCACTGTGGTCTGGAATGATATCATCTCTTATTTTATGTGTAGTCCTTCTTTTATAGTGTTCCAAGTTGCAGTTTTTCTGTCCTGTGATTGCTTTTGCTGTACAATTGACCTGGGTTTGTACTGAAGATGCTTTAGACAGCTTCCCAAAGAGAAGGACCCAAAGAGATCATCCAGTCCAACCCACCTGCCAGAGCAGGACCACACAATCTAGCTCAGGTCACAGAGGAACACATTCAGATAGGCCTTGAAAGTCTCCAGGGAAGAAGACTCCACAGCCTCTCTGGGCAGCCTGTGACAGTGCTCTGGGACCCTTACAGTAAAGAAGTTTCCCCTTGGGTTGAGGTGGAACCTCCTGTGCTGCAGTTTGTATCTACTGCTCGTCCTATCGCAGGGAGCAGTGAGCAGAGCCTGTCCCCCAGTCCTCAGATATTTATGAACATTGATTAAATCCCCTCTCAGTCTTCTCTTCTCCAGACTAAACAGCCTCAGGTCCCTCAGCCCCTCCTCAGCAGGCAGTGTTCCAGTCCTCTAGTCATCCTCATAGCCCTCCATTGGACTCTCTCAAGCAGATTCCTGTCCCTCTTGAACTTGGAAGCCCAAACCTGAGCGCAGTATTCAAGATGATCCTGCTCCTTTTACATACTCATTTTGTCAGTGAGGCTTTTAATGCACCACCCTGAAGGACCTAACAGTGAGTACCACAACAACGATAAACACAGTAGGGTTATATTTGTAGTTTTGAGTCCAAGGGCGGGGGAATATCAGGCAGGTAACAAAAGCCTGATTTATGGGTCCCTATCCAACAGCTCTTTTGTTCCAAGCCATCAAACAGCTCAGTTCCCAAAACATCTGTTATGGTAAGGCCACGCAAGGCAATGGTTCAGTACCTTCAGCTCAGCGTTTGACTCATGAGGAATGTCTCCACACCAAGGTCAAAATAAACAAAATCCTATGTTCCTCTCCTTTCTTATTCTGCAAATGAGAATCTCAAATAATTAATTAAAGAAAGCTGTGTGTCGACACAAATCACTTTCAAGCCAAGTAACTGAAGTTAATCTTATGTAATCTTACATGCAGGCTACAGCTCAATTAACACAACTTGCCTTGAATATCACTTTGCTCTTACATATATCTCTTGAGAATCTTGCCAGCTGTACAAGCATAGGAACAACAGAAGAAAGTAGGTATCACAAAACCTTGGATCTTGCATCAGGTGACCATAATGAGCTTGCTTTGATGTTATAAAAGACCTAAGAAAATACTAACTGGTTAGGGTTTATTCTTGCTACATTTAGTCCCTTTCCAAAGGGCATTTGTTAGGTGCATGCCATCTGCTGCATCAGAAATGTGACACCCAAAGAGGTAAAATTAAAATTTCCCATACTAGAAGGCTCTCCACACAGATAAAAAGCAACACCACTAACATCATTTCAGATGATTCAAGAGTCCATGCTGCAAAGACTGCATCTCTTCAAAGCCCCTCCTTTGGCAGGAGAGAATCTCAGCTCCTAGAGAAGACTCTGCACAAAAAGTCACAGGTTCATCATCCAGAAAATATTTGTACTTGTGTCAAGTGCAGGGAGCTGAGAGTGCAATGGAAACACAAATGCCCCCACTTCCTTTCACTGCTGCCTGTTCTCTCACCTTTTCCTGTGTGCCTATGGGCCCTGCAGGAGCTCAAAGGAGCAGCGCTGACATGTAAGCCATCTCTATGGGAACTGAAGCTGGATTTAAAGAGACTCAGCCTCATAATGCTTGTGGAAGTTTCCCACAGCTTGGAAGAAGGTAAAATCTGAACAAGCCTTACTAGACATGCTTGGCACCTTGTAAAGCCAGGATCCCTTAATGTAAGCACCTCTTTGATCACCACTTCTAGAAGCTAGAGGACAAATATGTTACACCCATTTCAGTTTCTCTATGTTTCTCATTTCTCTACAGTCAAAAAGAGAGACTTTGGCCTTATTCAGAGTATTGAAAAGGACCATGCAATTTAGATAACCTGCTTTAAAGTTGATAAATAGTTTGAAATTTCAGCACCCCTCAGTCTCCTTCACACCTTACAAGAGGCCAACTTGTGCAAGATAATGTTAATGTATAAAGAATACTCATATTACCTACAAAGGCAGCCCAGGTACTGACTGGAAAGATGAAGAGAGAAGAAAAAAGCCCAACAAACTGATAATGGAATAATACAGAAGGACAAGCTCATGCTACAGGAATATCATGTTTCTGGACAACACTCCCAGAAATAGACAAGATTTGCCTCTTGACCTCCTGCTTCCCTCTCTTCGTTAAGCTCAGCATCCCTGTGCCTCTTATACTCCTGGACATTTTCCCCAGAGAGACCCCATTTTCACTTCTATAACACATAGGAAAAAAAACCCAAAGCATCAACAACAAAAACCTCAAGGAGGTGGCAATTCCTGTCTGCTAAGAATTAAATTATAGTCCCTCACCATCACCCTTACAAAGAAACAGAGCAGACCAGTGTTACATAAAAGAAGACTCCACTGCTAAGGACTGGAACCCTAACAAAGCTGCAAAAGCAACCTAAAAAGCCACAAGCTGCTGGAGTAGACAGAACTGAAAGAAGCCAGAGATGGAAAAATATGCACCAAGACTCAAAACGTTACTAAAGCTGAAGTGAAAGCAGAAAAAAGGAGATGGCAAACTCAGACAGAGAAAAGCTGGAAGACAGGACGAGGAAGGAACCTGAACACAAAGCTTTTGAAAAGCCTCAGATAAAATGTCAGGCAGAGGAACAGAATAGAATCAATCAGGTTGGAAGAGACCTCCAAGATCTACCAGTCCAACCTAGCACCCAGCTCTGTCCAATCATCTAGATCACGGCACCAAGTGCCCCAGCCAGTCTTCTCTTGAACACCTCCAGGGACGGCAACTCCACCACCTCCCTGGGCAGCCCATTCCAATGCCAATCACTCTCTCTGCCAACAACTCCCTCCTAACATCCAGCCTATACCTCCCCTGGCACAACTAGAGACTGTGACCCCTTGTTCTGTTGCTGGTTGCCTGGGAGAAGAGACTAACCGCCCCCTGGCTACAGCCTCCCTTCTGGTAGTTGTAGACAGCAATGAGGTCTGCCCTGAGCCTCCTCTTCTCCAGGCTAAACACCCCCAGCTCCTTCAGCCTCTTGTCATAGGCTTTGTGTTCCAAGCCCTTCACCAGCCTTGTTGCCCTTCTCTGGACACGTTCCAGCACCTCAACATCTCTCTTGAATTGAGGAGCCCAGAACTGGACACAACAACCAGTCTGGCACAGAGCACCGGGAAGGGTATCAGACAGAGAGACACAAATCTTTTCTCAGTCTCACCAATTCTTTTTTACAGGTTTGTTAAAACTACCTTTTGCTCTGCTCATAGCTTGTCTGGGTTCAAAGTGGTGACTCAGCACTCATTAACCGCTGTCAGCAGCACAACCAGCAAAACAACAGGAGATTTGTAAGGGGTGAGGAGGGGAAAACCAGATATGATTCTCAGATCAAGGATGGAAGAGTAGCCTAGGACAAAACAGAGGAGAAGATAAAGGTGAGGAGCAATACAGGGTACTTTTTGGAAGCTGCAGGAGATGAAGAGGAATTTTGTATGGGAAAATGAAGTGGAGAAAAGGTTGAGGACATCTTTATTACCTTAAAGCAAGAGTGGCTTAATATGGCTAAAACTCATGTTGGCATTTCAGTGCAGACAAGATCAAACTTCACACCTGGACAACGCTGATCCATCCTTGGATTTGAGGCTAATGCAAGATGCCAGAGGAATTGTTACAGCACAGAGGTTATTTTGTCTTGGCACTGCAGGACTGGCTCATACCTTAGCAGAAGAGCTGTGCTCCCACTCAACCATCAGCTCCCAATAACATACGAACCAGAAAGAAAAAACATCACAGCATGTTAGGGGATTGGAAGGGACTTCAAAAGCTCATCCAGTCCAACCCCCCTGCCAGAGCAGCAGCATCTAGAGCAGATCACACAGATACACATCCAGGCAAAGGATCTCCAGAGACGGAGACTCCACAACCCCCCCCAGGCAGCCCCTCCCAGTGTTCTGTCACCCTCACAGGGAAAAACATTTTCCTCCTGTTTCCATGGAACTTCCTATGCCTCAGCTTCCACCCACAGCCTCTTGTCCTGGCATTGGACATCACCCAGCAGAGCCTGGCTCCAGCCTCTTGGCACTCACCCTGCACACCTTTATAACCATTCCTGAGGCTGCCCTTCAGGCTCCTCTTCTCCAAGCAGCACAGCCTCAGCTCCCTCAGGCTCTCCTCCTAAGGAAGATCTTCCATCCCCTTCAGCATTTTGTGGCTCTAGAGGCGCTGGACTCTCTCAAGCAGTTCCCTGAGGTCCTTCCTGAACTGAGGAGTCTGGAACTGGACACAATATTCCAGATGCAGCCTCACCAGGGCAGAGTGGAGGGGGAGGAGAACCTCTCCCAACCTACTACCCACAGCCCTTCTAATCCATCCCAGAATGACCTTGGCCTCCAGAGCATATTGCTGGCTCATGGTCAACCTCCCATCTACTAGGATCTCCAGGTCCTTTTCCCCTTCACTGCTCTCTAACAGGTCAGTCCCCAATCTATACTGATCCATGAGGTTGTTCTTTCCCAGGTACAAGACTCTACACTTGCTCTTGTTGAATTTCATTCTATTTCTCCCTGCTCAACTCTCCATCCTAAGTCTCCTGGAAAGAAAACAAGGAAGAGGAGGACCTGCTCTAGTGTCATTTTCTTCCTTACAGTTAGTTTTCTCATTTATTTTTGGCTCATGACAAGGCAGCAGAAAGGAAGAAAACTAAGGCAGGAATATTATATAGCTGTGCTCTTGCTTCCCAGCCCTTCCAGAAAGGCCAGTTTTGTAAACAGAAAGCAAGCTGAGATTTCCCTTATCTTGTTTCCTATTCCCATGGTTGTAACACACCACGCAGAGCTGACAAGCAACAATCTCTCTGCTGAACATTCTCCACAGAAAAGGCAGAGCAGCTTCTTTTGCAACACAGGTTCAGTCAGGCTATCTGCACCTCCAAACACTCAGGCTGTTGTTTCAACGTGCTGAATTGTAAAGCCTGTCCAATATCATATCATCTGGGCTGCAGATTTCATGTCCTGCAATAGGAAACGTCACTGAAAAATCATTATACAATGAGACAAGGAAATGTAGGCACTGGTTTCTCCTTTCTTGTTGTGGTTTGTTGTTTGGTTGTGGGTTTTGGTTTGTTTTTTTAATGAAGTGTAAAGTGTAACCCTCCTACAGCTCCCTCTGGCTGGATATTTTTCATACAAAGCCACATTCTTTGGATCTTATGCATGCAGAGAGTTGTTGAATTAAATGAGATCTGTCACACAAGCAGGGAAATCAAGTTTGGATCCAGCATTACTGTTACAAAAGACAGCATGAAAATGACCTTTTTTAAAGCCCAGGATAATAAGCATACCATCTTTAAACTATCTAATGCAATGCTGTGATGGTTTGGGTGTTACCAACCCCCCCTCCCAAACACACACACACTAAGTAAAATCACCCAGACTAGACTCAGCAGCTCTGGAAATTGAATGAAGCTTATATTTACAGCTTAGCACAAGATACAAGCAGGTATTTACAATAGATACAGAAATATACAGGAATATGCAAGTTAAAAAGTAATACAGCAACACAACAGCCCTACCAGAAACCTGAGACCCCAGGAGGGGCTCTCAACTGCCCTTCCACCTTCTTCCCAGCCCTCTACCTTACCCAAGATCTTGCCTTATGTTTAAGGTAGCTTTGAGGGGCAGGCAGGTGGGTTAGGAAGCAGATGGATTAGTCACACAGACGGCAGGTTAGAGAGGGAGATGTAGCCCACAAAGCCCAGAGAGTGACTCTGTTACCTATAGTTATGTTCTTGTTCTTATACATCTCAGCAAGCCTATCAGTGAAGTAGACATTGCCATTGTTTGCTTTTCACAGCCTGTAATCTAATTCTTCTCACCAAAACATTCCAGCTAGCTTCAAACTAGCACAAATGCCTAGTTGTAAGTTTTGTTTTTCAGGCCTAACCTGAGATTTACTACACCAGGTAATTCTAAGTTGTTTGTAATTAGCTCTCTGTGGGCATTACTGTTTTTCAAGTAAGCACCACAACCATTTAGTTGAGAGTAATTATTTTACATAGAATATTCCTCTTGATCTTGAATTAAGCAAGGTCTGAAAAAAAAATCCCTTTACAGATCATAAGAGAAGTGCATTTTTTATGTTACTTGGTAAAATCTGCTAACTGCTGCATTAGACATGAGCCTTATCCTGCTTTTCTTGAAAGACCATATCTGTTTGCAGAATTAGGAAGTTAAAGACACAGGCAGCACAACAAACTTCTCTGTTAGAAGAGGAGTGAATACTGATACTCAAAATCTGAAGTGTGTTTGGCCACAACAACCCCAAGTAGCGCTACAGGCTGGGGACAGAGTGGCTGGAGAGCAGACAGGGAGAAAGGGACCTGGGGGTACTGGTAGAGAGTAGCTGAAGAGGAGGCAGCAGTGTGCCCAGGTGGCCAGGAGAGCCAATGGGATCCTGGCCTGGATCAGGAACAGCAGGCCAGCTGGAACAGGTGGCCAACAGGACAAGGGAGGTGATTCTGTACTCAACACTGGTCAGGCCACACCTTGAGTGCTGTCTCCAGTTCTGGGCTACTCAATTCAAGAGAGATGCTGAGATACTGGAAGGTGTCCACAGGAGGGCGACAAAGCTGGGGAGGGGCCTGGAATACAGCCCTGTGAGGAGAGGCTGAGGGAGCTGGGGGTGTGCAGCCTGCAGAAGAGGAGGCTCAGGGCAGAGCTCATTGCTGTCTGCAGCTACCTGAAGGGAGGTTGTAGCCAGGTGGGGGTTGGTCTCTTCTGCCAGGCACCCAGCAACAGAACAAGGGGACACAGCCTCACGTTGTGCTGGGGGAAGTCTGGGCTGGATGTTAGGAGGAAGTTGTTGTCAGAGAGAGTGATTGGCATTGGAATGGGCTGTCCGGGAAGGTGGTGGAGTCACCGTCCCTGGAGGTGTTCAAGCAAAGCCTGGCTGAGGCACTTAGTGCCATGGTCTGGTTGATTGGATAGGGCTGGGTGCTAGGTTGGACTGGATGATCTTGGAGGTGTCTTCCAACCTGGTTGGTTCTATGATTCTAATTAAGTGAGGGTTTGTTTGGATTCTTTACAAATACAAAAGGCATGCAACCAATGCTTGCCTGCTATGTTAAAATTTAAATTGAGGATTCATTAGTGACAATCAGGCAAAGACACTGCCTGTATGGTTAATGCATTTCAAAATCCTAGTGTTTTGGGAAGAATGACAGCATATAGCTCCCTAGAACAACAGGAAAGTTCATCATCTTAACAGGGAACACTGTAGCACACTTTTAATAGCACCCTGAGAAGTTCCACTATGGAATGCAAGATCTCTCCTAGGAGGAGAGCCTGAGGGAGCTGGGGCTGTGCTGCCTGGAGAGGAGGAGCCTAAGGGGTGACCTGATGGATGCTTATAAAGATGTGCAGGGTGAGTGCCAAGAGGCTGGAGCCAGGCACTGCTGGGTGATGCCCAATGCCAAGACAAGGGGCAATGGGTGGGAGCTGAGGCATAGGAAGTTCCATGGAAACATGAGGAAAATATTTTCCCTGTGAGGGTGACAGAAGCCTGGAAGAGGCTGCCCAGGGAGGTTGTGGAGTCTCCCTCTCTGGAGATATTCAAGAGCTGCCTGGATGTATTCCTGTGTGATCTGCACTAGGCGATGCTGCTCTGGCAGGGGGGTTGGACTGGATGAGCTTTCGAGGTCCCTTCCAGCTCCTCACATTCTGTGATTCTGTATCACTCTACTCTGCTAACCCTCCTGTGGCCTAGCTTACTTGTAAAATGCCTTTCGAGTTTTTTTTTCCATCAAGACAGAGTAACTTTGTATTTAAAGAGAGCTATAAAGACAGAGCAAGATCTCCATTTCACTGATGCTTTTGTTCCATCTCTGGGAAACACTCAAGAGAATACATTCAGGTAAAACTGGCTTTACACTCCAGCCCACTGGGTTGACCTCATCCCTGGCTACAGCTATCTGAAAGGACTTTGTGGAGAGGTTGGTGCTGGTCTCTTCTGACAAGTAATTAGTGACAGAACAAGAGGGAATAGCCTCAAGTCGCCACTGCAGAGGTTTAGATTAGACATGAAGAAAACTTTTTTCACAGTAAGAGTGTTCAGGCACTGGAATGGGCTGCCCAGGGAGGTGGTGGAGTCCCCAACCCTGGATGTGTTTAAAGTTGTTTTGGATGTGGTGCTTGAGGCTATGGTTTAGGTTGCACTTTGTAGAGCTGGGTTATGGGTTGGACTTGGTGATCCTGAGGGGCTTTACCAACCTGAATGTTTCTGTGATTCTGCTGCTCAGCACTTGCTTCATCTTAGCCAGAGAGTCTTCATTTCAAATCATGAGAAGGAGAACAAATAAACATTTAAAATGTGTTGTGTTGGGATTCTTTATTTGTCTGGGGTTTGTTGTTGTTTGGTTTTTTTTTCCCCAAGTGCTGTGCTCAGTTCTACCAAATGCAACACTACCTGTTTGGGAGCTTTTTTGTTTGCCTTTGCATTACCAAAACCAGTTCATCCCATGTAATTCTATTCAGATGCTTGCTGGATGCACAAACCACACACAATACAGAAATTCATATTAATACAATACATTAAAAAACATATTTATCCCTATAAGCTGGAAACTGGGCCTCCAAATTCTGCATGCTAAATTCTGAATAAAATATGCTTCTACATTCCATGCCAAGTGGTAGAATCATAGAAACAGCCAGGTTGGAAGAGAACTCCAAGATCATCCAGTCCAACCTAGCACCCAGCCCTGTCCAATCAACCAGACCATGGCACTAAGGGCCTCATCCAGGCTTTTCTTGAGCACATCCAGGGATGGTGACTCCACCACCTCCCTGAGCAGCCCATTCCAATGGTAAATCATTCTGAGGATTAAAAATAAAAAGAAGAAGAGAAACCCAACATGATTCTAATAACAGAAGCAGCAACATCCTCATTTGTATGTCTGCAGAGTTACAGACATGAAAGGCTGGATCCTCTGAAAGAGGAATGGAGTGTGGAAGCGAGAAGTTTGACTTGAAACTTCTCAAGCAGATGAGTTAGTGGCTAGGGAGAAGATAAAACTGAGAGGAAGGCAGGGGAAAAAATGAGGTTTGGGTTTACTCCTGTATGCACAAAGCTATTCTGGAATTAATTTTTGAAAAACAGGGTTTTTTTTTCCAGTTAAGAAACTGCCATGGACAAGAGTTTACACCTATGAATTTAGCACTGATTTATCGAAGTGGCATGATGCTTGGTGGAAATATTCACAGAGTCACAGAAGAAGAACTGCAAGAAATCTTTACAGACCTGTTCTAGTCAGTGAGAGATGTCCACTCCTCTATGACTTCAGGTTGGCTGAAGCGATGTGATACATCAGGATGGTCATACAGAGAAGCAGCTAACATCAGACACTGTTGTTCCAGAGCATGTCAAAAGCATCCATATCACTTGATAAATTAATTTCTTTATGTCATTAGAATTTAAATAATGTGGATTTGCTCTTGCTTGTTTTGAGGCTAGTGACAGCTAACATCAATGCCCTTTTCTTTACTGACCTATCCTGACTGCATTCACCCCAAATGCAGTCCTGCTTTATCAGGCATACTGTAACTAAGCTATCCACCTGCAGAGCTACCTCCACTTGCCCATCAAGACATCTGAGAAAGTGAAATGGATGACAGCTTCCCACTGCATGCCAGGTCAGGATTCCTTAAATCTGGGCTTCTCCAAACTGCTTAAGTGTAATCCTACAGTGAAACAAGAGTCCAACCTGGCAGCTGACTGTTTATTAACAAAAGGCTGTACTTTAAATTCATGGTTCGGTGTGATGGTTTGGGTGTTCCCTGCCCCCCCACACTCTGGAAATCACCCAGACTAGACTCAGCCAGCTCTGGAAATCTGAATGAAGCTTATATTTACAGCTTAGCAGAATATACAAGCAGATATTTACAGTATATACAGAAGTAGACAAGGTAAAAGGTAATACAGAAACACTCCCAGAAACCTGAGTCCCCAGGAGGGGCTCCCAACCGCCCTTCCACCTTCTCCCACCCCAGTCCCAAGGAAGAATGGAGATTCAGCCAAGCGGTTAGGAAGCAAAGAGGATTAATCAGAGAGATGGCAGAGAGGCTAGAGAGAGAAATGCAGCTCAGAGCTTCCAAGAAGAAGTGGTGCCTTATCTATGTTTGGATTCTTGTTCTTACACCTCTCAGCAAGCCTATGAGTGAAGCAGACATCACCCTTGTTTGTCTTTCACAGCCTGTAATCTAGTTCTTTTCACCAAAACATTCTAGTCAGCTTCAAACTAGCACATTCAGCTTACTCCACACTGCAGCCTCCTATTCATATCAAGAGGCTTAAACCTTAGCTGCTACAACTCAGGGCATCCAACTATACTGATTCTGCACGAAACTAGTACACCTCTGGGAGAAATCATCACACATTACTACTGGGTTAGAGCCTCCTCTGATGAAGCAAACTTATAACTGTTCAAGGGCTGGGATGTGATGCTCCACAATCTCTTTTCTGGTGGCCCATGTGACAGAACTCTGTCAAGTCCAGAGACTGGATTTCAGTATGTCTAAAAGGAGCTAAGCCTGTGGAAAAGATGTGGATATTGCAGGCAGCATAACACAGGGGCAGAAGGAAAAATTATTTCCAACTACATCTTGCCTCTGGGCTTTTTTCACACTACCAAGTTTTCTAGGCAGAGATTCATATTGTAGGGCACCATACAACAGCACACCAAAATTACAACATGAAGCAAGTTAAAGCACAACATTTATTCCTACTCTATCTACCTTTAGGGTCTGAAATGAAAAAGTAAGCATCTACTGTGACATCTGCTTGCAACTCCATTATCCAGCACCCTTCTGAAAAGAAGTAACTCAGCAGTTTTGTTGCTAAGTCTATCCAAAATTGTGTTTCCATACGTATAAATTTTAGATCTTGGAGGCCAGTCAAAGCCTGAACTTGCATCACAGTATAACAAAAGGGGAAGATCAATACTACTTAGAGGGGAAAAAAGAAGAAAAAGGAAAAGCATATTGAAAGAGCACAGCCTGATTTTACACAGAAGCTGTGAAAAGCTAAGGAAAAAAAAAAAACATTCTTGCAAAAGAAGCTGCTGTAAAGTCTGGAAAAGACAAAATGATAAGAAAGTGCTGTACTTTCAAAATCTGGAGCTAAACCAGCACAATAATGTCAATGAAATACTGCAGATGGCAGGCAGATAATTCCAGTCAGAAGACAGACAAGCCCCATTCTCCCCCTCCCTAAATCCTCTCAGTAGACTTTAGCCAGACACAGTCTAATAACAAAAGTGATCAGAGAGAAAATGAAGCAAAATTACTGATATGTAAGCTCTACTAATGAACTGACCTAAGCAATGTGTATGCCCAGCAGATTAATGAGTGTGATTATTTGAGACAGTAGTGATATGGTGAAAGCATCACATCCTGCCCCAAACTCTGAATCAGCTGCAATTTCTGCAGCTATAGCACACATATGGACACCAAACTCTTAACACACACACACACACAAAATACATCTAAAATTATTCACTATGATCACAAACTGTTACTCAAATTACTGAGCTGATATATAATTACCACACACTAATGCTGGTTTTTAAATTAATTTATAAGTGCCTTCTTCAGTGACTGACCAATCTGAGACAACTCAGGGACTTACAGAATGGTCTGGGTTGGAAGGGACTGCCAAAGGTCATCCAGTCCAAACCTCACTGCAGTCAGCAGGGACATCCTCAACTAGATCAGGTTGCCCACAGCCCTGTCCAGCCTTGCCTTGAATATCTCCAGGGAAGGGGCCTCAACCTCCTCCCTGGGCAACCTGTTCCAGTGTTCCACCACCCTCATGGTGCAGAAGCTGTTCCTAACATCCAGTCTCAATCTGCTCTGCTCTAGCTTGAAGCCATTGCCCTCATCCTGTCCCTGCAGCCCTTCGCAATCTCTCTGCAGCCTTCTGGTAGCCCCCTTCAGGTACTGCCAAGCTCCTATTAAGTCTCCCCAGAGCCTCCTCTCATCCAGGCTGAATACCCCCAGCTCCCTCAGCCTGTCTTTGTAGCAGAGCTGCTTCAACCCCCTGATTATTTTCTTGGCCCTCCTCTGGACCTGCTCTATCAGCTCCATGTCCTTCCTATATTGAGGGCTCCAGAGCTGGACACAGTACTCCAGATGAGGTGACTTAGAAGCATATCAGCATGATATAAATATCCTAGCAACAGGTCTTGCTAAGCTGTCACATTATAGATGCTGTTAAATCCAACAGAAAGTGTTCCTGACTGGCTTAAAGCAATGGCCATCTCCAACTGGAAAAAAAAAAAACCAATCCAACAGCAAGGTGGACACAGCAAAGAGGCACATCCTTACAGAATTCATTTCCATAAAGCAAACAAAAATGCTGTTGTCCAGCACCATGCCAGAGGGTGGTGGTTTCAGTGGCTCACTGCACAAAAATGCATGGTGTTTGGGCAGGTAAGAAGGCAAGTCATTGGAAAGTCTATCCCTTACTTTCCCTTTCTCTTAGAAGAAGCTGGTTTTAAACCAGGATTTGCAGGAGGTAGGATTTCATTATTTTAAGAGTATTCCAAATACAATCTTGATCACAACATAGCACAAAAAAAACCTTTTGAGGCACAGGGCCAAATAATTTTTTCCTCAGGATTAGGCCAAACCCATTGGGGCATCCAAAACTCAGCACATTAATCTCCAGCTACCCCACAGCCCCAGTATCTGGCATCAACACCAGATATTTCCACCTACCACTTCCTAGAGATGTGCCAAAATCCCATCCCCAACCACAGCCCACTTCCCCCATGGCCACGGCTTGGCAGAGATGCACTTAGGGCTTGGAGGACAAGCAGAGGGGTCTGGGGAATGGGAAGGAGAGAGCCACAGAGGAGCAGGCACGCAGAAACGTGTGCTGGCAGTAAGACAGTGCTCCTATTGATTACAGAGATATTGAATTCCATGCCACACACGGCAGGACCACTGCCAAAGGATCAAAGGCAAAACTCTGCAAGAACAAACCAGCAATCCTCCGTCCTGCACCACACTGGGAGCCAGCTATGCACTCAGTATCCCATCAGAAGTACATCACTGAGGCTACCAAGACAACCCCTCCACAACCAGCTAACACAAGAATTCAAGCTGTGGTACTGTATTGGTTAGGCCACCCAAAAAGAGATTCATTTATCACAACAGGACTGCTTTTACAGGGTCTCTTCCTCTTTCAATACTCCAGATTAACTATTAGAGGTAATGCAATGGAATTATTTTAACCTTAAAGTCCTGTGCAGCCTTAATGCTTATCACAGGCTTCTCACAAAAATGTCCTAAATAGACACTCATTTCATCCTGGGGTTTTTATATCATTCTTTCACTGGCATCAAACTACTGCACATCAACAATATTCTTCCCTGCCTCACTATCAAGACCTGCACATCTGCAACCACACCTCAAGGATTTTTGGAGAGCAAGGAAAATATTTGTATGGCCAAACTAGCACCACCTTGGATACCAAGCATCACTTTGTTATGTCCTCCAGGGAAGCAATACACAGAGAAAAGAGAAGACTGAGAGCAGATCAGAGCTAGGTGCTAGGTTGGACTGGATGATCTTGGAGGTCTCTTCCAACCTGGTTGATTCTATGATCTAATAAATGTTTATAAGTATCTGAGGGCTGGGTGTCAGGAGCAGGGGGACAGGCTCTGCTCACTTGCTCCCTGAGATAGGACAAGGAGCAATGGGTGTAAGTTGCAGCACAGAAGGTTCCACCTCAACACAAGGGGGAACTTCTTTACTGTAAGGGTCCCAGAGCACTGGCACAGGCTGCCCAGAGAGGCTGTGGAGTCTCCTTCTTTGGAGACTTTCAAGGCCTGTCTGGATGTGTTCCTGTGTGGCCTGAGCTAGACTGTATGGTCCTGCTGTGGCAGGGGGCGTGGACTCAATCATCTCTTTGGGTCCCTTCCAACCCTTGACATCTTGTGATCCTGTGAAAATCCCAACACACATGCATTTGAAAGCTATGCATCAAAGAAGCCAGGAATTCACATGTTTAATCCAGCTCTTCCTAAGTTTTGCACACCTGCCTTCACAAGCCAAACAGTCTTTTTAATGGCAGCATCAGATAAACCAGAGACAAGAGGAAAAGAAACAATTTTAGAAAGAAGTCATTACACAGAATTCAGTAAAAGCTCACAGCAAGACACACGAGATTGCAGGATTCCTCTTTCCCCTCTCACAGCTGCTATCAATATACTGTGTCAAACCATTCTTCAGTAGCACCTGCTAACAGGGGAAGTAGAATCATAGACCGGTCTGGGCTGGAAAGGACTTCCAAAGGTCATCCAGTCCAACCTCCCCTGCACTCAGCAGGGACATCTTCAACTAGATCAGGTTGCCCACAGTCCTGCTGAGCCTTACTTTGAATATCTCCAGGGAGGGGCCACAATCACCTCCCTGAACATCCCACTCCTCTAGCTCTTCCTAAAGCGTCCACAAGTCAGCAATAGCATGCAAGAATATTTGTTATTATTGTACTGAGGAATTATTCAGGAAATTTTGGGGGTCAAAATAGCTGGACAGGAGGAAGGGAAGAAAATGAGCCCCTTGCTAATTAATCCCTGGCACAAACTGAGGTCTTTCCAAAGTGCAGCTCTTAAAACTTCTTTTTTTTGGATGGATCAATTTTAAAGTACTCTTCTATTTCATTCTTTAATAAATAAAAGGAGCTAAAATGACTCATTTCAATTTTTTATTTGCCCAAAGCAATTATAATTGTTTTATGTCTTTGACAAATATCTCCCTGGGCCAATTTTGCCAGTGAAATATGGTATCTCATTTGTGGTTTACAATAAAATACTTCCACCAGAGAAATGCTGCACTGACCTATCTCTAAGAAAAGGCAGAACTGTGAGTTCTCTGCAAGTTCAGTGGAAGTCCTAATTGTTGAGGGCAAAAGAGGAATTGCAAATCTGAAACTAGTGAGAATAAATAAAGCACAGTTGTCAGATGGTAAATATTATTACTCTTACTATACAGATTTAGAGACGAAGGGGCAGCAAGGGCAAGATACTAAGCCTGCTGCTGCTGCAGTGACATTATATTAGCAAACACTGGAGCCCCATTTAAGCCACTTGTGAATTTTATTACATTTTCTTTTCAAACAACAGGGAGAGAAGCAATGAGACTACAGAATTCCCACCCATTCTCACAGACTAACAGATCCTCTGTGACACAAAGAGGAATGTATCGTCTACATAGCATGCATCAAAGTAAGGATTCGTACAGACCTCTCACTGAAATCTAGAGGCAAGTACCTAACACTGTACGTGGCAAATCAACTCTAGTTTTGGTAACTGGTATTTTCTGATCAGCTCTGAATTAGCCTCGTTACACCATGTCTTGAGGTCTGCAGTACAACTGCAGATCTTAGAGGTGACCAGACATCACCAGAAACACGGTTTCCAGAGTACCTAGAGAACGAAGATTAAGCAATACTTGGAACTTGAGCCTGCCAAAATAAGTTGTTATAAAACTAGCAGCACGCCTGGACATAGCATGTTGAAAGCAAGGAAGTAAGGTAAGTAACATTCTCCTCAGAATAAGCCATGCACTCAGTCCTACCAGAGGATCTGGATCAGGCTTGAGTAATGCTGAGGAGGAATTTAGTCTTTGTCACATTTCCCCAACAGACTGCTCCTTCAAAACTGGTGAGACATTCATTTAAACAACTAACAGAGGGGGGAGATTCACTGCTCCACCTGCCAGTAAGACATTTTTACCCTTCTCAGTGTTTTCCCTGCGAATTAAAGGTACTCGGTAGCAGAGAACACCCTTCTTTCAGTCAGCATGGCAGAAACACCAAACAACCCCCACAAATAATCACTTCACACATACTTATAAAAACATGAAGACGCTGATTGTGCCTTTTAAAGAACCAGAGCACTGTCTACAGCCTGTGCTGCGATACCCACAACGCCCCAGGGCGCGATAAGCGCTTTCTTAACGCTTGCAATAAAACGAACACTGCAGAACCACAGACCATAGTCACGGATTTCTAAAAGCAGAAAAGCTCTACCAGCAGCCAGTGTGTACTCACAGGGCGTTGAGACCTCAGGGGAAGCTGATGTTTGCAGTAAACTAGTGGAAATATTTCCAGTGGAGTTTTCAGGTGATGTCAACCACAGGAAGGATGACTTCGAGCCAGATTTCCATTTCTCATCAGATGCGGCCTTAAAAGTTGGAATAACAGCGTTAAGGCTCCTCACTTACACCCCTAAACCTTCAGTATCTCCCTCCTGGATCTGTGCAGCAGCCCGGAGAGTTCGTGTGTGTGCATGAGAGGGGAGCTCCCTCCCTGCACGCTACCCCGGGGCCGTAATAAGGACGCACTTGAGTTACTCGAGCACTGCGCGCTGATTTTGCAGGGCCCGCATCCAGCCGCAGCCCCGCCACAGCGCTGCCACCTCCCAAGACCACCTGTCCGTCCCCCGCCACAAGTGCCCCCGCACCGGCCCGGCCTACACCTCCGTCGGCCTCGGCCTTGGCCCCGGCCCCGGCCCGCCGTCGCCCACCTCGACGCGCTTCCCGGCTCACCACAGCCACACGCAACGCCGGCGGGTGGACTCAGGGTGCGGGCATGGGCCCCCCCGTGTGCCGGCGGCGCCCCGCTCACCTACGCTCGCCCCCGCGGCACCACGCTGCCCGCTGCTCGAGGTCCGGCACAGTTCCACCGCCTTCCACGGCGCCTCGGCCGCCGGCACAGTCCCACTGCCTCCAACGGCGCCTCGGCCCCCAAGCTGGGCTGCCCCGGAGGTGGCGCCGCCGCCGTGCCCGCTACGAGGGCGACACCCAGCGGTCGCGGAGAGCGGGCGCATAGCTCGCCGCGGCCCGGGCAGCCTTTATTCCGGCGAGCAGCCGAAACGGGACAGGCTTCTCGGCCCGGCCCGTGCGCCTTGTCCCCGTCGCAGCCATTTCCTACCAAGGAAGCGGGGAAAGGCATGAGTGGAAGTTGGGGGCTACGCCCCCCCCTGCCTCGCACTAGCGGGCAGCGGAGCCAACAGAGAGCAAGGTGTGTGCTAGTGAGAGTGCGAAGCCAGGTCTCAGTCACCAGCTTGGCCTCCAGCGCGGCTGGAATGGTTCCAGAGAAGAGCAACAAAGCTGCTGAAGGGTCTGGAGCACAAATCTTAACGAGAAGGGGCTTGGGAAACTGAGGTGTTTAGCCTGTAAAAAAAAGGAGACCTTCTCACTCTTTACAGCTACGTGAAAGGAAGTGGTAGCAAGTTGTCAGTCCCTTCTCCAAGGTAGCAAGAGATGGGACAAAAGGCAACAGCCTCAAGTTGTGCCAGGGTAGGTTTAGCTTGAATTTTAGGGAAAATTTCTTCCTTGAAAAGGTTGTCAAGCATTGGAACAGGCTGCCCAGGGAAGTGGTTGAGTCTCCATTCCTGGAGGGATTTAAAAGATGTGTACATACGGTGCTGAAGGGCATGGTTTAGTGGTGGACTTGGCAGTGTTAGGTTAATGGTTGCACTCAACATTAAAGTTGACTGTGATTCCATGAATTATCCTCTGGTGGCCAGAAACGCTGGACTTAGACTCCCAGAGAGGTTAATACTCTCCTGAACCCAAGCACCTTTGCGACTCATTTATGAAAGCTCATAATAATCTGCGCAGGAGAGTAAAGTGCTAACTAAACCAATTTCGAGGATGACAAATGCCCTTCCCTCCAGCAGGGAGCTAGCCAGCAGGCTTTGAAGTCTGGGCAGAAGGTCAGAAGGGGTGGACTTGAAAGCTCCCTGTGCCTGCTCACAGCCTCACCCACCCCTCGAGCTATTACAGTGTCTCGGGGACCTTTGGTTCACCGAAGTCATGTGTGTGTGTGGGGGCAATTAGGTGTGTACGTCAGTAACTCACAAACTGGTAGGGAGGCGAGTTAGACAGGACCATCTGTAGGCACCAGTATATGAGAAAGGGGGTTGTGTAAGCAGGCTGAGCAGAATGATAAAAGCAAGATCCCAAGGAGAAAGAGAAAGCAGGTGTTCACTTGGTCGTTGCTTTCAAAGGCTGTTCCTATGGCTTGAAGGCATTCCCAAGGTGATGCCCTAAATGACTGTGCTAGTTTGAGCCTAGCTAGCATGTTTTGGTGAGAAGAACTAGATGATAGGCTGTAAAATGAAAACAATGGTATCTACTTCCCTCACATTCTTGCTGGGATGTGTAAAGAAGAAAGGCAAAACAAAGATTAGGTCACTTGCTTCCTCTCTTCACTGGGAGCTTCTGCCTGCTGGGGAGCTNGGGGGGCGGGGGATACCCAAACCATCACAATGACCTAAAGCTTTTAGTATCACTGGCACTACCTACTTACATGATGCACATATTCTTTTGGATGTATTTCCAGATGATTCCACTTACACGTGTTCCACTAAGCAGTTACAGTGATAGTCGTTCTGTGGTGATAGTCATGGCAGAGGTTCACATCCAAACCCTTGTTGCTCTGCAGGGGAAGATTTCCCAGGTGAATTTTATGTCCTGACACCTCTCTGATCTCAGCAAAGTTTTGTAGCTTCATCAATGCTACAGCACTAGTCTGAAATCTGGTGCCATTGCTGGCACTAGAGTGTCATTGCTGAAATACATTAAAATGGCTCCCCACACAGTGATTTTGTCTGCCTGTTTCCATATTCAGCATAAGCCTACTCCATGGGAATTTTATTGTACCTGATATTGTGTGCAGTTCTGATATAGGAAGTATTTGTGTAATAGTTTAGCTGTATGAGAAATTAGTTCCATGTATGTAAATGTTTGCAGCTATGTTTGATCATCATGACTGAGAAACACATTGCAGAAGAAGGCTTTCTGGGCACCGATCTGCCGCCACTCCAATTAAGGGTTATTTTCCCCCTCTAACAGAGGCAGGATGAGATGCCATCACGATTAACATTTTGGGCCTGACCGTATGAGCACACGGCCAGCATGGAAATAACACCAGGCAGGCCAGCGTTGGGTCCCTGAGCAGGCACATTGGATCTGTGAGCTGAGCGGTGCTGGACAGACATGGGCCCTGCCCAACTCCTGCAGTCTCCCACATGCCGAATGCAGAGGCTTATAGGGACGACTCAGGAGGGCCCCAAGAGCCCGCTTCTGGGCTCCGTGGGGGCATGAGGCTGCAGAATCTGACCGACTTCGAGGCCTTGGCAGAGCTACCTGAAATAAAACCGCCCGGAGTCATTTTGGTGCCGTGGACTGATACACCTGCCCGCAGCGGCTCCGTTCACCGACCCCAGCAGCAAGCAGAGGCAGCATCTCGCGTGTGCACTGGTGCCACTGGTGTCTCTAGGCCAGTGTCGGACGCCGCGGGACAGCAAAGCCGGGGTGGTAGGCGGCGGCGCCCGGCAGGGCCCGCAGCCCGCCTGTGAGCACTGCGGCGCCCGGCACTCCCTGTCTGTGCCCGGTGACAGCGGTGGGGCCGGGCCGGGGCCGGGCCTGGGCGAGCGCGGAGGCCCTGGTGGCCCGTGACCGGCCGCGTCAGGTGACGCGGGTCACGCCGCCGCCTTCCCCGCCCGCTGGGTCCGCGCCCCGCCGGCAGGCTGCGCCGTGCGCTCCGCCGAGCGTTGTGCGGAGGAGGGAAGCGGCGACAAGGAGCAGCGGCGGGGCGCGGCGCCAGCGCGGCACCTGGGCCCCCCGCGCCCCCCGCAGGCTGAGGGGCCCTCGGAGCCCCGTCAGGAGCGTGGTCGGCATGAGCCAGGTGCCGAGGAAGCTGCCGGAGGAGGAGGGGGACGAGGAGGAGGAAGAGGAGGAGGAGATCGTGGGCTTGGCGGGCTACGCCGACGGGGCCGAGTCCTTCTCGGACGGGGACGCGGAGAGCGGCGGCGATGAGGCGTGTGAGTACCACCCGCGGTCGCCCGCAGCGGCATCTGCGCCGGGAACAGTCGGGAGCGGCGTCGCGGCCGCCGTGGGACTGCGGGGGGCAGCGGCGACAACTCCCGGAGACCCGGGGCGCAGGCACCGGCTTCGGAAGGTGGCTGTGGGGCAGTGGCCGGCAGCGAGTGCGGTGTGGGGTGACGTGCGGGGCAGGGCCGGCCCCGTGTGCACGGTGATGTGGATAAGGCGGGGCAGGAGCCGAGGTGAAGTGGGGATGGTGGCTAGTGGGAACGGGGCCACCGAGGGGAGGTGAGCGTTTCTGCTGCCGGGGGTCTGGCCTGGCTGCCTGCGGATGTGGGTCAGGGAGGAGGCGAGGTTTCCCGCGGGATCTGGGACTCGGCGGGTGTGAACGGGGCACGAAGGGAGACAGGGATAGAGGTGTGGGGGAGGCAAGGCATCCGGAGGGAGGGCAGGCCTCGCTGGCGACGGAGGTGGATGGTAAGAGGCCAGGCTGAGCGAGGATGCTGTGGAGGGGACAGGGTGCTCGTTGGGCGCTACCGTGGGGTCAGAGAGAGTAGGGAGCTCTGAGGCAGAAGCAAGGCAGAGGCTGACAGGTAGCAGGAAGGGTCAGGAGAGCGGAAAAGTCAAAAGGAGTCCAGCCAAAAGTGATGGTGAGGGCGATTCCCTATCAGTATTTTCCATGTCTGTGTTCAGAGTTATTAGTTATCACAGCCTGATGATGTGACTTGAGTGTGCCAAGGAGGGGGGGTGATTGGGTGTCAGGCTATAAAAGGCAGCGGCAATTGGCAGCTCTGTGTCCAGGGCTGCTCTGCAGCTGTGAATGTCAGTCCCCACAGCGGCAGGCTCTGCTGCCTGCCTGTTGTCCGGGCATAGGAGCACCCGCGTTACTCGCTGTCTGTGGCAGTATGGCTGATGATGTAGCACAGCCTTACCGGGGAAAGCAGTCTCATTCAGTACAAAAAAAACAGCAATGCCAGCTAGGAGCCTGTTGCTTTCATTCAGAGCCTGAATTCATTCTTCTAAGATGTATTTCACAAACGAGCTCGGAGAACTTTCAGTATCTCAGGGTGGAGAAATGGTGTTTTGATTTTTTTTTTTTTCGCTAAGAGCATCATAAAAGGCCACATTTTAAGGCTGCTTTGATTACTAGCACGCAGAACCCTTCTCCTCAAAGAGCCAGTCCTAGATACCACATTGACTAATGCAGTTTTGGGGAGTGCTTTGAGTGTAAGCTTTCATGGCTGAAGGCTGTGGGAATGCTGGCATGTAAGAGCTGCGGCTAAGAATTGCCTTTATTTCAGTGCAAAGAGAATATATTGTAGTGTGTTTCTTTTGTGGTAAATTAAGTTAGCATTTTCTGTAGAGAAATCATCCATATTCTGTTCTCAGAGGAACTTATATGGAAAATTTTCAATAGGAACTTTGTTAGAGTGTTAATAATTTCAGTTTCATCTTCATTGTAATACCAGAATATTGTACTTATCAAAACCAACTCTTTACATCTTGAATAGCAGGAGAAGGCAGCTCACGCAGAGACCTTTTCTGTGCAGAATTAAGACAAAGGACCATTTAAACATTTTAAGTCAAATCCTCTGGCTTTCTGTCTCATTCTGAAGTCTGGAGAAAGAGGCATAGAGCATCTGTAATGAAGGGGGTTGGGATTTGGGTCTGCATTTTGTGTATTGAACACTAGGCTGCAGGGCAGGGGGAAAAAACTTTCCCTGGTTTTTGTCCTCTGTGTTGCTGGGTCTGTACAGTAAGTAGTACATAAATCACTGTCACAGCCTCCACTTTTCTACAAGGAAAGAATGGACAGAGCACCATAAGAACAGCTTCACTGCATGGCTGCTGAGAGTGAATGGAGCAAAGGCTTAACAGTAAAAACATAATGTGCTTATACACATATGGGAGATTGCAAAACTTCACCCTGTCTCTCACCCCATACTGGTTCCTTGTCTCCAGCCTGAATGCTGAAACCACAGCTCTTGTCTTCTTCTTAATATTTTAATTTTGCACTTGGAGTCACATTCAGAGACTTTAAAGTGCTTAGTTTGCATAAAGCCCAGTCATGTTTTTTGATGTATGCAATTAAAGTATTTAGAAGCAGGGAAACTCTCTGCAGAGTGTCCAAGGAAGTAGCTTTAAGACATACCATTGCAGAGTACTGCACTTGTGGCAAAGTGGAACCAGGTCTTCTGGTTCTAAGTCTTTTCTTTAGCCACAAGAATTTCCTTCCACCAGGCATTTCTGCAATGTTTATGAACCCACAGTAGCTGAACGGTTTGCTTGGTTGCACGTAAGCTTTCTGTGTTAACTCTCTAAGCTCAGGCCATCTGTTAGCTTTGAAGATGTTCGCTGTGTGTTTTGCAAGGCTGTTGTCTTGACAGCACTCCAAAGTGCTGCAGATATTACACAGTAGTACTGTGAAAGCTACAAGATCAATGGGCTTGAAAGTACCTAAGTGGGAAGTTTGGGACTGTTAGTTCTCCATTATTCAAAAAAGGTTAAAACTTAACACAATTGCATTAGTGGGCAAAAATAATAATTAGTAGCTGTTTTAGATTAAAAGGAAACTCAAAGGCTTCTTACCTTAGGGATGGTAACATCAGCAAAATTTTGGCTTGACATCACTTGAGCAGATGAACTGCAGTGCTTTATTTCAGTGTTTGAAAACAGAGATCTGCAAATACATGTTCCAGTGTGGCATCCCTGTCACATGTGTCTGTGAGGCACTGATAGTCACCTGCTTTGACAATTAATTACAATTGGTATGGAATTCATGGTAGGCTTCAAAAACTATTTTAGTATGAGTTGATAATCTCTAATAGTGTGAAGGAGATACTGAAGTATTCGCTGTGTGCTGTTGTGTATCCTGGTGAGACAGGTCAGTCTGCTACCTGCACTTCTCAGAGTAGAGCTTTGCTGCATGTTGCAACACATGCAACTAGCAGTCCATAACCAAGGACAAGACTTCAGTTACAGAAATCCATAAGGAATTGAGTGCTTCTCTGTGCTGACAGTGCTTTGGGGTTTATTAAGCTTAACTTGTGAATACTTCGATGGGTATGGCCTCTAACCAGGCTTCTGTTCTTTATGGCTGCTTAGAAAAGTTGAAATATAAAGGACTTGATACATGTTAGGAGCTGGCATTTGCAGCATTTACTCTTAGGAAAGGTAAATGAAACAGAAAATGTGTTGCAGATCACAATGGAGAAAATTATCTTTCCCATTATGGAATAGAGGAGAGTTTAGTGTTTCTTTTGTATGATCTCACTCGGTAACCTAGTCAGGGAAGTCACAACGACAGATCTACTGGCATTTCTGTGGCAAATTAAAGGAGGAGTTGTCATGTACTCTGCAAAGGAATGTGGGCAGGCAGCACATGGTCCAATTCCTTTACATATAAGGTAATCTCTTAACTCTCTCTCAAAGGAAAGTGCTACAGCAGCCTCGCTATCTAGTCAGATTTGGATGATACTCATTTACATTTCCCTGTCTTTGAACTGGCAGGATTTCAAAAGCTAAATAACAGTCTTACTAGCAGAAGTGCTGGTGTTCATTCTTCTCATCAGTAACTCTGCACTTGCAACTGTAGTATTTTTTAGTGTGGCTTTAATATAAAGAGATTTCTTTCTAGTAAGTATTAGAGTCCATAAAAATCTAACAGCTTGGAATAGTTTCATATAACAATGTAAATGCTAAGTTGTTTTAAATATTTTTAAAGGTACACCTGAGTTTTTAGCCTATTTGTTAAAGGACTTATGTAGGTAGCCAATCTTCTAGTTGTCTCATCACCAATTAGAACCTTGGAAACTGCTGCCCACCTTCAACCAAATTTGAAGGAAAGACATCTATGCTGAAGTTTCCATGGTTTGGATGCCCTCCAAGGCCAGCAGTTATGTGCATTCTCTGTGGCAGCAGCTGGCAAACCAATGTTCATGTGTATGGTCTAGCCAGTTGGCACGGATTGAGTTCCAGATCAGCCACAGCGTGTTGTATCTGTTATTTGGAGGATATGTCATAAGACACACAAGGGGAAGTTGGCATTATTTTAGTGAGGAGAGGAAGGGGACACACAGTACACATCCATACTCAATTTGACTTAGTTCAAAGGGTATGAAACTTGGGTTTGGGTTTTTTTTCCATTTTTGTGAAACATTCAATAAAATCATAGAATCATAGAATGGTTTAGGTTGGAAGGGACCTCAAGGATCATCCAGCTCCAACCCCCTGCCATAGGCAGGGACACCTCTCACTAGAGCCTCAGCCAAAAGACTGTTCTTTATATGCTTTTATATGTTAAACTACTTCTTGTAAAGCTTTGAATAAGTGATTTTTTTAATCTTCTGATGGCCCAAATGCTAATTACATGATATATGGATATATGACATGGAGCTGCTGGAGCGGGTCCAGAGGAGAGCCACGAAGATGATCAGAGGGCTGGAGCACCTCTGCTGTGAGGACAGGCTGAGAGAGTTGGGGCTCTGCAGCCTGGAGAAGAGAAGGCTTCGAGGAGACCTTATAGTGGCTTTGCAGTATCTGAAGGGAGCCTACAGGAAAGCTGGGGAGGGACTATTTACACGGTCTAGTAATATCAGGACGAGGGGGAATGGGTTTAAGCTGGAGGAGGGGAGATTCCGACTGGATGTTAGGAGGAAGTTCTTTACAGTGAGGGTGGTGAGACACTGGCACAGGTTGCCCAGGGAGGTTGTGGATGCTTCCTCCCTGGAGGCGTTTAAGGCCAGGCTGGATGAGGCCTTGAGCAGCCTGCTCTAGTGGGAGGTGTCCCTGCCTATGGCAGGGGGTTGGAGCTGGATGATCCTTGAGGTCCCTTCCAACCTAAACCATTCTATGATGATTCTATGATGATATGGATATATGCACATTAATGACATTGCAGCTGTCAAAGATCTGTACATTAGAGAACAGCAGGGTGGGGAAACTGCTAAATCCTGAACCTTTGGTTTGCTTCAGTGACAAGACCATACCCCAAAAACATACCATACTGTTACATTGTTCTAGAACAAGATGTTTATTATTCCTCTATAGGTGTGAAGCATTGTAGGCATCATGTCTTTCTTGCAGCCACAGGAGGTTACTATCAGTGTTCAGCTTGGCAGGAACAAGAGAGCAGTGTTGTGACTGTGGTTTATCACTTCTTAAATTTGTCTGCAGATCAGCAGAAGTTGGCCAGGATGAGATTCTTGTGGAGTTACCTGTTGCTGTTCTGCTTGAAGGAGTTTCATCTGTTCGCTGCTTCAGCCTGGCAGTGATAATTGATGAGCACAGTGAGTGGTAGTACTTGTCAAGGCCTTTCAAATGTATTTAAAATGGATAGGATCCCACCAATGATGAGTTTGCAACTCCTATCAGTCACTCTGCTGGCACGAACCCACGCTGAGAGGCATAAGCACGTAGAAGCCAGTAGATGGTGCCAGGGGATGTTTAACGCTAACGCCATAAGACCTGTTGAGAAGCCCTAATTCTATCTAACTGAGGCTTAGGAGGCACAAACAGACACGAGAAAGGTTCTCTGCCCCATAGCTGGCTCATCCTGCTCTTGTTTCTGAGAGTTGTGAGTGAGGCTTTAGGAGCAGCTCCCTCTGTAAAACATGCTTTCAGACAAAGAATTCCTCCAGGCTTTCCTTGAGTTTTGGCCCACGAGGCTGTGTAATAAATGGACAGGTTTAAGTTGTTGTTGCTGAGGTTTCTTGCTTTGCATTTTTGAGCGTGTGGAATAGAAGCAGAAGCAGGAAGGATGCATATGAACAAATGTGCACTGGCTTTCTGCAATTGAGAATTTATCCAGCAGAAAAAAGAAGAGACACAGTGATGTTGTGCTCTGAGCTGTGTTGAATAATCTGTACTGCAGAGGACGGGAGAAGGTCTGCCTGACAGCTTGTGTGTTCAGCCTGTTGACCAACCAGTATTGTAACCTGCCCACTGTGTGCTGTGAGCCTCACTCCGCAGATTTAGCCTTGACAACTCATTTTTTGAGTTGCTTGTTTGACACTTTAGACAGGCTACCACAGAGGTATTTGAAAGCTTTTTACATCTACATGCCATAGAGTTTTCAGCTCAACACCAAGGGGCATTTCAATGTGATAGGCCAACGAAATGCATTAATTTAGACTGTTGTGGCTATTTTGATGAGAGATACCTGAAGCTGGTGTGCTTACAGGTGTGGATAGATACACATTCAGGTCCTTAGAGATACAGTGTTGTAGTTTACTCCTGTAACTATTTTCATTTTAATACAACACGTCAGCACTAGAAAATGTTGTGGTTTAGTGCTATCAAACAGGGTAGGCAGCACAATGAAATCACTGTGTTCCCAGGCCTTTGTTTTGCAAACAGGCAGGGGATATGCTACTGTAATCTTATTACTGGATAACAAACTTTTACAGATGGTAGCACAAGTTATTCAACAGCAGGTGAAATCCTAACCACCTTAGAAAAGGACTCCCCTTGTGCTCAGTAGTGTGCTGCAGGTCCCAACATAGAGGAATTGTCAGAGGAGTTGTCTTGCCTGCTGAGTTGTACTCTTCCTGTAGCTCCTGGGATGTGTGACTTATATATATAATAAAATACAAATATATACATACGAGACACTGGTGTAACCTTAGAAAGATCACACAGATGTACCCAACACAAACTTACTCCTTTTTTTTCAGCAATTTGATGTAGCAACAAGGTTATTTGTTGCCAGATGATACTGCTTTAAATTGGGTTAAAATGTATGTGGGATAGTAGGCTGAACATGAGCCAGCAGTGTGCCCAGGTGGCCAGGAGAGCCAATGGCATCCTGGCCTGGATCAAGAACAGTGTGGCCAGCAGGACAAGAGAAGTTATTCTGCCCCTGTACTCAATGCTGGTCAGGCCACACCTTGAGTACTGTGTCCAGTTCTGGGCTCCTAAATTCAAGAGAGATGTTGAGGTACTGGAACATGTCCAGAGAAGGGCAACGAAACAGATGAGAGGCCTGGAACACAGCCTTGTGAGGAGAGGCTGAGGGAGCTGGGAGTGTGTAGCCTGGAGAAGAGGAGGCTCAGGGCAGACCTCATTGCTGTCTACAACTACCTGAAAGGAGGCTGTAGCCAGGTTGGGTTGGTCTCTTCTGCCAGACAACCAGCAACAGAACAAGGGGACACAGTCTCAAGTTGTGCCGGGGGAAGTCTAGGCTGGATGTTAGGAGGACGCTGTTGGCAGAGAGAGTGATTGGCATTGGAATGGGCTGCCCAGGGAGGTGGTGGAGTCGCAGTCCTTGGAGGTGTTCAAGACAAGAGTGGCTGAGGCACTTAGTGCCTTGATCTAGTTGATTGGCCAGGGCTGGGTGCTAGGTTGGACTGGATGATCTTGGAGGTCTCTTCCAACCTGGTTGATTCTACGATTCTGTGATTCATTAGTGTCTGTGTGCCACAAGGTTTTTCACGTACAAATGGAGCAATGAAACTTTCTGCAGTGTGCCTCTTACAGGTGAGAAGTAGGTTTTCTGGAGGTGTAAGCCTAAGAGGCAAATAATTTAAATTAAATGCCTATAACACCACTCCTTAACCTTAAAAATTGGTAACATTTGCCTAAATCTAAGTAAAAATGTAATGAAAATAAATGTCAAATGCATTTTATCTGGCTGTTGTTATTTGTATTTCCTTAGTATGTTTACTTTGCTTCTTGTGTGATTTTTATTCAGTTTTGGATTTCAATGATCCCTTCAGTACTGAAGTTAAGCCAAGAATCCTGCTGATGGGATTGAGAAGAAGTGGGAAGTCTTCCATTCAGAAAGTTGTCTTTCACAAAATGTCACCGAATGAGACTCTCTTCTTGGAGAGCACAAACAAGATCTGCAGAGAGGATGTTTCCAACAGCTCCTTTGTCAACTTTCAGATATGGGATTTTCCTGGGCAAATTGACTTCTTTGACCCTACATTTGACTATGAGATGATTTTCAGAGGCACTGGAGCACTGATATTTGTTATTGATTCTCAGGTAAAAAACAGGGGACTTAAAGCTATCTTCTTTTCTTCCTTCAGCAATAGGCAAATGGGTTGGAAAGGATATTTTTTTTTTCAAAGCAAGTAAATGGGTTGCATCAAAACCAGAGATTAAGAGAAAGTCATTACAACTTGAAGAACCTGCTTGTTTATTTCTGATTTCCTTCTGTAGTACATTCAGAAGTTTACTAATTTGCTTTAACATCTCAAAGTTCTTGCTCAGTTTCTTACGTGCTGACAGCATGGGATTGGTGTACCTGCTGGATGTAGGCTCAGGCTTCTATGTATGAAATGGAAGATTCATACATTTCATTAGAAATTCTTCTATTTAGGAGGAAAAAGAAGCTGTTGTTTGACTGTAGTCAGCATAAAATTCTGTATGTATTCTTAAGAACTTTCCTACAGTTGTAGCTTTTCCTTTTCCTTCATTAGGATGATTATATGGAAGCATTGGCTCGTCTGCATCTTACTGTGACCAGAGCCTATAAAGTGAATCCAGATATCAACTTTGAAATCTTTATCCATAAAGTGGATGGTTTATCTGATGATCACAAGATTGAAACACAAAGAGACATTCACCAGAGGGCAAACGATGACCTTGCAGATGCTGGATTGGAGAAGATTCACCTCAGGTGAGAAAAGCTGCTGTGTAGAGAATACTAAAGAGGAGAGGACCTTGTTTGACTGACAAGTTACCATTTTCTGCTCTCTTGAAGTAGCAGGCAGCAAGCTTTTGATATATGATGGAACAAGATAGTTGGACACATTGCATTTGACCTGTTCTGAGCAAACTATATTATTTCTGTCTTGGAGGGAAAGACAGAGGAGATGTACTTAGAAACAGAGGAGAAATATGCCAGAGGTCCTACCAGTTCTTGCTGCTGCTGTCTTGAAATCAGTTGCTTGCACAGTGGCAGCAACCAGAGGAGCTCCAGTCAGTATATGCCAACCACATAGCTTTTGCCTTCTTTGAAACCTCTCTGCCTCCCAGTCCCCTCCCAGTCCTCACCTTGGAGCCATTTGGGAAGACTGGTACTGTGTCTTTGCCTTATGTCTGCTGATAGAGCAGATTATTCTAGCAAATAATGAAAAACAGTGGACTTCTGCAGACTGGGAGCTAGAGGACATCAAGCTGCCATAGCTTTTTTATCACTTAAAGCCAAGGACAAAGACATTTAAAAGAGAGGCCTGTTCTGTGAACATGCCAGCTTTTTAGAGCTCTTAATTTAATGGGTCCACAGCTTTCAGAAAGGAGATCACAACAGACATGCTCAATAATACTCCTCTCCTACAATTGGAAAAATAGCTTTCTAAGAATACCAAGGTGGGATTTGAATCATGAAATTCTACATCAAGGTCTGCTTTGCAGTCTCTAGGATTTTTTTGTGTGTGTGTGTGTGTGTAAAGATGAAGTCCTATGCTTCAATCACAACATGTGACTTTTAATCACAAGGGGTAATTGCATCAGTGTAGGCACTTGCTGTTTGACAATAGTTCATTTCACTCATGTTATGAAAGGTACATCATGTTCACAGTATATGGCTAAAAGGAAAATGTGGTGACGTTTTTTTCCAGCTTTTATCTGACAAGCATATATGATCATTCTATATTTGAAGCGTTTAGCAAAGTGGTACAGAAACTGATTCCACAGCTCCCAACACTGGAAAACCTGCTTAACATCTTTATTTCAGTAAGTACTTGTTACATACTTTGTCTGTAGATCCAACTGTCCAACATGCATGTTCAGATACTCTGCTCGCTGCCTTCTGAGAGCTTGTGGAGCGATGTGAACTCTCTGAGAAATGACCAGGACTTAGCTGGAATGCACCCACATGCAGCTTGGCCTCGCCTCCCCTGCCTACTGAACAGCGTTGCTGAGCTGCTGAGATGCTCTTGGTATTTCCTGAATCACATGAAGTGGGTTAGCAGTCATCATTTTCCTGCCCATACATTAATCTGAATGCTGCAAAGGTCTGTGCTGCATGCGCTTGTCCAAGTAGTACTTCAGCTTTTTGTAAAGCACTTGTTAAAGCAGCATCATTTAGTCTGACCCCCTATGAACAGCTGTCTGTAGTGCTTCCTAGAATTAATTCTTTGTGCCAAAGTTTACCTCATTTGAAAGCTTTTCTTGTCTTGAAATATTTAGTGTTAGAGTCCAGGTAGGGAGCTTTGTGCATCTAGTGACTTGTTATCACTGTGGAGGTAATTGCTTGCTCCACTGTTCCTGTATGCCTGACCTCTTCCTCTCCTTTATACTAGTTCTGACACTCACCTGTTCCCTTTTGGAGCCACTGTGACACATATGAATGTACTTCTGAAGTTAGTTAAAAGCAAATAGTAGAATGCAACATGCTCTTATTTTGGCACAAGGTAAGAGATGGGAACATGTGGCCATGAGCAAAGCGGGAGGCACACTGCATCGGTGGTGAAGAGTGTGAACCCCTCATTTTGGTGGTCAGGTCATAGTGGCTTCTCAAACTGCACCCTTTCTCACAGTGTTCTGGAACTTACAGGCCAGTCTTGCAGTGTTTTGGACCTTACATCTAGCATTAATTTCTCCAATTTCAATTTCCAAGCAAGGTATTTTGTGATTTTTGAAGTAATAAAGTTATTTAATACCAGTCAACAGCATGTAAGATAAAATTAGACCTCACAGTTTCTCAGTGTAGGGTGTGAAAACAGTGAGAGAGGGAGAAAAGTTGGATGTGTTGCTGAAAGGGAGAGCTAGGATTAGAGGAAGGTCTTTGCAAAGCTTGTTCTCTTACTATTAGGCAATGAATGATGCTATTTCATTGTGACTGGTTTGTTACAAAGATCTGTTTCTACCAACATGGCTGGGCCATATGCCAGATATCATCCAGTCTTGAACTCCACTTAGGGGTAATGACAGCAGTTCTCAATCAATTGGATATTGAATATGCTACACAGTCTTAAAGAGCAAGCTGTCTGAATGATAGTCCTCCTTGTGTCAGTCACCCCAGTCACTCAGATTGTGACTCGGATCTCTGTATGGGGTCTCCTCACTCTTAGGAGCTGGTGAAGAGTTTGCACCAAACCACTAGATGGATCAAACACAAGCTGCTTCCTGAATGTCTGATGGCAGCTGCTTGTGTGGCTACAACATCCAGAAGGTAGCTCCAGTAATGTCTTGACTATGAAATGTAGTTTGGAAGGAAGAGCAAGTCTTTAATTAATGGGAAGCTGAAAAAAGTGAGAGAGTTGTTATTTTTCCTGTTCAGTAGGGAAAACAAACTATTTCTTAGCTCTAAATAGAGCAAAATTGAGTCTGTTAATGACCTGGAGCAAGGTGTAGCTGCATCACTGTTCTCAGCATGCTTGCTGTCTGTTTGTATAAGTATCTTCTGTGTGTAAACAGAAGACTCCAAATGACTCTCACAGGAAGACTCAACATCTTTCTCTAGCATAGAATTAGTGGGTGCTTTACTTCAGCAACTTTGTGACAACAAATCTTGACATGGATTTTGGTCATGCCTTATCTCAGGAAGCCAGTGTCTTGTGTATCAGAGTGTGGGTGTGTTGGTGTTCTAGTTTGGGGTTTGCAGCAATATTCATGAGGATGTGCTTTCATTTATGCCACGAGGACTTCCAACAGGAGAAGCTGATGACTACAGAAATAGATCTGTGATGATTCTTTAGTTCACAGTAGGTTTTTTGCCTAACTTCATAGTGCAGCAGTGTGTTGTGTGTTTGAGGAGCCATTGGTGTGATACTACTGCTTCTACATTCTTTGATGTAACTGCTTGTAACTCATAAAAGGAGCAGTTGGCTTTGCATTCAAAACCCACATAAATCTTGTGTCACTAACACTCCTATCAGCTTCATGTAGAAGGATGTCTGGGTTTTCATTACTGTGTCCTTACCAAGCAATCAAGTTGTGTGACACAGGAATGTGGATTTCTCATTTTAGGGTTGTTGGGGTATTTTTGAGGCATGTTAAAAAGTGTGTGTTAAAAAACAGGCAAGGATTTACCCTGGTAAAAATAAAATTAAGTAGAGCTTTTGTCTATTTAATCATTTACGTTTCATAATCTGTAAAATTCAGACACAGTACTTCAAATTCACTGACAAAATCTGGTGTTTGCCTCGAGACCTGTTTAAATAACTGTCCAACATTCATCCTTAATTGGTGATATCCTGTAAGATCTTAGAAAAAATACTTTAGAGGGTCAAGCTTTTAGGTTTTTCATACTTTCAAGAAGGAAAAAGATAGACCTAGGCTAGGAATTGGGGTGATACTGCCAGTTTTACTGAACCCATTCCATTTAAAGATTAGAAATTGCCTTCTGCTTTATCACATGCATTATAGTTGAGAAATAGGGTTTGAATTTCAACTCCCTCATGGATTTTCACCTACCCAAAAGAAAGATCTCATACATTCATTGCAGGAGATTTTTCCCAGTGACTCCCTCGGTTCAGATTAGCCATGGAATATTCTTGCATTGATCCAGAGTACTTGGCAGAGCTTTGAGCTTTGTTGCAAATTCTTTCCAGACTATAGTTTGTGTCAGAGATGATGATTGCTTATTCTGACCCTGCTCTTACTGTGATCAGTGGCAGCATTTCATTCAGTTGCAAAAGGCAGCTGTTGGCCTTTGTTTCTTTCATAAGGAACCTTCCTACACTAGCAGAGAAACAGTTGATTCCTCATGGTCGCTTTCCCTGCCTGAGCTTTAATGATGTAATGGCTCTGAATATTATTTATTATGCTCTCTTTCCTGGGTTTTTTATGACTTGCAGTTGCTGTTTGTACTAGTATTTTTTTGGGTTGAGTGATTTGGTAAGGTAGGGTGTTGATCTCTTCTCCCTAGTAAAACAAGCTGCACCCAGGAGGCTTAGATTGCATGTCAGAAGAAACAACATCACTGAAAGGGTTATGAAACTCTGGAATAGGTTCCCCAAGGAGGTGGTTGAATCCCCAACCCTTCAGGTGTTTGAAAGACACAAACCTGTGGTGTGCTGAGGGTGCTGGGGTTTTAACCCCAGCCCTGGTAGAGTTAGATAATGATTGGACTCCATGATTTTAAAGGTCTTTTCCAAACAAAACGATTCTGTGATTCTCTGATTTCCTTACAAACATTCTGGCAAATCTTTTTTCTCAGTTAAAGTTGTACTAAAAATGCTGGCAAATGTGATGACAATTTAGTGCTTCCTCCTGGCAGTCCATCCTACCCTTTTAGAGAGGCTTCTGTCACCATACAAAGTTTGACAGAAACAAATACCCACCATATTCTCAGCAAGCCCTGCATTGGTGTCTCAACTGAAAAGAAGCCTGTTTTAAGTTGACACCAAGCTCTGCCCTTCCCAGCAGGCACAACTGGTTGGCATGGCAAACATCTCAAGATGAAAATCCTTGAAACTGTCATTGCAGGTAAAGGCAGGCTGCAGCAGCTAGAGTTCTGAGAGGGGAAAAATGACTTCTGATTGTTAGAACTTATTATATTGTCAATGGCATCTTAATCTTTTAAAGTACATCTTAGCAGTGCAGCTGAAATTGTCACTGAATCACTCTTTATATAACACATCATTTGAAACTGGATTCCTCGTGAATGATGACACTACAGGGCTCAAGTTCCAGCTGCTTTTGGTTAAAATGATGTGTGTTTTGGCAATGAGTTATGGCTATATATATAATATATGGCTATAAATATATAAAATATTTACAGGTGAATCCTGTGACTTATCTTTTTTGACAGACTCTGTTGAAGTATGTGAGATGCTGTCAGAATTCTTATTTAAAAATTAAGATTGCAAACCATTTGGCCAGAACTACCAAAATAAATATGCATAAATTTTTGTTCTTAGTGCTCAAAAAAACATAGACTCACTGAGTCATGTAAGCTAAAAGGGACCTTTAGGATCAGCTCTTGCTCAGTCAGGCTGAGTATCATAGAATCAACCAGGTTAGAAGAGACTTCCAAGCTCATCCAGCCCAACCTAGCACCCAGCCCTGTCCAGTCAACCAGACCATGGCACNCCTCAGCCTCTCCTCACAGGGCTGTATTCCAGGCCTCTCACCAGCTTTGTTGCCCTAAAGATGGGTAGAGCAGGTTACTCTTTGCTTTGTGTTACTTCCAAGTATGGAAACTTTACAACCTCTCAGGTCATTGTGCTCCCAATGCTTCACCACTCTCGTGCCATATTTGTTCTTTTGTTTTCTCATATGAAGTCATAATTCCAATTTACTCCTCTTGCCTCTTGTCCTTCAAAGCTGTAGGTCTGTGAAGAGTTTGTCTCTGTCTTTTGTGCACCCTTACATTAGATAGCAGCAAACCTCTTTTTGCAGGCTGAACAAAGCCACTTCTCTGAGACTCTTCTTGTACATTGTGAGCTTCAGCCCACATACCTAAGGTATCCACAGCATATACTTGGCTTTGAATATTCCTTTTAATAACTGTTTACTGAAATATGAAGGTTGAGTTTTTCATAATGAAATGCAAGGAATTCACCTCTAACACTCTGTTATTATTGATGGATGTTTCCAGCCTTAGCTGTGTGTGCAATAGTGGAAGAATTGAGCCTCTTTAAGAAGAAAACGTCCAAGATACTGCTGTCCATTGTTCAACAGCACACCTAGGGCTGAGATTTTTCTACCTCTTTAAGGAAACTTGGAAAGCAGGAGGGATCAATTTAGTCTCTGAAGTATGTGTTAAGTAGTTGACCTAGGAAAGAAGGAAAAGGAAAACTTCTGTAACCCCAGAGGAAGCTGAAGCTATTTAAACTTGTTAGAGATTTTCAGTGCGTTTTTTGCTAGTTACAGAAGTGCTGTGGCAGCAATCCCAAACCACGTTAAAAAGGGAAGCCCACATGTGAAGATAATTTGGTTTTATGGGACAAAGTGGCTTTTCTCTTGAATAAGTGGATTCTGAAGCATATTTGAAGCACATTGGAGCTTGAGCTTTAGCAACACTGGGAAATCACCCTTTATGTTCATGCTGGGACAGCTGCCCAGGTCCAATCTCTTGATACCAGCAAGCAATGCTACTATTTTCAGTTAAGCAGTAGACATTTTTTCCTCTTTTCATTCCAGGAAGCCACAGGCAGTTTATCTGCACAGAGGATGAGCTAGCCAGGCACAGAGGATGAGCTAGCCAGGCACAAAGGATGAGCTAGCATTCCTGGCTAGCCTCTGAGAGCTGCAAACATGATACGTTTCCAGTATGGAGAGTCTTAATCAGCTTGGCCAGCTGACAAGACTATAGCTGTCATCACATTAGCCAGCCTTAGCATTAGAAACATGGCTTTTTAACCACCAGTGCTACATGGAAACTGCAAGAGCACCAGCAGAATACTGCTCTGCCTCCTGTCATCCTAAAAGATGTTCTCAGGAACCAGATGATAAAACAGCTACAGGCCCCAACAGACTAATTCTCAGTTACCATGAGAAATTAATTGCTAAACACTACTGTCTGCTTTTTGTCCACCAACTTTTCCTTGTTTCTACCTTCTTAACAAGTCCTCCTAAAATAACTTTAAAGGACAGTAGAATTGTAAGGTGGAAACTGTTGGAAGGGCTATGAGCATTGCAGTTTGCTACACAAATGCAGTGGAGCTGTATCCACAGCTCTTTCCAAATGAGCTTGATTCCAGTTTAACTGCCACTTCTTGATGGATGAGAAGCTGGACATGAACAGGCAGTGTGAGCTTACAGCCCAGAAGGTGAATCATATCCTGGGCTGCATCAAAAGCAGCATTGTCAGCAGATCCAGAAAGGTGATTCTGCCACTTTGCTCTGCTCTGCTGAGGCCGCACCTGCAGTGCTGCATGCAGCTCTGGAGCTCTCACTCAATATAGGAAGGACATGAACCTGATGGAGCAGGTTGCAGGGGAGGGCCACAAAAATGCTCAGGGGGTTGGAGCAGCTCTGCTACAAAGACAGGCTGAGGGAGCTGGGGGTGTTCAGCCTGCAGAAGAGGAGGCTCTGGGCAGACCTAACAGCAGCCTTCCAGTACCTAAAGGGGGCTACAGGAAGGCTGCAGAGAGACTGTTTGCAAAGGACTGCAGGGACAGGATGGGGGCAGTGGCTTCAAACTAGAGCAGAGCAGATTGAGATTGGATGTTAGGAACAGGTTCTGCACCAGGAGGGTGATGGAACACTGCAACAGGTTGCCCAAGGAGATGGTTGTGACCCTGTCCCTGGAGATACTCAGAGTGAGGCTGGACAGGTCTCTGTGCAACCTGATCTAGTTGAGAATGTCCCTGCTGACTGCAGAGGGGGTTGGACTGGATGACCTTTGGAGGTCCCTTCCAACCCAGACCATTCTATAATTCTTCAACCTAGCTTTTTAAGCACAACAGACAAATAGGGGAACAAAAGAGCTTGGTATTCATGGCTTCCATTTTATTTTTCTTTCTCTGTTGTTTTTTTCTTTCCTTAAATAGAATTCTGGGATTGAAAAGGCATTTTTATTTGATGTAGTCAGTAAGATCTATATTGCAACAGACAGTACTCCTGTGGATATGCAAACTTATGAGCTCTGCTGTGACATGATAGATGTTGTGATTGACATCTCTTGTATATATGGGTAAGTAGATTGTTACTGTTTTTCATGGAACTGTGTATCTAGAACCTGAATGGCCTCGAAATTAGAATGGTGTGAGTGTAAAAAATAAGAATGTTGCCAGAGTAATTTGTCAGCACAGGGGAGGAGGAGGAAATGGCAGGCCTCTGAGCTACAGATCCCCTGTCAGCAGCAAGCACTGTTCCCTGCTTTTGTGAACTCCTTCCTCTTTCAATGCTAATAGTTTTATTTGGAGGAAGGAGTGGAAAGTAACCAACCTGAAATAAACAGAGATGTTAACATTGTCTTTTTGTTCCCCGTGGAGTTCAACAGAATGATGCCTCCCATTAGAAGAAGAAAAAGTGGATCCATATATACTTCTTTTTAATAGCTGCTGGCCTCTACTCTAATAGCTAGTGGCCTTTGCTATTTTTACTTCAATAGCTAGTGGCCTCTACTGGCCTCAGAGGGCTGCTTCACTCTTGCTTCAGTTCTCTGTTCATCCACTTCTCCCTCCCTCCCTCACCTTTTTGAGTGTGTTTTTTTCAGTTCCCCATCCTCATACATCAGCAGCTGGAGGTCTCCTGGCATGCCATGTCCATCTCCTTGCCAGTTATGTTCTGAATGGCTCAAACGTAGTATCAGCGCTTGCTAAGACCATGCTTAAGAGTGTGGTAGTCCCTAGTGGCCTTGCATTCTTTTCCACTGGTACTTGCACACTTGGCAGAAGCTATGAAGGAGAATCCTAGTCCAAGTGTGCACAAATTGTTAGAACTTAAAAAAGAACAGAAACTAGTTCAACACCTTTCTAACATGTCTTAAGTTTGTACATTCTACATTCTGTATGTTTCAGATTTTGGAATTGATCACTTCAGTAACTGTACAAGAAGTTGTGTTTTACAGAAGAGATGCTGATTCTGTGGCTTTTTGGTTTGGTTTTTGTTTTTTTTGTACAGAAAAGGATGCTGCTTGTAGTCCAGAAGGCCATTTATTCAATTATTACCTGTACAACACCATTTGTGGGGCTCTCTGTGCACAAAATGTCACTGTCTTTGTATAACCATTTAACATGTATCACCACAAATCTGCTTGCCGTGATTTTAGCTGTAGACTGAACACATGATACAACAATTCATTTCTTAGCCTCTTTTCCTGGAGCATCTGTGGAACTTGGCACCTTAATTTATTACTGATACTAATTGTTCTAGTAGGTTGGTGATAACTACTCATTTACCAAGATCTCTAAGTGCATTCAGGAATGAGGGTAAAATTAGAAGGTATAAAACTAATTCAGTGATCATCATGACCCATCATCCGTGAAGGAGAAATCTGTTTTCATGCCTACATCTCATGAGGAAGGTCTCATGATGGCTTTAATCTGTCAGCCAGCTGCCACTGTTCTAGCAAGGTTATTAGATTTGGAATTAGCCAGTACAGACTTACTGGTTCACGTGTTTCAGGTAAAGTCCAAATACAATGTATTGATTAAAGGAAAACACACAACCTCATGCTAAGTGCTTGGAAATGAACAGAGGAATATAAGGTCTGAGTTCAGGTACTTAGCAGTTAAACAAACTGGATTCTATCCCCAGATCTCAGATTGGATAAATGATTTCATCTCCACATCTTCTTAGTGTTTATAATGTGTAGTTTGAAGAAGAGCCTCTCTGAAAGATTAACCTGAAAATTTCTTGAAGGTTGAGATTGTCTGGGGAAAGAACCAACATGGAAGTACTTTTATTAGCTCATTGGTGGCTTACCTTTTCTCATTTGTTTGTTTGAATATTCCCTCTTAGGCTTAAAGACGATGGCACTGGAACTCCTTACGACAAAGAATCAATGGCAATCATAAAACTGAACAACACAACTGTCCTTTATTTAAAAGAGGTGACAAAATTCCTTGCTCTTGTTTGTTTCGTCAGAGAAGAAAGCTTTGAGAGAAAAGGTATTTTTTTTCCCTTTGCTATCATTTCATTACTTTACCTGAAGGGAGGCTGTAGCCAGGTGGGGGTCGGTCTCTTCTCCCAGGCAGCCAGCAACAGAACAAGGGGACACAGCCTCAAGTTGTGCTGGGGGAAGTCTGGGCTGGATGTTAGGAGGAAGTTGTTGCCAGAGGGAGTGGTTGGCATTGGAATGGGCTGCCCAGGGAGATGGTGGAGTCGCTGTCCCTGGAGGTGTTCAAACAAAGCCTGGATGAGGCACTTAGTGCCATGGTCTGGTTGATTGGCCAGGGCTGGGTGCTAGGTTGGACTGGATGATCTTGGAGGTCTCTTGCAAACTGTTTGATTCTATGATTCTATGATACTTTCATATTAGCAATTGAATTAATAACTGTGCTTATGAGCTGATAACAGTCTCTAGCCATATCACAAATAGTAGAGGTAAGTGCAGCTTGATAAAGCCTACAGAATGTGTTTAAAAGCATGAGGTATTTGTGCTGGCACTAAGATAAGATGAAACCATAAATGTATTTAACAACACTCTGATATGAAAGCATTGGAAAGTTTGCATCCAGTACACTAAAGCTTCCATCTGCACCAGTGAAATGTTTCTCTTGGCTGATATTGATTTGTACCTGTTGGCGCCAGCAGACTCGCTTGGAGCAGCTTGTGTGCCATACCAAACAAGAGTTACTGAAACTGCCTGATAGAGAGGAAGCTGTTCTTGCTTTCCTCAGCTCTGAAAAGGCTTTTGAAAAGCTGCCTCTTTGGCAACTAGATGACTTTTATATTTTGCAGTGACAGTGCATAAAATTCCCATGTTCTCTCTGTCCCTGTGGATGCTGGGTTCATGACCCCTCTGCTCACTAGTGCGCTGCTCGCAGAGTTACTGCTCTCACTGAAATGCCCCAAGACCAGAAATGAGCAGTAGAAGAATGAATCACAGAATGGCAGGGGCTGGAAGGAACCTCGAAAGCTCATCCAGTCCAACTCCCCCTGCCAGAGCAGCATCACCTAGAGCAGATCACACAGGAACACATCCAGGCAGCTCTTGAATATCTCCAGAAAGGGAGACTCCACAACCCCTCTGGGCAGCCTCTTCCAGGGTTCTGTCACCCTCAAACACTGAAAAACTTCCTCCTTATGTTTCCATATGAACTCAACTTCAGTAGGGAAATTTTATGCACTGTCAGTGGTGGTGGAGTCCCCATCCCTGGAGGTGTTCAGGTAAAGCCTGGATGAGGCACTTAATGCCGTGGTGTAGTGTTCCAGTTTGGGCCACGAGCATAGCCAGTTCTGGAGAACAGAATCGACTCTTACCCCTTTTTGGGAGTAAGAATGAGGACAGTGCACACTGATTGGAAGTTTAGAGAGAAATTCTTCTTAGAAGAAGAGCATATATATAGATATATATATACATATACATAAGGCAATCAGGTAGAATTAGTATAAAATTCACTAGGCCCAAACTGGGCTTCTAGAATCCTCCACCCCTTCCGCCCCCCTGTCAGCCTGTAAGGTAGGCCAAAGCCACCCCCCCAGCTGTGCCTACAAGGCCTCAGTGGCTCAGCTCCCCCACCAACCATGAGATAAGAGCATGGTGCTCGGGGAAGTGAAGGGGAGAGAGGCAGGGATGAGAAGGGGGAGAAGTGCAGTCAAGCACTGTCTTTTAAGCTGTGATACAGAAAAGGGAATAGAAAAATAATACAATATCCTGGGATGAGCAGGTCCCCCTGGGATGGGCCTCTGTCCCTATGGTTTCGTTTAAGGGGGACCTGGGACCCCTCAAACTGCCACATTTGGTTGATCAGATAGGGCTGGGTGCTAGGTTGGACTGGATGATCTTGGAGGTCTCTTCTAAGCTGGTTGATTCAATGATTCTGTACTGATCCCTGAGGTTGTTCCTGTCCAGCCATCACCTATACTTGTGTCTTCCATCTCATGGCACTAATTCAGCAGTGTGTTTGTGAAGGCAGTACCACATCTGCTGGGCTGTTTGACAGGCTGGTTAGCTTTTGTTTTGTAGAGCTTCAACTGGATGAATTTCTCTTCAATGCCTGCACCACCTTTATTGTCTGTGAACGTTAGATGTAGTTAAAAGAGTTATTTGTACATACCTACTGCAAACTGTCTGGGAAAAAAACACCATGTTGAGTAAACACACATTAGGCTTTGTCCACAAAGGTATCAGGCTGTTGTGCCTACAGAGCTGAGAACATTTAGTGCTGTAGCCTAAACAGTGCAATTTTAGTGTTACAGTGCAGATTAGCTTTTGGTGCCTGTTAACTTCCACTTGAGGTCTTATCTGAACTCCAGGAAAGGGTTAAGAAAGCTTCTGACATTAAGCTTGAATGAGGTCATAAACTCAGTACCAAACTTAGAATCATAGAATCATAGAATGGTTTAGGTTGGAAGGGACCTCAAGGATCATCCAGCTCCAACCCCCTGCCATAGGCAGGGACACCTCCCACTAGAGCAGGCTGCTCAAGGCCTCATCCAGCCTGGCTTGAAACGCCTCCAGGGAGGAAGCAAACTTCTAAGATTGCACTGCAGTGTTCCACAATTGTAAGACCCAGTAAGCCTTCCAGTTGACTGCCAGTATGGCTTCACAGCTTGTCTGTGGGATTACAGTCAGCCCACTCACACAGTACTGTTATTTACCTATTACATATGGATGTAATCTAGCAGCTTGTCTTCTGTGTTATTGTACAACTTCAGTGTAAGCTGAGATGGAGCTGGCTGTTACCTGGTGATAGTTCTATCAAGTATCCATTTCAAAGCTTAAGAATTGCCAAAAAAAAGTTTATTTGCTTACTAGATGCTACTTAATTCCTTAATTCCAGATTTACAAAATGACACCATAGTTTAGGAAATATTTTACATTGCTTGTAGTGTACTGAGCACTTCTCCAAACCTCTCTATTAAGCTAAGGCTTTAAAATGAGCTATTTGTTTTCTCTTAAGACTGATAAGTATATCTAATATTGGACATCATATGTGTTTATCACAAAATGTTAGGGGTTGGAAAGGACCTTTAAAGCTCATCCAGTCTAATCCCCCTGCCACAGCAGCATCACCCAGAGCAGATCACACAGGAACACATCCAGGCAGCTCTTGAATATCTCCAGAGAGGGAGACTCCACAACCCCTCTGGGCAGCCTCTTCCAGGCTTCTGTCTCCCTCACAGGGAAAACATTTTCCTCATGTTTCCATGGAGCTTCCTCTGCCTCAACTCTCACCCAGTGCCCCTTGGCCTGGCATTGGGCATCACCCAGCAGAGCCTGGCTCCAGCCTCTTGGCACTCACCTTTACATCTTTATAACCATTCATGAGGTCACTCCTCAGGCTCCTCCTCTGCCAGCAGCACAGCCCCAGCTCCCCTCGGGTCTCCTCCTAAGGAGGATCTTCCACTCCCTTCATAATTTTTTTGGCTCTGTGATGGACTCTCAAGCAGTTCCCTGAGGCCCTTCTTGAACTGAGAGGCCCAGAATTGAACACAGTATTCTAGATGAAGCCCCACCGGGGCAGAGTAGAAAGGGAGGAGAACCTCTCTTGACCTACTAACCACAGCCCTTTTAATCCACCCCAGAATTACACTGTCTTTCTTGGCCAACAGAGCACACTGCTGGCTCATCATCAGTAGGAAGATGACCCACTAGGACCCCCAGGTCCTTTTCCCCTTCACTGCTCTTCAGCAGGTCAGTCCCCAACCTGTACTGATGTTTAGCACAGAAAAAAGTGCCTGAAAATGTCACTGGTATGGGCGTTGGCTGAGGCTGAGGGAGCTGGGGGTGTGCAGCCTGGAGAAGAGGAGGCTCAGGGCAGACCGTATTGCTCTCTACAACTGTTGCCCCCTTTCAGGTGGCTCTCTTCTTCAAGGCAACCAGTGACAGAACAAGGTGACACAGTCTCAAGCTGCACCAGGGCAGGTTTAGGCTGGATGTTAGGAAGAAGTTCTTCACAGCAAGAGTGATTGGCATTGGCATGGGCTGAGATGGTGGAGTCACCGTCCCTGGAGGTGTTTAAAAAGAGACTGGATGTGGCAATTGGTGCCATGGTTTAGTTGACAGATGAGGATCTCAAAGTTCTTTTCCGACCTGGTTAGTTCTGTGATTCTGTGATCATCACCTCCAGATAGAAAGTGTGGTAGAACAGAAGCAACTTTTCATAAAGGTCTTTCTTTATTGACGTGGAAAATCTTTCTGTCTCCGCAGGATTAATAGACTACAATTTCCATTGTTTCCGAAAAGCCATACAAGAAGTATTTGAAGTAAGAATGAAAGTAGTAAGATCTCGAAAACATCAAAGCCACATGCAAAAAACCAAAAGACCCACTCCCAATGGGACCCCCAGAATGCCACTGTAACAGAGGTGTTCTGGCCTTGTGGCAGGCAAGTCTCATGAAGTTGCTGCGACTTCTGCATCTCGTTGCACTGAGTGAAGTGGAAAACGGATGGGACTGATGTAAGACTTTCCCTTGAACGTTCAGGAAGCACTGTTTAAATATTTTTATCCAATCAGTTTTTTGTTTTGGGTTTGTTGTTTATTTTTTTTTTTTTTCATATAGTGAGCACTTTGAACAAAAATGTTGTATATATCTCAGCATCGAGGTGAACAATTGTAAGGAGTTTCTTAATATATGCTGTAAAGCTTTTTTCATGCTGTATTAAGAAGACAAAAAAAAACCCCAACCAGCTGTGACAAAGAAATACTGGGTACATAATTTGCACTTTTTCATGTTTTCCTTGTGGACTTTGATAAACTTAGTTTTTATGGTGATTTTGATGCATGGTGTCAGGTAAGAAAACAAACAAACAAAACAAATGTATGCTGTAGTTTATTTACCTGCAACAATCCAATTGGTTTAGTAAACAATTGAAGTAAAAACTTGGTACAATGCCTTTTAAAATTTGGGACAGCTAATAGCTAACATTCATACAGATCTAATTTCATATGGGTTTTTTTTGTTCAATTTGTAAGCTGAAGAATGATTTTGAAGTATTACAGCAATAAGCACCTCGCCAGGGATCCTATCTGGTAGGTAAATATTAGCTTTTATTAAAGAAAAAAAAAAACCAACAACAGGCTTTTGGCCAGATTTCCTCCAGAGTTCTCCATAACACTGGTCGTGCCCTCTGTTGGGTCTGGTTTTATTATTTACCTCAACATATACCACTAAAATACCTTTCTATAAATATAATTGTTTTGTAAAATGGCTCTATGTTGCACTGGTGTTTTTCTAAAGCTCTGAAGGGACATGGAACTGTTGGAGCGAGTCCAGAGGAGGGCCACAAAGATGCTCAGAGGGCTGCAGCACCTCTGCTACGAGGACAGGCTGAGAGAGTTGGGACTCTTCAGTCTGGAGAAGAGAAGGATTCGGGGAGACCTTAGAGTGGCTTTCCAGTGTCTGAAAGGGGCCTACAGGAAGGTTGGGGAGGAACTACTTACGAGGTCTTGTAATGACAGGACGAGGGGGAATGGGTTTGAATGGGAGGAGGGGAGATGTAAACTGGATGTTAGGAGGAAGTTCTTTACAGTGAGGGTGGTGAGACACTGGAATGGGCTGCCCAGGGAGGTTGTGGATGCTTCCTCCCTGGAGGTGTTTAAGGCCAAGCTGGATGAGGCCTTGAGCAACCTGCTCTAGTAGGAGGTGTTCCTGCCTATGGCAAGGGGTTGGAGCTGGATGATCCTTGAGGTCCCTCCCAACCTAGACCGTTCTATGATACTATGATATTGTGTCTGAAAGGCTGAATTTACATCACCAAGTTTGTTTGGAAAGCCTGCACCTCTGCAGTTGGCAGGGAGAAGAGTCTGTGTTTCCACTCTGTACCAACAGACGTGAGCACTGTGTTCCTGTTCCCTCTAGCAGGGGCACGTAGGAGCTGGGGTCGGAGTGGCTGGAGAGCAGCCAGACAGAGAGGGATCTGGGGGTGCTGATTGATACCCGCCTGAACATGAGCCAGCAGTGTGCCCAGGTGGCCAAGAGAGCCAATGGCATCCTGGCCTGCATCAGGAATGGTGTGGCCAGCAGGAGCAGGGAGGTCATTCTGCCCCTGTACTCTGCACTGGTTAGACCACACCTTGAGTACTGTGTCCAGTTCTGGGCCCCCCAGTTTAAGAGGGACATTGAGATGCTTGAACGTGTCCAGAGAAGGGCAACGAGGCTGGGGAGAGGCCTCGAGCACAGCCCTACGAGGAGAGGCTGAGGGAGCTGGGATTGTTTAGCCTGGAGAAGAGGAGGCTCAGGGGAGACCTTATTGCTGTCTACAACTACCTGAGGGGTGGTTGTGGCCAGGGGGAGGTTGCTCTCTTCTCTCAGGCAGCCAGCACCAGAACAAGAGGACACAGCCTCAGGCTGCGCCGGGGGAAGTTTAGGCTTGAGGTGAGGAGAAAGTTCTTCACTGAGAGAGTCATTGGCTACTGGAATGGGCTGCCCAGGGAGGTGGTGGAGTCGCCGTCCCTGGAGCTGTTCAAGGCAAGATTGGACGTGGCACTTGGTGCCATGGTCTAGCCTTGAGCTCTGTGGTGAAGGGTTGGACTTGATGATCTGTGAGGTCTCTTCCCCACAGAAACTGAAAGAATGCTTAAAATGCATTAGCTTTACCATTTAACTTTGGTGTTTGCATTTTAGGTTGATGGCTTTTGATAATTTTCTAATTGGTAGCTCATATTTTGGCTACAGTGATTGGGCACTGAGAGAGGCATGCAAAGTTGTGGGTTTGTTTTGTTTTTAAGGAACATATTGATTGAAATTCTCTTCCTTTTTTCTTTTAAATGTCATTTTCAAGGGATACAAGAGACAATCCTGACAAGGCAGCCTTGAGATCTCTTGCCTTAAATTGGAAATTAGGCAAGAAGTAATCACTTCCCAACTAGTGCAGTGTTTCCAAAATACATGACCTGTGAGCTTCCATTTTTATACCTCATCAGAGCTGGGACCATTATTGGACTAGACATCTTGATTTAAAACATGTTTAGAGCAAGCCCAGACCAATTTAGTATCCCATAGACACTTTAAAGTCAGGAGCTAAGTGGTTCTAAAGCATCAGTTTCAACAGCTTGTAGATGAGTTGGAGAAGAGAAGAATGAGAGGAAATCTGATCAAGGCGTGCAAATATCTGAGAGGTGAGTGTCAGGTGGAGGGGGCCTAGATCTTTTTGGTGGTCAGTAACAATAAGTCAAAGAGCAATGGATACAAACTGGAACAGAGAAGATTTCACCTCAACATGAGGAAAAACTTCTTTACAGTGAGGGTGACAGAGCCCTGGAACAGGCTGCCCAGAGAGGTTGTGGAGTTTCCTTCTCTGGAGACTTCCCAAACCCACCTGGATGCATTCCTTTGCAGACTACTTTGGGTGATACTGCTTTGGCAGGGGGGTTGGACTGGATGATCTCTGGAGGTCCCCTCCCACCTCTAAGGTTCTGTGATTCTGTGATCACTCAAGGAATTCAATAGGCAGCTGCCCAGAGCACCTAATGGATTGTCTGAAGAGTTAAAATGCATCCTTAAGCATGCACTGAAACATCACAGAATGTTAGGGGCTAGAGGGCACATCGAACGATCATCTAGTCCAACCCCCCTTGTTGCTCATGCACATCCACATCAGTTTTGGAGACCACTCTTGACAACAAGGCAGAGCCAGCTGAGCCATGGGAAACAATCTATCTTAAGTCCTTTTGCACACAGGGAGAGAACAGGGATGTGCCTTCTGGGAAGTCTAGTAGAGACAAATCAAAAGGACTGAGGTGAATTAAGAAGTCCTAGCAGCCAACATCTCTAAACCTTGCAGTGAGAGGTGGAACCATGGTCTGCTTGTCTGCAGTGCCCTTTTCAAAGACTGAATCATCTTCTGGCAAGCCAAATGGTCTGATCCACAAATTGCTTCTCTTTCAGTACTCTCTTCACAGCTGCTCAAACTGTTTTTGTCTGCCAGTGTGCCATTCATCACGCTGTCTGCTCTCACATCCTAAGTGCTGAACACGACCTTTACAGCAGAGGCACACAAATCACCTCACTCCCACCAGCTCAGCAATCTTTCCAGTCCTGTGCCTTCAGCAATTTCATATTTCAGTACCATATTTTTAATCTATAAAGCAGCAGTCATCCTCCCAAGTTCTGCAATTCTTCATTATGCAGAAACTTGAATCTTTGCTTTAAATCTACTGTCCTCTTGTCAGATTATGAATGGCTTTCCTGCTTTTCTCAGTGCATCCTCTCCCATTAAAACCTTCCCACTCACACCAGCTGAGTGCACCCTTAAAAGTTCTTCAGGATGGGAGAAGCTTATTCCCTTCTTCCCTCCCCTCTTTATATTGCTGCTATTAATAGTCCCCATAAAATCCAAGCTGTAAATCTCTAGTATGAACAGTTATAGAATTACAGAATGGTTTAGGTTGGAAGGGACCTCAAAGATCATTTAGTTCCAGCCCCCCGTCAAAGGCAGGGACACCTCCCACCAGCCCACTAGAACAGGTCACTCAAGGCCTCATCCAGCCTGGCCTTGAACACCTCCAGGAAGGTTGTGGATGACAGAATCACAGAATGTGATTCTGGGCAACCTGTGCCAGTGTCTCACCACCCTCACTGCAAACAACTTCTTCCTAACATCCAGTTTCAATCTCCCCTCTGACACTTTAAACCCATTCCTCCTCATCCTGTCATTACAAGACCTTCTCAATTGTCTCTCCCCAGCCCTCCTGTAGACCACTTCAGATACTGGAAGGCCACTCCAAGGTCTCCTGGAAGCCTTCTCCAGGCTGAAAAGCCCCAACTCTCATAGCCTCTCCTCATAGCAGAGCTGCTCCAGCTCTCTTTATTCAAGAATTACCATTCTTTATCTATCATTGTGTCTGTTTGCAAGCAGGTCCACACAAGTTCACATTAGTGCCATGAGTAACTTTTTTGGAATGGATGTGGTGGAAATGTGCTCTGGTGGCCAAGAAGGCCAAGGCCATTCTGGAGTGGGTTAGAAGGGTTATGTGGGTAGTAGGTTGAGAGAGGTTCTCCTCCCCCTTCAGTTGGCATTACTGAGGCTGTATCTGGAATATTGTGTCCAGTTCTGGCCCCCTCAGTTCAAGAAGGACCTCAGGGAACTGCTTGAGAGAGTCCAGCTCAGTGTCACAAAAATTATGAAGGGCGAAGAAGGTCTTCCCTAGGAGGAGAGCCTGAGGGAGCTGGGACTGTGCTGCTTGGACAGGACGAGCCTGAGGGGGGACCTCATGAATGATTATAAAGATGTGCAGAGTAAGTGCCAAGAGGCTGGAGCCAGGCTCTGCTGGGTGATGCTCAGTGACAGGACAAGAGGCAATGGGTGGAAGTTGAGGCAGTGGAAGAGAGGGAGACTCCACAACCCCCCTGGGTAGCCTCTTCCAGTCTTCTGTCACCCTCACAGAGAAAAAAACTCTTTCTCACGTTTCCCTGGAACTTCTTGTGCCTGTATTTTGACTTTGCACAGTGTGGCCTACCACAAGATGTTCCACAAATCCTCCACAGATCAGGCATGGACTTGCTGGGACGGTTATAGCAATTTGGTGATTCCTTCCCTCATTCTCTTTCCTCCATTTCTGAACTAATGCTAATGAAAAGCCAAAGCTGCCCATTTTGTGAGACAGTTGCTTTAGAACTGAGCTTTCCTGAGAAGTATTTTCTACAGGGCATCAGTTACACAAAAGGTTACACAATGCCCTGTTTGTTTTGATCAGTGAGGAGGAGGTACACTTGTTGAATCCAGATTTAGCAGAAAGGATTTTAAAAGCTGAGACTCTGTTAGTCACCAAGGAGCACAATGATGATTTCTCTTTCAAGTGAGTCATAGCTGTTCCCGCTGATTACACAGGCATATTAATATTAGATTCCTTAATTCCACTGGAGTTTAATGCTGCAGTCAACTGTCTGTATTGCAAGGGCAGCATTGCAAATGAAGCAAACTGCCCTACATTTTGTGAACTGGTGAAAGCAGGGTGTGAAGGCTTTGTACAAAGCACTATTGTACTTCCATAAGCTTTTGTGATCTCAAGTCTTCCCTAGAAATTATTTGTGGCTGAGTTTATTAGACAGCCTACAAACCGTACAGACCTCTCTGAACTGACTTGAGTTAATCATGTAATATGTTGTATACACTGTTGAAATGTGCCTTACCTCACACAATTCTATGACCTGCCAAGAGAAATGCATAATAATCCCATTACCTACCTTAATCCCCTTAGATCTGCAAGAATATACACTGGTGCATCAGATCCAAGTGCAAGAAGTGAACCCCTGTGTCACACAGGGGACTTCTCTCTAAGAGAAAGGGGAAGGATCTGGGAGTAACTCTCTTTGCAGGCTGCAGACTGCTGCAGACTTCTTGCTGGAGGCAAGGGAGGTGGTTGATGCCCCATCCCTGGAGGTGTTTAAGGCCAGGCTGGAAGAGGCTCTGGCCAGCCTGATCTAGGGTAGGACATCCCTGCCCATGGCAGAGGGGTTGGAACTAGATGATCCTTGTGGTCCCTTCCAACCTTGACTGATTCTATGGTTCTATGATTCTAGGGTTCTACTCATCCAGTCCAACCTAGCACCCAGCTCTATCCAGTCAACCAGACCATGGCACTAAGTGCCTCAACCAGGCTTTGCTTCAACACCTCCAGGGACGGCAACTCCACCACCTCCCTGGGCAGCCCATTCCAATGCCAATCACTCTCTCTGCCAATAACTTCCTCCTAACATCCAGCCTGGACCTCCTCTGGCACAGCTTGAGGCTGTGTCCCCTTGTTCTGTTGCTGGTTGTCTGGGAGAAGAGACCAACCCCACCTGGCTACAGCCTCCCTTCAGGTAGTTGTAGGCAGCAATGAGGTCACCCCTGAGCCTCCTCTTCTCCAGGCTAAACAACCCCAGCTCCCTCAGCCTCTCCTCTCCTCTGGTTCTATGATTCTACAATTCTATAGTTCTATGATTCTCCAATTCTATTTTTCTGTGATTCTATGATTCTATGGTTGTATGAGTCTAAGATCTCTTCAAACTGGAAATGTAAAAAAGAAGAAAAAAACCCAACCCCCATCACCAGAAATTATGACTGATTTGTTTTGAGGTCACACTGAAATCTTAACTTCAGTGTGGAACGTTGCTGAAGCCACACAACTTTCACTATTCAGAGTTGTCCAAATTCCTGCTGTTCTGCAGCGAGTTGGGTGAAGCTGCACAAAAACCTCTCTTGCAAGGATTCAGTGTGGGGTTAAATAACAACTTCTTTGCTGCAGCAGGGTTCAGGGAAGCTCTCCAGTTTCTATATGCTTCAGCTGAGGGTGTTTATTTTTTCACCAAGTTAGATCATCTGACAGGATACACAAGACACACCAAGTGCTGCCAGCCTGTAGGATTCGACTGCAATTTTGCTACTATACTTGGCACTTGGGTTTTAAAACCTGACAAGTTCTAGCACAAAATGGCTTCTCTCTGCAAAAGCCCAAAGAAAAGGCAGATGAAAGCACAATCCAAAGGGTGCCTTTGACCAGAGGCAGGAAGGGGAGGGAGGCTTCTTCTCCAGACTGGCAACAGCGACTGTGCAAGAGCTCTGCAGTGCCTGCCCCATGCCCACTCTGAGCAGCTGCTGGCAAGGGGCTGCAAATTAATCTCCAGATTTCTATCCATATGCTGACTACCTCACAGGAACTGGTAGTTTCATCTGGCAGCATTCACCTCCTGCAGCTTTGACTTTTGACTAATGGTGCAGCTGCAAATGGAGGCAGTCTTGTACTGCTAGCTCTGCACAATTTCACCTGGTGATCGCCCCAGCACCCAGTCAGGTCACTGTGTAGCTTATTTAAAGAGGGACAGTCACAGAATCACAGAATGTTAGGGGTTGGAAGGGACCTCAAAAGCTCGTCCAGTCCAATCCCCCTGCCACAGCAGCATCACCCAGAGCAGAGCACACAGGAACACATCCAGGCAGATCTGGAATATCTTCAGAGAAGGAGACTCCACAACCTCCCTGGGCAGCCTCTTCCAGGCTTCTGTCACCCTCACAGGGAAATCATTTTCCTCATGTTTCCATGGAACTTCCTTTGCCTCAACTTCCACCCATTGCCCCTTGTCCTGGCACTGGGCATCTCCCAGCAGAGCCTGGCTCTAGCCTCTTAGCACTCATCCTGCACATCTTTATAACCATTGATGAGGTCCCCCCTGAGGCTCCTTCTCTCCCAGCAGCACAGTCCCAGCTCCCTCAGGCTCTCCTCCTAAGGAAGATCTTCCACTCTCTTCAGCATTTTTGTGGCTCTGTGCTGGACTCTCTCAAGCAGTTCCTTGAGGTGACTGGGTCAGAACTGGGCACAATATTCCAGATGCAGCCTCACCAGGGCAGAACAGAGAGGGAGGAGAACCTCTCTTGACCTACTAACCACAGCCTTTCTATTCCACTCCAGAGTGGCATTGGCCCTCTTGGCCACAAGAGCACAATGTATATGTCCTATCACTGAATTTCTGTTACTTTAAGTCCATTCAGCTTATTTTCAGTAGCTCTTAGCTGTCCTGTGGTTACAGTGTCTGTGTATTTCTCTTCTTTTTTAGCTAAAAGCCCAGCTTTCATCTTGACTGCAAGTGCTTCCTCCTTGAGCATGAAATGACATTCTCAGTGTGGCCAGAGTCAAAAGCAAGAGCTCAGAAGGGGACGCTGAATGCCACACTGCTCTCGTTCATAATAACTACTACTTCTAGGTTCATGCCATTATTCACATTATAGTATCATTTAAAAAGTTGTTTTCTATCAAAACAGGTCCCAGATTTTTTTTTCCTATGGAAGCCCAGACTTCCAAGTGCACAAAAGTGCTCTCCTCTGGGGAAGGGCAGGTTTAGACACAGACAGTCCCAGACTTTCTCTTGCTGCACAGCAAAATGACTGTAGCAAATGAGACTGATGTGACCTACCTGCTAAGAATCAGAATGTCAGGGGCTGGAAGGGACCTCCAAAGCTCACCCAGTCCAACCCCCTTGCAGAGCAGGCTCGCCTACAGCAGATGACACAGGAATGCGTCCAGGTGGCTTTTGAGTATGTCAGTACACACGATACATACACCCCTGTACTGTGGGCACCCCAAGAACAACTGAAATAGTTTGTAAGCAGGACACCCTATGCCTGCAGCTGACCACCTCTGGGTGCTCAGATTGTTAGCAAGAAGTGCTGAGATGTCAGCAAGAGTCAATGGCAATTAAATTGCAGATCACAGAATCACAGAATGGTTCAGGTTGGAAAAGCCCCTAAGGATCACCAAATCTGAACCAGAACCCTACTTTACAAGGTGCACCCTAAACCATAGCCTCAAGCACCACATCCAAATGGCTTTCAAACACATCCAGGGTTGGTGATTCCACCACCTCCTTGGGCAGCCCTTTCCAATGACTGAACACTCTTGCCATGATTTTTCCCCCTAATATCTAGTCCAAACCTACCTAGTGGCAGCTTGAGGCCATTCCCTCTTGTTCTATCCCTAATTCCCTGTGAGAAGAGACCAGCACCAAGCTCTCCACAATGTCCTTTCAGGTAACCTCTAATCTACAGCTAACCATAGAATCATAGAATCAACCAGGTTGAAAGAGACCTCCAAGATCATCCAGTCCAACCTAGCACATCAGAGGTTACCTGGTGTAACATCTTTCAGGTCTTACACCAAAAAATTTACCCTTTGATGTAAGAGGGAAGCCCCAGATCTGGCACTAAAGAAGCACAGTTTGAACTCTAAGTTTCCCAAAGCAGAGTCTCAGGCACAGAATCTCATAAAACTAAATAATGCAATAGAACAGTACAACGGCAGGGTCAGCTTGACCTGGGTGCCTCCTGAGAGGGACCCAGAACAAAGAAGTCCCCAAGCATTGATGCCTTTCTGCCCTTCGTGTACCTTTCACATACCCTTAGATCCAGTGGCAGTTCTGGCCTTGTTTAAAAAAGGATTCTTTCATCCTGGTGTACACTGAGGAAACTGCACAAGTCTGGCTGCTGGGGGGTTGCCTGCAAATGCTAGCATGCTTCCCAACATTTCCCATGTATTATGCACAATTTCTTACCACTAAACAAGTCTACAGCTTGCCTCCAGTTAAAGCAGAAGTATCTACTTCATAGGTTGGACTGGATGATTTTGGAGGTCTCTTCCAAGCTGGTTGATTCTGTGATTCTGTGATCTACAAAACAGACAGAGCATGCTCTGAGAGGGGTGGTCCTGTAAATAAAGAGCTGCTCAGCTCAAGGGGTGTGCGGTTTAGGGCTATAATGATACTTTAACTGGTAAAGTTCACTCCTTAGGAACATAAATTGCAACGGGTTTATGTCTTCAGGGTGTGCTGATAAAAAGTTTCATCTGCTACCAAACTCTTGTTTCTTTAGGTCTCGGTGTCCTTGGTGTATTCTTACATCCTTTTGTTCTGCTGTGATGGGAATTTCCAGCACAAGATAGGCATCATCAGCCTTTCAGCTCCCAGAGGGGGGCTGGGAGGATGATTAGAGGGCTGGAGCTCCTCGTTTATGAGGACAGGCTGAGAGAATTAGGGCTGTTCAACGTGGAGAGGAGAAGGGTCTTCTTGCGGCCTTCCAGTATCTGAAGGGGACCTACAGGAAAGCTGGGGAGGGACTTTTTAGGGTGTCAGGTAGGGGGAATGGATCCAAGCTAGAGGAGGGAAGGAGATTTAGATTAGGCATTAGGAAGAAGTTCTTCAGCATGAGGGTGGTGAGACATTGGAACAGGTTGCCCAAGGAGGTGGTGGAAGCCTCATCTCTGGATGGTTTTAAGGCCAGGCAACCCTCTAGTGTGAAGGGTCCCTGCCTATGGGAGGGGGGTTGGAACTGGATGCTCCTTGAGGACTCTTCCAACCCTGACAATATTGTGATTCTGTGATTGTCTCAGCAATTCATGCATTGTTTATTCAAAGTGAGCAGCTTCATACTTAAAGCCCCTGCAAAGACCAATGCAGTATAGTCAACCCTAACTTAAACAGCATCACTGTGAAACAGGCATTTACTCAAACGGTTTCACTTTGGATAAGAGCCTGAGATCCTCTGACACTTCTGACTTCTTGGATTGCTTCACTGTCTCCAGGCAGGCTGTTATCTTGAGTAGCTGCAGCTACTGTTGATGGTTGTAGCCTTGAAGTCTCCTTACTGTCTGATTTACGCTAGTTCTGGAGGCCCTGTTTTGAGGCCCTGATTGCGAGGACACAATCCTCCAGGTACAGTTCAGTAAATTCTAGTGGAAATCCACAGCTTGCAGCCTAAGGCTTCAGCAAATCCAGCTACTCATGCTAAGTAAACAAAGCTAGCAAACAGCAGGCCGAGGCACACAACATTAAATCTCTAAACAATCCAATCTATCTAAAACTTACTTATTTAAGCCAAACAACTAATACCTCTTAACAACCAGCACTTTCCTTCCTCTGTATGTATTATTTATGCTTTGCATTATTCATAGTGCCTTATCCCCTGAAAAGGAAGATCACTTTGCCCCTTAAAAACATTCAGATGCTCGTTAAGGTGGAGCAGAGTTGCTTTATTCGTTTATTGCTCTTAGCCACAACATTGCTGTGCAACTGCATGGGAAAGAGTAGTGCCTTGGTTTGCAATTCTGAGAACAGGAGGAGGTGAAAAAAAAAACCCATAACCTTACTCAAAAGTATTTTTTTTGCTTACAACTATTTTTCACTGCTGATCAATAGAAGAAGGAAAGAGGAAAAGAGAACTAAGATGTGAAAACATTAAAAGAAAAATTAGGAAGAATATATTTAAGTAGCATAGCTGAAAGTGAGGACAATTCATGAGGCAGGAGTTTCAAGCCTATGCACATAAAAGCTCAGATGCTTCTTATTTACAGCTTGTACTGAGACTGCTGAGATGATGACCACTTTAATTTATGTACATCCCTAGCTATAAATTCTTAAAGGTGTTACTCTGAGTTTATTCTGGCTGTAACCAGGTGACAGAGAAACTGAAGACGCAAAGATGGCATCATGGCATGGAAGAGGTGATCACAGTATGACAGCCTCACAGTATTAGCAAGGTTGGAAGAAACCTCATAGATCATCAAGTCCAACCTGTTACCACAGAGCTCAAGGCTAGACCATGGCACCAAGTGCCACGTCCAATCCTGCCTTGAACAGCTCCAGGGACGGCGACTCCACCACCTCCCTGGGCAGCCCATTCCAGTAGCCAATGACTCTCTCAGGGAAGAACTTTCTCCTCACCTCAAGCCTAAATTTCCCCTGGCGCAGCCTGAGGCTGTGTCCTCTTGTTCTGGTGCTGGCTGCCTGAGAGAAGAGAGCAACCTCCTCCTGGCTACAACCACCCCTCAGGTAGTTGCAGACAGCAATAAGGTCTCCCCTGAGCCTCCTCTTCTCCAGGCTAAACAATCCCAGCTCCCTCAGCCTCTCCTCGTAGGGCTGTGCTCGAGGCCTCTCCCCAGCCTCGTCACCCTTCTCTGGACACGTTCAAGCANTGGACTCTGCCCATCTGTCCAGGCGGTCAAGGTCCTGCTGCAGAGCCCTTCTGCCCTCCAGCCCAGCAACAGCTGCCCCCAGCTTGGTGTCATCTGCAAACTTGCTGATGCCTGACTCAATGCCCTCATCCAGATCATCTATGAAGATGTTAAAGAGGATGGGGCCCAGCACTGATCCCTGAGGGACACCACTAGTGACTGGCTGCCAGCTGGATGTGGCACCATTCACCACCACTCTCTGGGCTCGGCCCTCCAGCCAGTTCCTAACCCAGCACAGAGTGTTGCCATCCAAGCCATGGGCTGACAGCTTAGCCAGCAGTTTGCTGTGGGGGACAGTGTCAAAGGCCTTGCTGAAGTCCACACAGACCACATCCACAGGCCTCCCCACATCCACCAAGCGTCTCACCTGATCATAGGAGATCAGGTTGGAGAGGCAGGATCTGACTTTCCTGAATCCATGTTGGCTGGACCTGTTGGCTGGTGATCTCTCCTTCAAGTCAACCTCTTGCTCATACTTCTTGCCTTGGTGTATGACACCATTTCAGTCTTTCACGATTCTGAAAACCAAGATGCTGATAAGTATTAAGTATAGTTAAGTCTTTTAGGTAATGTGGTAGTGGGTCTGCAGGCTGCTGGAGGCCTCTTTTCTAAGCCGCTCATTTTCAAGCCGATCTGCTCACGCTGTGAGGTCTTAAGGCACCTTAGCCCACAACCTTGGTGGTGTAAGGCAGAGGCACGACAAGGATGTGAAGGGTATTTTCACTACTGGAGGGAAGGGATGCCATCCAGAGGGCCCTTGACAGGCTGGAGAGGTCCCAGCCAAGCTCATTAGGTTCAACAAGACCAAGTGCAAGGTCCTTCATCTGGGTTGAGGCAATCCCAAGCACCAATATAGCCTGGCCAGGCACTGACTTGAGAGCAGCCCTAAGGAGAGGCATTTGGGTGTGCTGGTGGATTAGAAGCTCAACATGAGCCAGCAGTGTGCACTTGCAGCCCAGAAAGCAAATGACACCCTGGAATGGGTTGGCTAGGGAGGTGGTGGAAGCCCCATCCCCGACGGTGTTTAAGGCCAGGCTGGATGAGGCTCTAGACAGTGTGATCTAGTGCAAGGTGTCCCTGCCCATGGCAGGGGGGCTGGGATTATACGATCCTTGTGGTTCCTTCCAACACTGACTGATTCTATGATTCTACGATCCTATTGCAGCCACCGTGGAACCGGACTCGAAGATCTTTGTGGGTTTTTTCCAACCAAAGCAATTCTGTGATTCTCTGACTGCAGCACCATGTCCCATCCCAGCTACACTTGGCATCACGGCTCTGCCGTGGGTCCCGAATGCCATCCGTTGCTGCTAACAACTGGCTTCTATTTTTTCACGCTAGGACAGCGGCAGCTTGTGAGTTTCGCGTTGTGCAACACAACCACGTAAGTACCCACCATCTGCCGGGCCCTAGCCGCCTGCCCACTCCTCTCAGCCCTCCCTGCTCCGGGCCCGGCCTCAGGGCCGTGCCTGAAAGCCAGGCCGCGGGGCGGTGTCGCCTAGTGCCGGGGGTGGTGCCGGCGCGGCAGGTGCCTCCCTCCGCGATCGCGGCGCCGCTGCCACGTCAGGGAGTTTCCTGAGGCGAGGCGGGTTGGCCAGGGTTCGGCCTTCCTCCTCCTCCGCCCCAGACCCCGCCACCACAGACGCGGCGGAGGGAGCGATCGGTGCCGGCTGCCATGGAGGCCCGCTACAACCTCAAGAGCCCGGGTAGGCGGCGCGGCAGACCCCGGCGGCGGCCGGGAGGCGGGAGGCGCGCGCCGGCCTCGCCCGCAGGCCGCGACTGGGGCGGGTGGAGGGGCCGGGCGCGGGGATGCGGCCGCGCCTCGCAGGCTGCCCAGGCCGCTGCCTGTCGCGGCGGACGGTTGTGCCTGTCCAGCCACGGAGCTGCTGCAGTTCGTGGAGGGCTCGGGAGCCGCTGCAGGGGCGCGGCGGTGGCGGAGCTGGCAGCCATCTCCCGGGGTGCGGTTGGGACAGGTGCAGGAGCGGGGGCGAGGCTGCGGTGGGGAGAAGGGATGGGGACCCTAGGACGGGGCGATGCCCGCGGATGCGAGTCAGTTGCGCGCCGGGATTGGGGAGGCGTTTAGGCGAAGGCCGGCGGAGTCGTGTCCGCTTCCCGGTGCAGTGGTGTTGAAAACTCTGGGAGCCGTAATTCGGCTTCAGACGCCCTGGCTGCGTGGTGTGGTGCGCGCCCGCCCACACCGTTTGACTGGTTCGTGGACGCGTACCTTTGAACTTCTGGTCAGGCGGCGCTTCCCCTGGGTATCGCCTCCTTTCCATGTAGGTGGCTGTCAGTGGCACAGTGCCAACGACGGCTCGGTCTGTGTGGCCTAAGTTTGCTTTACGCAAGCCTTCATGTACACTCTGCCTTTACACGGGTGCGTGTGCTCGTTCATGGGATTCCACATTAAAGCCTTATAACTCGATAGATTTTCTTTGGAATCCTGAGAGGGAGGTCTCGAGATGTGGGAAATGTCTTAGAAACAGCGCTCGGAAGGGAAGATTCTGCTGCCTAGGAAGTGGAAGTGTGGACGGGTCGGGTTCCTCTTGAATGGCTGCGTTGGAGCAGTAGCCTGTCACCGGCTGGGCTCGGAGCTGGACACACAGCGAATATTTGCCCTCTCCACTCAGAACCTAGGAGCACCTCAGAGCACACCACCATTATTTCCAGTGACGTGGCAAACCTGTCACTACTGAAGCCATCTTCCACAGATTGTAAGGGGTAGTTGAGTCTGTGTGTTGGTCACTGTCCTGCCACTGTCTTCCCCTCCTCTGGTTTTAGGAAGTAGGTATTAGCAGCTTCATATTGTGGTGATGAATAAGTGGCTTCATTCTTTAGTCATACTGACCTATTATCAGCCTGGGAGGTGGAGAGAAGCTTAACATTATGATGAGTTGTACCTCACAGATGTAAATGACAGCATTATTCACAAGACACAGCTCAAGTGGATGATGTATCTGTTGCTAAATTATGTCCCTCACCTTCACACCCAAGTTGCATACCTGGAAGAGAAGGATCACAAAGCAAGTTACGTACTTGTTATAGTTTAAACTAGCAGGAAGGAAGACTTTATTTAGAAAGATATGCTGGATATGTTGCATAAGTGAATGTACAAGGCCAGATGAACATGGCTGCTGGTTGTGGTTTGCCACGTCACTGGAAAGAGTGGTGATGTGCTCTATGGCGTGCTCCTGGGTTTGGGGTAGGGAGGGCAAATGTCCATGGTTTCATTTAGAGATGTTCTTCAGGGTGGATGTTTAGGAGCCCCTCTTGTTTTCAAGGGAAAATTACCCTTACTGGAGTTGATTTTCAGCACCTTTGTTGCTCGATAGCAAAAATGAACCTTACATGGCAAAGATAAATGATCTATACAGGGGGTTAGTACTGCTTTCCCAAATTAAACATACTGTATACATTAAGGTCTTAAATGATTTCTTTCCATATGGGTGCTAAAGGTCTATAAATTACTTCAATGTCTGTTAATGAAAGGCAGTGCAAATTGGTGCTCTGACAGCTCTTGGTTCACCAGAGGTCTCTGTGGTGCCCATTGCAGATCCGAGCTAGGTGAGAGTCATGTGCCAACCTGTTGCTGACTCAGGTCAGTTGCCTTCTTGTAAGGGCAAGGAGGTATGGAGGCATTCACCTGAAGGTCTCTTCACGCCCTCACATGAGTATGGGGTTTGAGTTTCATTTCTTCCCCAAAAGGCCATTCGTTTTGGAAGGGAAGAAATTTCACACTTCAGGCTTCTTTGTATTGCTTCAATAACGCAAAGCCTTTGGAGCTGATGCTTCATATTTTTATGTCTGGTTTTGGCACTTCTAAAAGGGCAAGCTATTTTCTGTCTCAGGATTTCAAAATGGATTAGTCAATGTATATAAGCCTGCTACCATATGGCTGATAAACCTCTCTCATCAATATTAAAGCTCAGCTGACTAAAGCACAGACTTCATCCTCTTCATGCTTCAGGAGCATCCCTATTTTCTGAAATTTATAAGACAGCTACTTGGAATAATCTCTGTTTTGTATTTTTTTTTCCCCAAGGGCTGTGACCCTTAGTCTGCTGCAGGATCAGTCGATCAGTCACCAAAATCTTGTAGCTGTTGTTTCTGTAGTGACAGTCTCCCCCTTTTGTGTAGGCAGTTAGCAGTCTTCTGAGCAAGTGTTAGCACAGACACAAACAAAGAATCCCAAACGGTTATTTCCGTTGGCTCACATAGAGCCCACAGACAGCAGTGCTTTTTTATTTTGGGTGGGGTTTTGGGGTTGTTTTCAGCAGACCTCCTCATCTAGAATTTTGTCTGGTGAAAGTTCTGGAGAACTGAGGAGAGCACCTGGAGGGAGGCATGGTTGAGATGCTGGAAGGTGTCCAGAGAAGGGCGACAAAGCTAGCGAAAGGTCTGGAACACGAACCCTATGAGGAGAGGCTGAGGGAGCTGGGGGTGTGCAGCCTGCAGAAGAGGAGGCTCAGGGCAGAGCTCATTGCTGTCTACAACTACCTGAAGGGAGGCTGTAGCCAGGTGGGGTTGGACTCTTCTGCCAGGAAACCAGCAACAGAACAAGGGGACACAGTCTCACGTTGTGCCGGGGGAGGTCTAGGCTGGATGTTAGGAGGAAGTCCTTGCCAAAGAGAGTGATTGGCATTGGAATGGGCTGCCCAGGTTGGTGGTGGAGTTGCCATCTCTGAAGGTGGTCGAGAAAAGACTGGATAGGGCGCTTAGTGCCATGGTCTGGTTGATAAGGCTGGGTTCTAGGTTGGACTGGATGAGCTTGGAGGTCTCTTCCAACCTGGTTGATTCTATCATTCTGTGGTGCATATGTCTTGTGTTTGCTGCCCAAGGATGGTGCCTATGGAGCTTGGACTCACAGGGAACATCATGTGAAGAGGCCGATTCTCTTAACTGTCATCTTCAATTCATTTAACTGCTTTCCCTACATACTGTGCTTCTTTCTGCACTCTGTACTTCTTACAAGAAGTGTTCCTTCTCAACAAGCATGCATTAGTTCTTTGTTAGTAGAAACCAGTGGTTATGTACTGTGCTGCTTTCTACCTTCCATGTATGAAATTAAGATAGAATTTATCAAAAACAAGAACTTCAGATGGATGTTAAAAATTGATTAAACCACAACACCTTGTTTGGTCTTAGTGTGTTCAGGAAGCAGCTTACATTTGATAAGATTTTCTCCCTTTGTGTTAATTGAAAAGTTGTTTTGAATTGTAACTGCAGGAAGTGTAGTGTATTTCCTGCTGTTCCGTGGGATGTAAGGACTAAAAGGTTTGTTTCTGAGGGTGAGAGGATGAGAGAACAGACTAAATAAAAGTTGGATGTTTATTTCAACAGTTGTCAGTATTTCATATGAGCACAGGAGGTTTGTGAGTCTTGCGTAAGGATATGTGAGAGGCTGCAAAGATGTAAAGCAGCTCTCTGGGTTGCATCAAGAAAAGTGTGTCCTGCACTTTTCTTCTCCCCCTATACTCAGCTCTGGTGAGGCCACACCTGGAGGATTGTGTCCGGTTTTGGGTTCTGCAATTCAAGAGAGACAGGGAGACATAATTCTATTGCTGAGCAAAGACTTGTGTAGTCCACTGTGCCATCTTAGACAAAGGCAGTAGGAAATGATGGGAAAAGAGCTTTAAACAAACAAGATTCAGTTCAAACAAGAGCTTTAAACAAACAACATTCTCAGTTCAAGGACTTCAGGGAACTGCTTGAAAGAGTCCAGTGCAGAGCCACAAAAATGCTGAAGGGAGTGGAAGATCTTCCTTAGGAGGAGAGCCTGAGGGAGCTGGGACTGTGCTGCTGGGAGAGGAGGATCCTGAGGGGGGACCTCGTCAATGGTTATAAAGTCATAAAGGGGGAGTGCTAAGAGGCTGGAGCCAGGCTCTGCTGGGTGATGCCCAATGCCAGGACAAGGGGCACTGGGTGGAAACTGAGGCAGAAGTCCCATGGAAACAGGAGGAAAATATTTTCCCTGTAAGGGTGACAGAACCCTAGAAGAGGATGCCCAGGGAGGCTATGGAGTCTCCCTCTGGAGATATTCAGGAGCTGCCTGGAAGCATTCCTGTGTGATCTGCTCTAGGTGATGCTGCTGTGGCAAGGGGGTTGGACTAGATGAGCTGTTGAGGTCCCTTCCAACCCCTAACCTTCTTTGATTCTGTGAAGATTATATAGTGTGTTTTCATCATCAGAGGTTCAAGGATTTGACCAGTAGGAACTTTTTGCCTATCTTCCAAGGATTCTATTTTGGATGGATGAGACAAGAAGGTGAGGCCTTTTATGAAGAAAGATTGGAGATCTCAGTCCTAACGGAACTGAACAAAAAATGTGGTCTTGATTCAGAATTCATTGATAGTAAAATGCTGTGCAAATGTTTGTAAATAATAGATTTTTGTCCAATAGATTCAAGAATATGTGCAGGAATTAAATCTATTTGAAGACAAATGTAAACTTAGAAGGATTGAGAAAGGTGGAGTAAAAAGGAATAAACAGAAAGAATGCAGAGGTAGAGAAGAGCATTAATAACATGGAGCTCACTTGAACTGTGGTAAGGGAGTTCTTTCTAGAGTAGATGATAGCATTTGACACTGTTCTACAAAAGGATAGTTTATATTTTGAGGTACTTCTGTCTCTATCCCCCTTTCCCCCCTTTTTAATTGTTTTTAATTGACTAATGATCACATGTTCACAGGATCACAGGATGGTAGGGGTTGGAAGGGACCTCCATAGATTGAGTCCAAGCACCCAGCCAGGTTCACAGGTTCTAAGCTGTTGAGGCAAATCGTATCTACTGTAGAGTGAGTTGCACAGTTAACCTTCTGATGCTATGAACTTGTTAGAGTCTCTACATGTTTAGATTTAATTAAACCATTCTCTAGAGAGCACAACACTACTTTAAAAAATACCATCTCAAAGAGCTGTGGTCAGAGTATTTCATAACTCCCCAGTCTGCAATGACTCTTGCGTGCTTTAGTGACCACTTCACTTGAAGTGACTTTTTTTTTTCCTTGACTTAAAACATTAAAGTTCATTGAGTATTATGGTCTTACAATAAATCCTGTGTACTTGCCACACAAATGATTTAGTCCTGACTTCGTAATTGTATGGTTCTGTCTCGGCGCAGTTGAACTACTGACTGTGATTTTTCCTGTTGCATCAAATATAAACTTACCCTGAGTAAACAAGATTGTCTTTTGAATGCAAAGAAAGACAGATTGGGTGAACACATCCCCATGTGCTTTGGGCTGCTTTGGGGACTGGTGGTGGTGGTGGTTCAGCTGCTGACACTGTACACTGTGAGCTCTGAAGTCACTCAATGGCGGCACCATGGGTCAGGCACTCTTGATGCAGCAGTCAAGTATTGAGTGGAGGGGAAAACCAAATTACTAAGTGAGCACCACTGATAACTCAAATCCTGTCATCTCTTTAAGCACTAACATTGACATCTATGGAAATTGGCCACTTGCACTTTCTGTGAACAGAAGGGTTTCCTGGGCCAGGAGGTGCACACAAGTCTAGTTAGGTGTGATAGCAGGAGTGTCTGAATGTGGTTTCGAGATAGAGCCAAAAGAAGCAGTTGTACTGAACAGAAGTTTCAGGATAGCTTAAGGTAAATGTTAAGAAGTAGGATTCGACAAGGACACAGTTTTAGAGAAATAAATCTACATGCATACATTATACAAATTCTGCTCTTTATTGTGTTTTCCTGCTGCAGCTCAATCCCACAGCGAACTGGTAGCTTTACATTTGGTTCTCAGCTTTTTAACAGCCACATTTTGCTTTTCAGAGAAAATCTGTAGGTTCAGTGTAATACCAGAAGCAGGTTGTCAGGCAGAACCTCAGGTCCATAGCACCTGCTCTTTCCTTTGCCTCTCCAGATTTAACCCAGAAACTTAATTCCTCAACATTTAATTGCAGTGACCATTATGACAAATCATTGCTGAGTGTTACCTCCCTGGTTATTTTTCAGGCTGACAGGCATGCTGCATTGAAAAAATACCTTGATTATTTTGTCTCTGAAAGCTGTTTCCCACAAATTCAAGACTCAGTGTCTTGAGTTGATTTTTTTTGGCCTATTTAATGATACTTCTTGACTTTATTGACACTTTGCAATCCTTTATTTTGAATGAGCCTGAAACCATTCTCATCTTTCAGAATTGCCACTGCCAAACATGTACTCAGATGACTCAGTGTGATTTTTAAGTGGATTGAAATACCATATTTGCATAAACCCCCTTTTAAATGAAATTTGGATGAGCATGTTAGGTAGTTGCAGGCAGACTTTGTGAAATGGGTTTCCTTCTGTCGTTGCAGTTTTCAGTAGCCAAATGAGAACTGTGTTCATGAGTGCTGCAGCTGTGCTGAAAGGAAAATAAACCCAACAATTTAATGTTTTCTTCACTGGATCACACAGTGTAAACCTTGAATGGACCAGCCTGTTCTTTGCAGCCTGTCAGTTAGCATTTTCCAGCAATGTGGAGATAGAACCACAGAATGGTTTACATTAGGAGGGACCTTCAAAGATCATCTAGTCCAAATCCCTGGCCATGGCTAGGGCCACCTTCCACTAGACCAGGTTGCTCAAAGCCCCATCTAACCTGGCCTTGTACAGGGAGGGGGCACCTACAACTTATTTACCAACTTGTTGCAGTGTTTTACCATCCTCATTTGTAAAGAATTTCTTCCTTATTTCCAGTCTAAATCTACCCTCTTAAAATTTCAAACCATTGCCCCTTGCTGCAGGCTGCAGTAAAAAATCTTTCTCTTTCTTGTAAGCACTGAAAGGCCAAAGTAAGATTTCCCCAGAGCCTTCTCCTGGCTGACCAACCCCAACTCTTACAACCTTTATTCACATACATGTGCTGCTTTTTCTTAAGATATCCTAGGCTGCTTGATACTGAAAGCTTCTTATAAGCAGATTATCTCTGTGGTATACAAGAGCTAAATGACTTTTTAATTTGTTTTTTCCATATTCCAGAAATGGGATAATGTGTCATTATTGCAGTGTGTTTTATGCCAGCTTCTTAAAGTATCCATAATGTGGCTTTTTGATAACAATTATTTGAAAAAAATACACTGTCACTGTTAATAAAACATAAAAATGTGTTCAAAAGAAATGCTTTGAACTGCTTCAGATTTAAATTCAACTTCGGAGGAGCTCACTGGCTGCTTGGTACCACTTGGCTGTTGCCTCTCTGACTTTGCAGTGCAAACCTTTGGCTTCTCTGTTCTACCTGCCAGTTGCTGGTTCTTGGCACCCAGGGGACAGACTTGGAGCTAAAGTGGTGGAAAGGTTGTTCTTCTTGGGAAGAATCCGAAGTGATTGTGTGCACAGCCAAAGGTCCTGCACTCAGTTTTGGGTGCAAACCTCTCTCTGAGTGTCAGTAGACTTGTAGAAAGCTTTTTGTTTGTCTTCTCTTGCTCTTACCGGTTTCCCCCAGTTCATGTGGGTAAGTGTACATGATGCTGGTGCAGAGAGACTTTATTTTTCATCTTGGTCCCTTGTCTGGAAATCTGAGTAACAGATCTGCCTTGTCCATGACCATTCTATCATCTTCATGCTTTGTCGTATGAGTTCTCAGATGTTCTCATGGTTACCTTTTTACTTCTTGGGGTGTTCACCCCTGAATTCCCTCATCCTGGTGCATGCCACTCTTCTTCTGAAGGCAAGTGTCCAGGCTTCTTGGCTGTAAAGCAGTGCTAGGTCTGAAGCCTTTTCTAGTCTAGGCTGGTTTTCCTATTATTCCTCGCTAATGAACTGTTCGACCTTAATGCAGATGAAAGTGGAACTGTTTTTCAGCAGAGCTCTGACACTGCTGCCTGTGATGTGACCTCCTGGGCTCTGCAGGATGTTTAATTGACACCTCCCCCTGGCAGCAGCAGAATTGGGACAACTGGCAACAGCGAATTTCCACATCGTCTGTTTGCATTTTGGGTTGTAAAAAGTAAAATTCTCAAACTTTGAGCTGTTGTTTGTAGCTGTCAAGAAGTGTGAAGGAGGAAAATAGCTTTTCACAGTAGCTTGAAATCAGTATTACTCTGCAAGAAGGTTAAGAGTAGCTTCCTTCACAGCATCGTGACAGTGAGTAAAGGCCTGGATTCTGAGCATGCTGCACAGCCTACAGTCAGCTGGTGATGCCAGCCTTTGTAAATCAAAGAAACTTCCCTTTCACCACGTATTTATGCTTGCACTGTAAGAATTTGGGCAGTGTTTCTCATTTTCTGTAGTTAGATAATTACATGAGTGGGAGAGACACCCATGGTTTGATCTGAATACGGAGGGTGGATTAAGGGATCTTGTTCTGTGATTACAGTTCCTAGCTGCTTGAAGAGGTAGCTGGTATTAGCACTTCTCCCAGGAAGTAGGAGGCAGGAGCCTTGAATTTCTTGCCTGTAGTTCTTAAATTTATTCTGCTCTTTGATTTGGCTGAGTTAGGCATTAATGCATGATGCATGTGATGGTACCTGGCAGGACAAGTGCTGTGCTATAACACAACTTACTAAAGGGGAAAGAAAGGGAGATGCTAGAAATACATCTGATGCTGGTGGTTCTGAGGCAGGAGACTGGGGAGGGTACCCTTAATTCAGAACAGAAATACAGCCATGTGTCCACACTAGTAGTAGGTTCAAATTACAACGGCCCTGAGTAGCTGTGCATACATGTTTTCAAATCAAGTGTGAAACTGCATCACCTCACACTGCCTATGTGTTGGTTTCTCTCAAAGCTTACTGTGACCCCCTTAATTATTGCAATGAGGTACTAATAGAGGCTGTCAGGATAAAGCTTTTCAGGAGCTGTGTAAAGATGCACATGATAGCCTTTGCAGTTAAGTACTGAGCTTATTAGTCTTGTGCTTCTCATATTTAAAGTCTGATAGTCTGTTAATGACACACAGGGGGTTGGACTAGGTGACCTTCAGAGGTCCCTTCCAACCTAGACCATTTTATGATTCAGAGGTCCCTTTCAACCTAGACCATTTTATGATTCTATGTTTTTTTTCCTCACATCTTTGGTGGAATTAATAATGTGAAAGTACTTCAGTCAGTGCTGAGAAACTGTCTGACCTGCAGCATTTATCATAACTTTGTGCTTGTTTAATTCATGTAAGATTTATTCAGCATAAGTGATTTACATTGTGCCTTGGACTATTAGCTGCAGTGAAGAAGCTGGGCTATGCTGGAAAAAAAAAAGATTAGTTTGCTGAGAGGAGCACTTCAAGATATGTTTAAGTATTTTTTTATGCAGTGCATATTGAGTTTTGTTTTCCTTTTTCCTTTTATGTCTTATGCTTATGTCTTATGCATATTGAGTTTTGTTTTCCTTTTTCCTTTTATGTCTTATGCTTTCTCTTTTTCAGCTGTCAAACGTTTGATGAAAGAGGCTGCAGAACTGAAGGATCCTACAGATCATTATCATGCACAGCCTTTGGAGGTTTGTTTCTCTGGGTGTTTCTAAGACATTGTGTTAGCAATGTGTACTGAAGTTCACTGCATGCATATGTATTTAATATGAACATATTTGGATACTAGCAGTTCTTCTTAAATTGTCAGTTCTTCTTCTTTCCCCCTGTGATGAAAATCAACAGCAGAACACCACTTTAATGGTATTGTAGTTCCAGGTTGTTAGTGAAAGCACAAAATAGCAGTTTTGCATTAGACCTGACTCAATTTGTCACACAGATATAAAAGGTTTATTCTTTCTCCCCCTTCCTGAGAATACATAAATGCATTATGTTTAAGCTAAGCTTTTGCATCCAAATCTGACATCTGGCTCAGCTGCTGAGCTTCTCGACAAAACACTTAATCCTAAGTGATCTATGAGGATTCACAACTTTTGCGTACAAAAAGCACATGGGAAATGTAAATGGGTGCAATTCTAGATGCATTGTACCAGAGAATGCTTAGAGTCTGCACAAACCCTCTAAGGAGAGGCTGAGGGAGCTGAGCTTCTTTAGCTTGGAGAAGAGGAGGCTCAGAGGTGACCTTATTGCTGTGTACAACTACCTGAAGGGAGGCTGTAGCCAGGGAGGAGTTGGTCTCTTTTCCCAGCAACCAGCAACAGAACAAGGGGACACAGTCTCAAGCTGTGCCAGGGGAGGTCTAGGCTGGATGTTAGGAGGAAGTTCTTCACAGAGAGAGTGATTGGCATTGGAATGGGCTGCACAGGGAGGTGGTGGAGTCACCGTCCCTGGGGGTGTTCAAGAAAAGGCTGACTGAGGCACTTAGTGCCTTGGTCTAATTGACTGGACAGGGCTGGGTGCTAGGTTGATGATTTTGGAGGTCTCTTCCAACCTGGTTGATTGTATGATTCCTGAAGTCTTCTAAACACCCACTTAGGATTTTGGACTGAGAGGACAGCAAAGAATTTGAATAATGAATTTGAGGATTTCAATAGAATCACACAGTCAACCAGGTTGGAAAAGACCTTCGAGATCATCGAGTCCAACCTATCACCCACCACCTTCTGATTAACTAAACCATGGCACCAAGTGCCTCATCCAGTCTCTTTTTAAATACCTCCAGGGATGGGGACACCACCACCTCCCTGGGCAGCACATTCTGATGCCAATCACACTTTGTTGTGAGGAACTTCTTCCTAACATCCAGCCTAAACCTGCCCTGGCACAGCTTGAGACTGTGTCCTCTTGTTCTGTCTCTGGTTGCCTGGGAGGAGAGACCAATCCCCACCTGGCTAAAACCTCCTTTCAGGTAAAAGAACCCCATTGTGTAAGGAAATTACCAGAGAGCTACAATGTTTTATCCTTTTAACCAGAGTCTTTTAGTGTGTTAGTTGTCTGACTCTCCTCTTGATTTTAAATTCTTCAAACTTTTGCTTTGCACTGTTTCTTCAGCTTGTCCTTGTCCTAGAGAATGCTGTTTAGTTGTCTACTTCTGTGACACGCTCTTCTTATTATTTCAGGATAATCTTTTTGAATGGCACTTCACTGTTAGAGGTCCTCCAGATTCAGATTTTGATGGAGGGATTTACCACGGGCGAATTGTGCTGCCACCTGAATACCCCATGAAACCCCCCAGCATCATTTTGCTGACAGTAAGCATGTTTCCTAGCTTTTCCTTTTATTTTACATGATCATTTCAAGTGTAGGTGTCTGAGAGAGAGATTCTTGGCATTTCAGGGAGTGTTGGTTTTGTAAGAAAGGCGGCGTAGTCCAGCTGATGCTGCCAATTTAAGACAAGAAGTCTTCCAAGGTGACTTCCAAGGACAAGTGCAGAGTCCTGCACCTGGGAAGGAATAATAAACTGCAGCAGTACAGTTTGGGAGGTGATCTGCTGCCCTGTGGAGAGGGACTTGGGAGTCCTGGTGGCTAACAAGGTAACCATGGCACAGTAGTGTGCCCTGGTGGCCAAGAGGGCAAATGGAATCTTGGGGTGAGTTAAGAAGAGTGTGTCCAGCAGATCAAGGGAGCTTCTCCTCCCCTTCTACTCTGCCCCGGTGAGACCTCATCTTGAATACTTCCTTCAGTTTTGGGCTCCCCAGTGTAAGAGGGACAGGGATCTGCTGGAGAGAGTCCAGTGGAGAGCTACAAGGATGATTAGGGGACCGGAGCAGTTCCTGCTGAGGAGAGATTGAGGGACCTGGGGCTTTTTAGAAGAAAAGACTGAGAGGGAACATAATAAATGGTTATAAACATCTGAGGGCTGGTCAGGAGGTGGGGGACAGGCTCTGCTCACTGCTCCCTTGGATAGGACAAGGAGCAATGAGTGTAAGCTGCAGCATAAGAGGTTCCACCACAGCGCAAGGGGGAACTTCTTTCCTGTAAGGGTCCCAGAGCACTGGCACAGACTGTCCAGAGAGGTTGTGGAGTCTCCTTCTCTGGAGCCTTTCAAGGCCCATCTGGGTGTGTTCCTCTGTGATCTGTGCTAGATTGTGTGGTGTTGCTCTGGCAGGGAGGTTGGACTGGATGATCTCCCTGGGTCCCTTCCAACCCCTAAGCTCCTGTGACTCTGCTATTCTGTAATTACCTGAAGCTAATAAATGGAAACTTTTCCTAGAATAATCACGTTGCTGATGTGGTTGCCTAACAAGGGGTTGTTGTGATAGAACCACAGAATGTTAGGGCCTGGAAAGGACCTCAAAACCTCATCCAGTCCAACCCTTCTGCCAGAGCAGGATCACCTAGAGCAGATAACACAGGAACACATCCAGGCAGCTCTTGAGTATCTCCAGAGAGGGAGACTCCACAACCCCTCTGGGCAGCCTCTTCCACTGTACTGTCACCCTCACAGGCAAAACATTTTTCCTCCTGTTTCCATGGAGTTTCCTGTGCTTCAAATGGCAGAGAATGAGAGGGAATGGACTGAAACTTGGGAGGGCAGATTCAGGCTAGGTATTAGAAAGAAAGTTTTTACAGCAAAGGTGGTGAATCTCTGGAACAGGTTGCCCAGAGGAGTTGTGGATGTCCCACTCCCTGGAAGTGTTCAAAGCCAGGTTGGATGAGGCCTTGAGCAATCTGCTCTAGTGGAAGGTGTCCCTGCCTGTGGCAGGGGGGTTTGAATTGGATAATCTCTAAAGTCTCTTCCAACCCAAATCATTCTCTGATTGTGTTCTCTCCATGGGCCCTCTTGGCCTCTGGAGACTTTGGTCACCTATAGGAATGCAGGCCTATGGTTTGGGGCAAAGACCCACATTTGTGCATAGTTTCATAGAGCTGTAGTTTTTTGGGCTCTCTACCTGCAGTGTGTAGGTTACAGGAGCAACAGGCAAGGCACCTTATCATATTATGGTATGTGAGGTATCAGTGATGGACTTCTTTATGTATGAATAGAGGCAGATGGCAGACTTCTTTCTTTAACAGACCAAACACCATTTTGGTGAGGTTTGTGGTAATATAGTTGTTTGCATATGGATTTGTTTGCTGATGATTTTTGCAACTGACATGAAAAACCAAGAGTTGACTTCCAGCATGTTTGATTCTATCCTCTTCCTTCCTTTCAAGGCCAATGGCAGGTTTGAAGTGGGGAAGAAAATTTGTTTAAGCATCTCAGGGCATCATCCTGAAACGTGGCAGCCCTCATGGAGTAGTAAGTAACAGTTACTTGGAAAATGTTCCCCCTCATCAAGCAACTAGGCCTTCAAAGTGAAGAAATTATCTCACAAGAATGTTTATAGTGGAAAAGGAGACAGATTTTAAAGGAATGAAAGTATGGGAGAATTTGAGAAATGTAATCATGAAAGAATGGCATAGGAGAGTCTGGGAATGGCATCAAAGAAATGCAAGGTGATTGAGGCAAGAAATGGAGGGGTGATGGTAAGCTATTATTTATTTGGATGTACAAGCAGTAAGAATTCTCAATTACTTATAATAGTCTTTTTTAATTTCATTTTATAGTCTAAAGCCTATTACTTTACCCCATTTCCCAAAAATCACTAAAATCAGCTTGTATATTGATAGAGGGAAGTGTGGGCATGAAAAGACAAGAGGAAAGACACTGTGGTGTGAGTTAAGAATAACTGAATGTTTTCTGCCTTTTCCAATGTTCTCATTATCACAGAGATTGAGAGCTGGCAAAATTCACCAAAGACAGTATTTCTCTGTGTATATGCTTTTAGCTTTGTGTACAGTACATCAGTTGCTTATTCTTTGGGTGTCAGTTGGACTTGTAAAATATGTTGATAAGATCTTCAGAGTTTTCTAGCAGACCACTCTTCAACTTTTGTAAAGTCTCTTCAAGCAAATCTGTCTCATGAGTAGGTGTAAATATGTCTGGTTTGTGACTTACCTTCATGTGATGTGAATCTATTAGCAAAATCTCTTAAGTCTTAACTTGCATGACTACATGAGAAGATACTGTCAAAAGAGATGTTTTAGATGACAGTTCTGTTACTGTTCAAGTAAGCTGCTTTCCCAGCATGGTGACATAAAAGGAATGAATTTCATGGTACATTACATAAAAGGAAACCACTGAGCTTGTGTGCAGTACATTGCAGAATTCATGCTTGATAGAAAACACTCACAAAAATACTGCTTTATGAATCCTTCTTTTCCCTCCTCTATTTAGATACTATCTCTGCCATACCTTTTTAATTCAGAGCTCCCTTTTAAAGTCTGGAACCCTAATCTTCATATGGATGCAGTATTTTTGTGACAACTTCTCTCTAAGGCCTTGCCTTTGATTTATAATATGAAGTTTAAGAAAAAAGATGAAGAAGGTCTTGCTGTGCATCAATAAAACCTCACTGCTTTTATGGAATTCAGACTACTCCCTGGGACAAAATGAAGCTTTGCAGGCAGAACTACCACTGAGTTCTGAGGGTGAATGTAGAGTGAGATGAAGTAACAGCTGTTTCTGCAACTTTGGATCTCTGTTTTCTTCTTTTAGTCAGAACAGCTTTGCTAGCCATTATTGGATTTATGCCAACCAAAGGTGAAGGAGCAATAGGATCTCTAGATTATACACCTGAAGAAAGAAGAGCTCTTGCAAAGAAGTAAGCAATGAGTTTGTTACTGTAGTTGCATATATATGTATGCTGTCTTTTGGAGTAAGATATTGAGTAGAAAGTCACTTCAGTCTGCTCTCCTGCATCTATTCTCTGGCCCGAGGGATTGTGGTAAGCAGCACAAAGTCCAGCTGCAGGTTGGTTACTACTGATGTGCTCCAGGGGATGATTCTTGGGGCTGGTGCTATTCAGGGTTGGTAATGGCCTGAGTGATGGGGCAGAGTGCATCCTCAGCAGGTTTGCAAATGCAAAATTAGGAGTGGCAGCCACTCCAGAAGTTTGTGCTGCCATCCAGAGAAATCCTTCAGAATGGGCTGGAGGAACCTCAAGAAAAAAAAAGAAAAGTAAATCCTCCTGGGGAGGAGTAATGACAGGTGACCAGCTGGAAAGGAGCTTGGAAGGGGAGGACTGGGTGGAAAGCAAGCTGATGATGAGGCAGCAGCGTGCCCGTGCAGAAAATACAGCTAACGGTATCCTGGAGTGCATTAGGAGGAGTAGTGCCAGCAGCTCGAGAGAAGTGATCAAAACCAGGGCGCTGGTGAGGCTCCAGGTTAGAAGTGGATACCCAGGTGAGGGTACCAGAAAGATACAGGTTTACTGGGGTGCAGTGCCACAAAGGTGGTTGTGGGGCCAGAACAGGTTTCATACAAAGAGAGGTGAAGAGTGTTCAGCCTGGAGAAGGCTTAGGGGATCTTACCTATGTATACTAACATGTGAGAGGAAAAGGTAAAGACAGAGCTGGGCTCTTCTCAGTGGCACCCAGTGACACAGCAAGAGGCAGTAGGCACAATCTGAAACTCACCAAATTCCACTGATTTCAAGGAAATGCTGGGGTTCTTTTCCTGTGAAGATGGTTGAAGTGCTAGCACCAGTTGCCTAAGGAAGTGGTTGAGTCTCTCCTTGGAGGTCTGAAAAATTGACCTGAAACAGACCTGAACAATGAGCTCTGCTTGACCATGCCTTGAGCCGAGGAGACTGAACTAAACAAATTCCAGAAGTCTCTCCCAGCCTTAAGTATTCTGTGATTACCTTTAAGTGAAATCTATTATCTGTGGGGTGTTTTTTGACCTTTTTCTTTCCCTGTCTGGGAAGGAGAAGGTACTTGAAAGATCATACCCCTATCTTCTAAGCAAAGTTAGTGCATTCCAAACTGTAACTAGTACCTTATTTTGTGAGCAGCTGTGAGCATATTCTGCCTGTACTCTGAGACAGTTGGGAACTACAACTTTCCTGTTAGCATGACACTGTGTCCAAACTGCCAAGAGGTAGGGTTTACTGGGTTGTTCTTGATGCTGTGTGGTTTTTTGTTGCCTGCTTTGTGCCCTGTAGACAAACAATGAGTGCTAGAGAGGGAAGGGGATGCTCTTGCAGAGGGTGGATTTCATAGAGTCACAAAATGGTTTGTGTTGGAAGGGACCTTCACTGGTTATTTAATCCAACCCCTTCTGCAGTCAGCAGGAGCATTCCGGATGAGGCTCTGGCCAGCCTGATCCAGGGTAAGGTGTCCCTGCCTGTGGCAGCAGGGGTTGGAACTAGATGATCCTTGTGGTCCCTTCCAACTCTGACTGATTCTATCCTCAGCTAGATCAGGTTGCCCAGAGCCTTGAATATCTCCAGGGATGGGGCCTCAAATACCTCCCTAGGCAACCTGGTCCAGTATTCCACCATCCTCATGGTAAAGAACTTGTTCCTTTGAGGCACAAGTGGCTGGGTCCAATTTAATACTCATAATAATAGTTAAGTCTTTATAATATACAATTGTAATTTGCTGCAGATACATATTGCTATTACTAAGGTATAGTTATTTGTTACAGTTGTAAATGTTACCATTCTGTAAGTCAGTTGTTAGTATTTTCCTAAATGACATAACAGAAAGGGAGTTTGTTTCATAGATTGCTCTCAATATGTCTTTTCAAGCCATTGTGATTTGGGGTGAAAGGAAGTAATTTCAAGCTACTGGTCTTGACATCACTTGTCTCTCTGTGGCTTGTTTTGCAAGTAGCTGGTATAAATAAGCAGCCACTGACATGAAGAGAACATGCCATGCTGAGCTATGTCGTTTGTGGCCAGGTCACAAGACTTCTGTTGTGAAATGTGTGGCACATCTATGAAGACAGCCCTCTTACCATTAGCATCTGGAGCTGTGTCAAGCCAAGCAGACAAGGAAGCTAAGGAACTTGCCAGACAAATTAGCTTCAAGGTGAGATCACTGTTTAAATTAACTCTGTTGTACAGGATTAAAAAAAGGCAAAAAGAGGGAAAAATGTGTAAATTGCAGCATTTCCTAAGAGCTGCACTCAGTATTTCATAGACCTGCATTTCATTAACCTGGTAGAGTAGGGTTATGGGTTGGACTTGGTGATCCTGAGGGGCTTTTCCAACATTTACAGAGACATACAAAAAGCAGCATTGTAAGTCTTGGGTTATTGTTTTTTTTTCTTTTGCTCTGCTTGTGCTGTAGTTTAAATCCTGGGAGCTCAGATATGTGCCTGCCTCAGTGTAGTGCCCTGTGTATGTATCCACTCTGGCTGCAAGGCAGCATTGGTACTAGAACTGGTCTAGCTGCATGAAATGAACACTTAGCATAGGTTGGTTATCCCTGCAGAAAACCTGAGTGTGTCAGGTCACTTGTAACCCCACTTCTTAAAAACAACTACCTGAAGGGAGGCTGTAGCCAGGTGGGGGTTGGTCTCTTCTGCCAGGAAACCAGCAATAGAACAAGGGGACACAGTCTCAAGCTGTGCCAGGGGAGGTATAGGCTGAACCTTAGGAGGAAGTTCTTCCCAGAGAGAGGGGTTGGCATTGGAATGGGCTGCCCAGGGAGGTGGATTCTGACAATCCATGGAGGTGTTCAAACAAAGCCTGGATGGGGCACTTGGTGCCATGGTCTGGTTGATTGGACAGGGCTGGGTGCTAGGTTGGATTGGGTGACCTTGGAGTTCTCTTCCAACCTGGTTGGTTCTGTGACTGTAATGTCCTTAATTGAATGCTCTCTGATGTTACTCTGCCATAGCATTGTCCTGGATCTTCTGAAGAATTTTCCTTTTGCTCTTCACATCTGTGTGTTTTGAATGTTATACCTGTTATGTGCAAACAGAATTGTTTAAACTGATGTTTGCACATCAATAGTCTTATTTCTAAAGACTGAGCATTTCTTAAGCCTGCTGCTGTAGAACTGCAATGCAGCTGGCACACTTGATTGGGGTATTTCAGCAAGTCTCATATCCTCCATATCATTTAAAACTCACATTCCAAACTAAGTCACATCTTTTTGAAGCCATCTGGATTGTGTTTCTGAAGGCTCTGTTATCTGTTCCTTGTAGGCAGAAGTCAATTCATCCAGGAAGTCTGGCAGTGGACCTTCAAAGGTGTCAGGATTGACCCAGTCTGGCACTTCCCCCAAGCCCCAGCAGGATGGTGCAGCGAGAGCACTGCAGGATACAACAAACAAAACGGTAGGGATGGTCTTGGAGCTTTGTCACTGCAGGTACAGGCTCAGCCCAAGCTTGAAATCGGTGCTGTTAAGCTGCTTAAAGGCTTCATTCAGAGTCTGCAGTTCACACATTTCTTCTAGAATTTCTGCATACTTTATATACAGTCAATGTGCAAACATCAGCAAATAGACCTCTGAATCACTTCTAGAAGTCATGACCTCTTTGCTTCCACTTCTTTCTGTTCTAGGTTAAAGGAAATTGAGAGTTAATGGGGATAACCATAAATGGTTAATTGGTATAACCTCCAAAGACTAACAGGTCACAAGGGCAGAGGCATCCTGCCCCAGAGGGGGGACCCAGGATATTGTAATCTGTTATTCTACTCCATATTTCTGTATCTGCCTATTTAAGGCAGTGCACAGCTAATTCTAGGGCTGCTCTTCTCTCTGCTTCTGACACATGCACCATTGGCTTCTGGTTTGGGGGGGAGAGAGAGCCCTTGGCTAGTAGCTAATTTCTAGCTATGCTACTGGGCCTGTTGAAGCCTGTGGTGAGACATTAAGGCCTAGCAGCTTCTGGCTGCCTCCCTTCTCCCTAGCTTGCTGTCCAACTAATCCATCTGTTTCCTAACCCCCCGGCTGATTCTCCAAACTCACCTTAGACATAAAGCAAAGTAGACAAATAGAAGACAAAGACAGAGGTGTGGAAATGAGGTGGAAGTGTGGTTGCGAGCCCCTCCTGGCAGAGTGAAGTTCAGCCTAAGTAAAGTGGCACAGCCAGCACCCATAGGTGATGTTAGAATGATCATCAAGCCTCTATCCTACCTGACCGGGGGGCCAACCAGGCCCCCCAGCCTTTGAAACCCTCCACCAGTCACCCAGTGTGCACCACAGGGACTNTCTTTGGGGAATAAAAGGGGAAAATGCAGTGTGGGTAGGAAAGGGACAGATATAGTGGAAAGAGGGAGGGGGTGCTGAAAGGAGAGAGACTCCACCTGGAGTACTATGTGCAGTTCTGGAGCCCCCAACAGAAAAAGGATGTGGAGCTGTTGGAGCAAGTCTAGAGAAGGCCGCCAAGATGCTCAGAGGGCTGCAGCAGCTCTGTTGTGAGGACAGGCTGAGAGCGTTGGAGCTGTGCAGCCTGGAGAAGAGAAGGCTTGCAGGAGACCTTGCAGTGACATTCCAGTATCTGAAGGGGGCTACAGGAAGGCTGAGGAGGGCCTGTTGACAAGATCTTGTCATTGGCCCCCTGGCTGATTCTCCAAGCTCACCTTGAACATAAGGCAAAGTCTGGGGTAAGGCAGAGGGGTGGAAAGGAGGTGGAAGGGTGGTTGGGAGTTCCTCTAGGGGCTCTGGTCTCTGGGAGGGCTGCTGTGTTTCTGTATTACTTTTAACTTGTATATTACTGTCTGTAGCTGTATCTATTGTAAATACTTGCTTGCATATTGTGCTAAGATGTAACTATAAAGCTTCATTCTTTCATTCCCAGATGGGCTGAGTCTAGTCTGGGTGATTTTTCTCAAGAGTTGGGGAGCGGTTAACACCCAAACCATCACAGGGGGGGAAGTTCCTAGCTCACTACACCTTCTCTTCATAAATAATGTTCTTCTAACAGCTTCACTTCCAGTCGTTTTATAGGTTAGCAGTTCAGTGTGTGAATACTACAATTTACCATATACATAATACATCACAGATTCGTGCAATGGAATTTGTAGCCAGAGGCAAAACTCTCTGCACTTCAGTCATAATTAGTTGCTTTTAAATATCAATTAATCACAGAATGTTAGAGGTTGGAAGGGATCTCCAGAGATCATTGACTCCAGCCTCCCTGCCAAAGCAGGATCACCCAGGGTAGTCTGCACAGGAATGCATCTAGGTGGGTTTGGAAAGTCTCCAGAGAAGGAGACTCCACAACCTCTCTGGGCAGCCTGTTCCAGGGCTCTGTCACCCTCACTCTAAAGAAGTTTCTCCTCCTGTTGAGCTGAAACCTTCTCTGTTCCAGTTTGGATCCATTGCTCTTGACCACTGAAAAGAACTTGGCCCCCTCCACTTGACACCCACCCCTCTGGTACTTGTATACATTGATCAGATCTCCTCTGAGTCTTCTCCAGACTCAACAGCCCCAGAGCTCTCAGTCTCTTTCTGTAGGGAGAGAGAGAGAGACTACCTTCCTGGGTTTTATAACCTCTTCAGTAAATGTAACTCCAATATTCTTAACCATTTGAAGTGTGACACTTCTGTTTCAATACTGTTAGCATAGGCCTTACATAATTGTTTCGGAAGTGACTGAGACCTGGTGGTGGGCCAAGGCAGCTGCTGTTGTGACTGTGGCAAATGCAATCTAAATTCACTGATAAATTGCAGGCAAATCCCAGCTAAGCTGCCCTTTTTAGAGGGGATGGGGCTGCAGATGCTTTGGAAAACCCTAAAACACGTCAAATAACATCAGACCATCTGTTGAGTGTTTGCAACATATTCTGCAGCTATGTAGAAATTTAAACATGCTAATAGCATGCTCCCCCCTCCCCCCAGTAAGGATTTTTCCAGATTGTTCAGGATTTAATAAACCATTTTATTTTATTCTTCTTATTACAAATCCTGGCTAATACAGTAGAACTAGCAGAAATACCAAGGCATTGTTAGCATTTGCTTGAGGAGTGAGAGCCTGATTTGGGTTTTTAATCCCATTTCTATTTATTTTAATCAATTATGATAACTTAATAGAATCAGAGAATGGTTTGGGTTGGAAGGGACCTCCAAAGGTCATGCAGTCCAACCCCCTCTGCAGTCAGCAGGGACATCCTCAACTAGATCAGATCACCCACAACCCTGTCTAGCCTCACCTTGACTACCTTCAGGCGTGGGGCAACAACCACCTCCCTGGGCAAGCTCTTCCAGTGTTCCAGTACCCTCATGGTGCAGAACCTGTTCCTAACATCCAGTCTCAATCTGCACTGCTCTAGTTTGAAGCCATTGCTCTCATCCTGTCCCTGCAGCCCTTTGCAAACAGTCTCTCTGCAGCTTTCTTGTAGCCTCCTTCAGGTACTGGCAGGCTGTTCTTAGGTCTCCCTAGAGCCTCCTCTTCTGCAGGCTGCACACCCCCAGCTCCCTCAGCCTGGCTTTGTAGCAGAGCTGATCCAAGCCCCTGAGCATTTTTGTGGCCCTGCTTCATCAGCTCCATGTCCTTCCTGTGTTGAGGGCTCCAGAGCTGGATGCAGCACTGCAGGTGAAGTCTCAGCAGAGCGAAGCAAAGCGGCAGAATCCCCTTTCTGGTTCTGCTGGCAACATTTTGATGCAGCCCAGGATGTGATTGGAAGTTTGAGCCTTTTACTGTTGCAGTCAGGATTAGGCTGGTAGAGTACCAGAATCTATAGTTTCAGTCTTACAGGCTGAAAAAATAATTTTCTTAATATAATCCTCTCCCGAGGTGAACCTCAGGTGTGGAAGTTTGGGTTTTGTCCTGGGTACAATGGCAGAGCAACGTTTGACCAGTAGGGGCAACACCTCTGTGCATGCTTAAGCGCAGTGCTCTGTAATTCCTGCTGCAGTCACTTGGGTGTTTTGTGCCCAGGGTTGTTGGTTTTGTTTGTTGTTTTCCAATGTGCTTGGTGCTGATGAGAACAGACTTTTGGACCCAGCTGTCCACAGGAGGCAGTGCAGCATTGCTTAATTACACTTCTCTGGACTTTTCTCCTTCCTTTGTTCAGCACCACAGAGATGTTCAGGTTGGCAAAGCCCCTCAGAACACCGAGTCTAACCCACAACCTTGCTCTGCAATGTTCACCCTAAACCATATCCCCAAGCACCACATCCACATGCCCTTTAAACACATCTAAGGTTGGTGAGACACTGGCACAGGTTGCCCAGGGAGGTGGTGGAAGCCCCATCCCTGGATGTTTTTAAGGCCCTGCTGGATATGGCTCTGAGCAATCTGATACAGTGTGAGGTGTCCCTGCTCATGGTAGGGGGGTTCTGAGCCTCCCAGTTCAAGACAGAGCTGCTTGAGAGAATTCAGCGCAGAGCCACAAAGATGATTAAGGGAATGGAAGATCTTCCTGACGAGGAGAGCCTGAAAGAGCTGGGGTTCTGCTGCTTGGAGGAGACTGAGAGGTGACCTCATCAATGGTTATAAATATGTAAAGGGTAAGTGCCAGGAGGATGGAGCCAGGCTCTGCTGGGTGATGCCTGATGACAGGACAAGGGGCAATGGGTGGAAATTGAGGCAGAGGAAGTTCCATGGAAACAAGAGGAGGAATTTTTTCCCTGAGGGTGACAGAGCACTGGAACAGACTGCCCAGAGGAGTTATTGAGTCTCCCTTTCTGGAGATATTCAAAACCTACCTGGACATGTTCCTATGTGATCTGCTCTAGGTGATCCTGCTCTGGCAGGGCAGTTGGACTGGATGAGCTTTGGAGGTCCCTTCCAGCCCTTGGCAATCTGTGATTCTGTGATCCTTGAGGTCCCTTCCAGCCAATTCACTGATTCTGTGACATCTCTTGGAACCGATCTAGAACTCAAACACTGTGTGATGGACTTTCTTCAGACTTCTCTTGTCCTTAGAACTGCTATTTTGAAGGCTAAAATAGACTTCTCAAGATAGCTTCTGGACAAAAATGGTGACTATAACTTGTATGGCTTTCAAGTATTAGCAATTACCTGAAGAGTACCTTTTAGTCCTCACAATTTTATTATTCCCTGCTAAACTTAGACCCTGTCTTGCCTCACAACTCTCCATGTTTCATTTCCAGTCTGGAACTCAGAGCAGCAGTGCAGCAGCTGGCCAAGAGCATGCCACCCCTGTGCCCACAAACAGATCCGTGAGCCCTCGGCAGCGCCGTGCCCAGCAGCAGAGTCAGAGGCGGGCTCCCACTTCGGCTGACTTCCATCGGGTACAGCAGCCCAGAGTCAACATGAACCACACTGGATCCACTGTTCTGATTGTCCTTTTGACTTTTGCCTTGGCAGCTCTTATATTTCGTAGGATATATTTGGCTAATGAGTATATTTTTGAGCTGTAAGGTTGTCAGTCCTGACCTCAGCAACTCGAACGCTTCGCTGAGCGCTCTGTGTTGGGTAGGACACAAGAACTGTTTACAGAGATTACTTTTTGTATTTATGCTTACATCCTTATGAATGTTCATGTCCCTACACATAGGACACTTGGGAGAGAAGCAAAAGCTGGACATGTCACTGTGACAGGTGTCAGCTGAGTGCCCACTGGGTACTTGGAGAAGTGGCGCAGTGGAAGAGCGGCATTAAGGCCTGTGGGAGGGGAGTCAGTTGGAGTAATCGACCAACTAGAGAGAAGGCAGGTTTTAGTTAGGTGTCTGACTCACCTTTTTAAGGCAACATAACTGCAGTTAATCACCCCATCTGAGTTAGACACTGGAGAGGGAATTACGAACTGAAACACTACTCTGTGTTGGCATCCAGTGAACTCTAACTTCGAGGGGATGCAGTTTTGTAACCACTTTTTATTTACCCTGATGCATTTATAAAGGGGGAACCCACACAAATGGCTTGTGACGCTGCTTTGGGTATGTGCTGTGGGAGCAGGAGGAGGGGAGGGAAGAAGGGGCCAGAAAACTACTTGCATTGTTTTGGGGTTTATTTTTTTTTCATTGGAAGAAAGATTGGATAATCTTATTCAAGGTTTGAATGTCTTCTTCTAATCCTCTCAATTGTATATCTTGTTGGTTTGTTTTAATTTGAAAGTTCTATAAACCATGTCTATTCTTGCAATAGTTATAAATATGTAATATAATTATTTACCCAGAGCCTATTGTCTTTTGATTATACCAGAAATATATGTAATGTGTTAAACTGAACCTTTCACGTGTGGGTTTATTTACTGAAGAAAACTTCAACCTTATTATGCTTAAACTCTCTGATCTCTGAACATGCTGAAGAGAGATATTTATTAAAACCTTGGCAGTAATAAAGAAATTCAAGCCAGTCTTTAGTTACCTTTGAAGTATCACATAGTCATGAACATGAGCCAGCAGTGTGCCCAGGTGGCCAAGAGAGCCAATGGCATCCTGACCTGGTTCTCATCAAGTCAAAACAGTTTGATGGTTCCTGGAGGCCACTATGCCCCTTTTCAAAAAGAATTTCTGTTAGACATGTCTGCAGAGCTGCTGCTTCTTGTGCTGTGATCTGTCTTGCTAACAGTGCCTGGGCTGGATCGGGAGCACTGTGGCCAGCAGGACAAGGGAGGTTCTTCTGCCCCTGTGCTCAACACTGCCCAGGCCGCACCTTGAGTGCTGTGTCCAGTTCTGGGCTCCTCAATTCAAGAGAGTTGTTGAGATACTGGAAGGTGTCCACAGGAGGGCGACACAGCTGGAGAGGGGCCTGGAGCACAGCCCTGTGAGGAGAGGCTGAGGGAGCTGGGGGGGTGCAGCCTGCAGAAGAGGAGGCTCAGGGCAGAGCTCATTGCTGTCTGCAGCTCCCTGAAGGGAGATTGTAGCCTTGTAGGGTTGATCTCTTCTGCCAGTCAAGCAGCAACAGTAGAAGGGGACACAGTCTCAAGTTGTGCCAGGGGAGGTCTAGGCTGGATGTTAGGAGGAAGTTGTTGGCAGAGAGAGTGATTGGCATTGGAATGGGCTGCCCAGGGAGGTGGTGGAGTCTCTGTCCCTGGGGATGTTGAAGCAAAGCCTGGATGAGGCACTTAGTGCCATGGTCTGGTTGATTGGATAGGGCTGGGTGCTAGGTTGGATTGGATGATCTTGGAGGTCTCTTTCAACCTGCTTGATTCTATGATTCTGTGGTTCTGTATTAAGGGTTGGAAGGGAACTCTTGAGATCATCGAGTCCAAGACCCCTGCCAGAGCAGGACCATAGCATCTAGCTCAGGTGGCACGGGCACAGTAATGTCCATGTGTGGAAAGGCAGCACGAGCACTTCCCAGTCAGAAAAGATGCCCTGTGAAAGAAGAGAAAATCTGGAAGGCTTAACGAGCAGGGACAGCAGCCTGGTTTTACAGAGTCTGGCAGGAGGATAGCGCTGCCCTGAGATTAGGGGATTGAGCAGAAAGCCGGCATGCCGAGCTGCGGGCTTTTATATAATGGCTTTAGCAAACATCCTTTAGGACCCGGGGGAAATGTTCGCTGAGGCAAAACTTCCTGAGTAATGGCCAATCATTAAGCGGTGATGAGGGAAAAGCTTTCGAGTGAGAAGCTGGTGAAAGCCTGTGTCGAACACCACGTCGCGGGGAAAGCAGCGTTTCTGCCACCCCTCGCTGATGAGCAGACGGCGCCGGAGCTCCGCTTGATTCAATGTCCAGCCCCGGGGGGACTTGTGCTACGGGAGGCTACCGGAGTGCCGAGTGCCCGGCTCCTCTGGCCAGCAACATGCCTGATTTTGCAAAGCTCCTTTTATTGATCTTCTGCTTAGTTCTTCTCGTGGAAAGCAGAAAACACAGGAGGAGGAGGTGGACAAACCAGCTGGAGGTGCAGAGAGCGAGGTAAGGGCTGCCGAAATAGCTGCACCGGGAGTTTTATGGATATGTGACTACAGAGCACCCACCCCGCATGTGTTTAAAGGTCGTTCGGGTGTGGTGCTCAGGGCTATGGTTTAAGGTGAATCTTGTAGAGTAGGGTTATAGGTTGGACTTGGTGATCCTGAAGGGCTTTGTCAACCTGGATGTTGCTGTGATTGCGTGTCATAGACGTAAAAGTCTGCCCTGCAAGTGCCTTTGCCTGCAAACAGCTTTACAGGTAAGGCTTTGCTGGTAGATTTCTGGCGGTGCTGGTAATTTTCTGGCAGTACAATCAGTTTTAACCCAATAAGACACATTCAGTGCTAGTATTAATTAACTCTTAGCAAGACAAGCTTTGCAGAGAAGTCAACCATTCCAACATGGGTTGTGGTAAAAATATTTTTAGCTCTCTATAGGAGTTACTGAGAGAATTCAGAGAAGTTGCAGTTCAGCAGTGGATTTTAATGTCTTCATTGCTTTGGCACTGTTTCAAGAGCAGATTGTTTACCCTGCTTGCTGGAATGTCCCTTGAAGTTGTGTTTTGTTCTCTCAAAATGTGAGGTGGAGATATCAATTAGCATGAGGTACACTAATTAATAACAAATGCATCAATAAATCTCTGGAAGTTACCCAGGGATTGCAGAATTTTTATTTGGAAGAAATACATGGAAACTTAAATATTATCTCTCTATACATATATATATAAATAAAGCAGAGGCACAAGAAAGAGTTAAAGGTCTTAGTGGAGTTTATTAGATTTAGTGTTGCTGAGATTTGAGTGGAGGTTTACATTAGAAAAGATAATCTTCCAAACCTGTCAGACAGTCCAAAGGATGTTATCCTTTTGTGGAGTGATGTCATCCAGTGGCAATTATATCTTGCAAGATATATATATAGAGATATAGAAATCCCCTTGTTCAAACTATATATATACATATATAGTTTGAACAAGAGGACACAGTCCCAAGTTGTGCCAGGGGAGGTATAGGCTGGATGGTGGAGTTGCTGTCCCTGGAGGTGTTCAAGACAAGCCTGGATGAGGCACTTAATGCTATGGTCCAGTTGATTGGACAGGGCTGGGTGATGATCTTGGAGGTCTCTTCCAACCTGGTTAATTGTATGATTCTATGATGCTGTTTGAAGGGCTCAAAAGTAAAATTGGGTTAATGGCTTGGCTGTGGCTGGAAACCTTCATCTTCCCATTTGTGTTCTTGGGTGTTTGGTTGTTTAACACTCAAGGCTTTTGTAGGGAGCGTTGTTACTTGAAGGCTTTACAATGAAATGTGGTGGCACGACTGGAAGCAAAGAACACTTGATAGGCACTCAGATGTATGCTGCTCAATGAAAAAGTGCAGAGGCATGTGCTTTCAGAGATAAAGCTGAGACAGTGAGGGCCTGATGCTGGAATGCTAAAGCCAACTGAAGTTTTTCTACTGACTTCCACAGCATCTGCATTGCTGAAGGTCTGTCATTTAACTCTGAAATCCAATTCTTCCAAGTCTGTGTTCTGGGAAACGTGGTGGCTTCAACAGCAGCACATTCCTGCAAACTCTTCACATCTCCTTCTTTCCCGCCCCCATCTTCTTCCGTTCCTCTCCATCTTCTTCTTTCCCCCATCTTCTTTTCTCTCCACCTCCTTTTTTCCCCCATCTTCTTTTTTCTCCCTCTCCTTCTTTCCCCCATCTTCTTCCTTTCCTCTCCATCTCCTTCTTTCCTCCCCATCTTCTTCCTTTCCTCTCCATCTCCTTCTTTCCCCCCCATCGTCTTCCTTTCCTCTCCCTCTCCTTCTTTCCCCCATCTTCTTTTTTCTCCCTCTCCTTCTTTCCCTCATCTTCTTCCCTTTCTCTCCACCTCCTTCTTTCCTCCATCTTCTTCCCTTTCTCTCCACCTCCTTTTTTCCTCCATCTTCTTCCCTTTCTCTCCACCTCCTTGTTTCCCCCCATTCCCAATCTCTCCACCTCCTTCTTTCCCTCATTTTCTTCCCTTTCTCTCCTCCACCTCCTTTCCTCCCATCTTCTTCCTTTCTACTCCATCTCTTTCTTCCCTCCATCTTCTTCTTTTCCACTCCATCTCCTTCTTCACTGTCCCCCCCATTTTCCTATTTTAGTAGGATCATAGAACAGTTTAGGTTGGAAGGGACCTCAAAGCTCATCCAGTTCCAACCACCCACTAGAAAAGGTGGCTCAAGGCCTCATCCAACCTGGCTCTGAACACCTCCAAGAAGGTTGGGGATCACAGAATCACAGAATGTAGCCCCCTTCAGATCCTGGAAGGCCACTCCAAGGTCTGCTGGAAGCCTTCTCTTCTCCAGGCTGCAGAGCCCAAACTCTCTCAGCCTGTCCTCAGAGCAGAGCTACCCTCTGAGCATCTTGGTGGCCTCCTCTGGACTGGCTCCAACAGTTCCACATCCTTCTTGTGTTGGAGGCTGCAGAACTACACACAGTATTCCAGATGGGGGGTCTCAAAAGATCATCTCCCACCTTTCAGCAGCCCCTTCCCCCTCACCACCATGTCTGTGCTATTTCCACCCCCACTGCATTTTCCCCTTTTATTCCCCAAACGCAGAGCACCTGAGTGCTGTTGGAACCACCTCCTCCTCCCACCCCAGGTGTGACCACTTTGCCCTCCCTGCCCATTCCCCTTTCTAATCTGGGTTCTGTTGGAGTCTCCTCTCACCCCAGGTGTGACCACTTTGCCCTCCCTGCCCACTCCCCTTTATNCTCTCTTCTCTCCCCTAGTGTGACCACTTTGCCCTCCCTGCCCATTCCCCTTTCTAATCTGGGTTCTGTTGGAGTCCCCTCTCACCCCAGGTGTGACCACTTTGCCCTCCCTGCCCACTCCCCTTTATAATCAGCCCCAGGGAAGGCAGTAGCCCCAAGTTTGCCCATCTGGGCAGAGGGATCCTCCTTCCATTGTCACTGGTGAGTCCCTGTGGTGCACACTGGGTGACTGGTGGAGGGTTTCAAAGGCCGGGGGGCCTGGTTGGCCCCCCGGTTAGACAGGATAGAGACTCAATGACCATTCTAACATCACCTCTGGGTGCTGGTTATGCCTCCTTACTTAGGCTAAGCTCCTCTATGTTCAGCTGCTTCTTTCTTCTCACTCATGATGAGCTGAATTGCTTGCTGACAACTGGAAGCTCCTGGGTAAGTAGTGTTGTGTTGTCATAGAATTGTTTTGGTTGGAAAAGCTCTCAAAGTTCACCAAGTTCAACCTGCACCACCATGGCCTTTGAACCATGTCCCAAAGTGCCATGGCCACATATTGCTTGAACTTCTCCAGGGATGGTGATTCCACCATGTCCCTGGGCAGATTGCTTCAAAGCCTGATTGCTTCTGCTTTGAGGAAGTCTCTCCTCATGTCTGACCTGAACATAAGGCAGCAGTGTGCCCAGGTGGCCAGGAGAGCCAATGGCATCCTGGCCTGTGTCAGGAGCAGCGTGGCCAGTAGGGCAAGGGAGGTTATTTTGCTCTGTACTCAGCACTACTCAGGCTGCACCTCGAGTACTGTATCCAGTTCTGGGTTCCTTAATTCCAGAGAGATGTTGAGATACTGGNCTTCCAGCCTGGTGCTTCTATACCTGTATGACCTCAGGGTTTCCATCCTGTTTGGACTCCAAGCAATACCAAGTTTTACTGGATTTTTGATGCTCCCTTCTCAGAGCAGAGAGGGTTGACTGAGCACTCACAGGTCCTCAGGCCCTTCCCTGATGGTCAGAGCCAGGCAGGCACAGGAAGATCACCCAAGATCACCCTACTCTACTTGCAAGTTGTGGGGTGTAGAGGCAGTACTGTGGTCAGCAACCCAGGCCTCAGCACAACCTCCCCCTGCAGCAAGCAGTTCAGAACTAAACTTTTGCCTCCAACCATTCCCGTTAATGGCTGTGCTTGGGCTTATCCCCCTGCTTTTAGGCTAAGGCTGATGCAAGCCCTGTTGGGAGTGCACTTGCTCCAGCTGTCTCACTCTTTATCTCTAGCAAGGAGAGAGATGCTCCAACATTCTGACTGAAGCAGGAGATGCTGGTGAGGTGAGGAGCCCCCTGAATTTTCCTGTGTGGTGTGTGCCCTGAAGGACAAGGGCTTATACCTCTTCAAAACATCCATTTAATAACTAAGGAATAATAACTGTGTTGCTGCTTTTTCCCCAGCTCTTTCCTTCAGCAGACAGGTTACCAAAGTTAGCAGCCACACCTCAGTGCCCCTTAGCTTCTGCCACTTCTTTTCTGCATTGAGTGTTCTGATGAAAGACCTTTCTTCCGATATGCAATGTAAGCTCCCTTTGCTCATACTCACCATGGTTTGCATTCTAATGGCCCTAAGGCACATTCACAGCCCCACTTCTTGGGATCCATCCAAGTCCTGGGTGAGTAAGATGTTGGGCAGAGTCAGGTGTTTCTGTTCTTGTTTGCTCTGTCTCTTTTGCTGCATCCTGGCTTCTCTGAGATGTGCTTAGGGCCTTGGGCAGCTCTGGGAATTGTTGTTGCACAAGGTGGAGAGGGCACTGTGTCCAACCCAGAGCTGGCTGAGATGCCTGCAGAGAGAGGAGCAGGTCTGAGCTAATGCTCTGGAGAAGCAGTGCTGGGGCTGCCATGTCCACCCTGGAGCTGGCTGAGTTGGCAGAGATGCCTGCAGAGAGAGGAGCAGGTCTGAGCTAATGCTCTGGAGAAGCAGTGCTGGGGCTGCCATGTCCACCCTGGAGCTGGCTGAGTTGGCAGAGATGCCTGCAGAGAGAGGAGCAGGTCTGAGCTAATGCTCTGGAGAAGCAGTGCTGGGGCTGCCATGCTGACCTATGCCATGATGCTGGCACCAACCTTGCTCCCCTCCCCGGGGTTGTACCCGCACAGCTGCCGCTCCCGCAGCTCTGCAGTCAGGTCAGCAGAAGGCAGCTCCTGGGTGAGCCTGGGCACAGAGACATCAGTCCAATGCTGTTGCTGTCCTTTGCAGCCACATCTATAAGAAGAATCGAGATGTGACCAAGTCCTGGAAAGGAAAGAGCGAGCAGCTTCTCAGGGTTGATGACCATGACTTCACCATGCGGCCAGCTTTTGGAGGTGAGAAGAAAATGATCCTCTTGATTGCACACTCAACTCATTTAAAGCCTGGAAGAGGCTGCCTGGGGGGGGTTGTGGAGTCTCCTTCTCTAGAGACATTCAAGAGCTGCCTGGATGTGTTCCTGTGTGATGCACTCTAGGTGATGGTGATGCTGCTCTGGCAGGGGGGTTGAACTGGGTGAGCTTTGGAGGTCCCTTCCATTCTGTGATTCTGGGCAGAGCAGGCTGGGGCTGTGGAAGGTGAAATGAAAGGAGAACCATTAGAGAAAGGTGAAGATTGAAGAAAAAGTGTCTTTGTAACGAGCAAGTGAGCAGACTACTGTTGTGTAAGTGGTGTTAGTGACAGCCCAGTAAGCACGGCTGCCTTGCCTGCTCTCAGCCCATTAGAGGCAACCTTTTGCATACCCTGGCAGTGACAAAGGTTTTTTTGCTTTGCTGATGTCCAAAGTAGCCTCCATGAGCTAAAACAGACCTTGTTTATGATGCCCCTTAGGGAGTTATCTCCATGTCAGTGACCTTGTTCTAGCTAGCAGATGTTCAGGTATTATTTACAAATATGAATATTTAAAGATTATGTAAATGTTTGGTTTGCTGCCTGCTATCAACATCCATTTTTAAGCATTTCATCTATTACATCTCATATTTTACAGGCAGCCTGTGAATAAGCAGCTTTAGTTGATACTTAAAATAGCTGTATTTTCTTTGCTGGGGAACAGCCTAATGCTGCACTTGGGTTACATTTCTTCATAGCCTAATAGCCCAATGTCAGCTGGTCCTCACTGTCCTCTCTGGGCAGTGTTTTTGTCAGGATGAATGAATATTGGGGGGTGAATGAAGCGTAAGTAGTTCACTAAGGGCTGGAATTAAAGCTTGGCTCTCCCTCGATGGTCAACCAAGCTCCAAGCTCGCCTGCTGCCAGCTGACTGCAGGTTCTGCTGGTGGCTACCTGGAAGCTGCCCATACCTAAGAGGTTCCAAACATACATGCATGCAGTGGAAACAATAAACATACACCCAGAGATGTGCAGTAACACTTCAGATCATTTTTCAGCTTGGAATAGCTCATAAACATTTGCAAGCCTAACCAGGCATGCACCAAATGATCAGTACAGACTGCGGGAGGAGGAGAGAGAAAGCAGCCCTGCGGAAAGGGACTTGGGGGTGCTGATGGGTGAGAAGCTGGGCATGAGCAGGCAGTGTGAGCTTGCAGCACAGAAGGCAAATCACAGCCTGGGCTGCATCCAAAGCAGCGTTGCCAGCGGAGCCAGGGAGGGGATTCTGACACTTTGCTCTGCTGAGACCTCACCTGCAGTGCTGCATCCAGCTCTGGAGCCCTCAGCACAGGAAGGACACAGAGCTGATGGAGCAGGGCCAGAGGAGGGCCACGAAAATGCTCAGGAAGTTGGAGCAGCTCTGCTACAGAGACAGGTTGAGGGAGCTGGGGGTGTGCAGCCTGGAGAAGAGGAGGCTCTGGGCAGACCTAATAGCAGCCTGCCAGTGCCTAAAAGGGGTCTACAAGAGATCTGCAGAGAGACTGTAAAGGGCTGCAGGGACAGGAGGAGGGCAATGGCTTCAAAGTAGAGCAGAGCAGATTGAGATTGGATGTTAGGAACAGGTTCTTTACATGGAGTGGTGGAACACTGGAAGAAATTGCTGAGGGAGGTGATTGTGGCCCCAGCCTTGAAGATATTTGAAGTGAAGCTGGACAGGGCTGTAGGCAACCTGATCTTGTTGAGGATATCCCTGCTGACTTGCAGGGGGGTTGGGCTGGATGGCCTTTGGAAGTGCCTTCTAGCCCAAACCATCCTACGATTCCATGAAGCCCACACCTACAGCTGCCTCTCAGCTGAGGCCTCTCTGTGAAGGGCGAAGTGCTAACCTGAGCCTGTGTTTTGGGGAGTTTGTGGAAACCTGCTAATGGCTTCTGGCTCCAGCCTCAGGGGTTTTTTGCCCCCTTGTGTCTCCACTGCTCAAAGTCAGCACTGCACCATGAGGGTGGTGGAACACTGGAGCAGGATGCCCGGGCAGGTGGTTGTGGCCCCATCCCTGGAGATATTCAAGGTGAGGCAACCTGATCTAGTTGAGGATGTCCTTGATGGCTGCAGAAGGGGTTGGACTGGATGACCTTCAGAGATGCTTTCCAGCCCAGACAGCATCGAAGTTGAATGTGTATAGTGCCATGGTCTGGTTGGTTGGCTAGGGCTGGGTGCTAGGTTGGACTGCATGAGCATGGAGGTCTCTTCCAACCTGCTTGATTTTATGAAAAGGAAAAGCAGTTTCACTGATGAACCTAACCCAACCTCAGGCCTCTCCTCTCGAGGGTTTTCCAGACCATCCAGCTTTACACTGACCGCTCTTGGGGCTTAATAAAGCTTCATGAGAGCTCCAAGCTGAAGCTTAGGCTTTTGCCTTGCGGTGGGGGAACTGCTGGTTACCTGGGAAGCCAAACTGAGCATCTGGGGCAGGGATGTGAAAAAAGAACATAGATGTAGTATTTTATCTGCAGGGGCAGATGGGGAAGGAATGGAAGAGAGGACAAATACCAACTTGGCAGTGTTCTGCTGTTTGTGGGTTTGGGTTTCTTTTTGGACTGTGTCTGGCACAAATATGCTGAAGGGAATTGAAGATCTTCCTCAGGAGAGCCTGAGGGAGCTGGGACTGTGCTGCTTAGAGAGGATGAGCCTGAGGGGGGAACCTCATGAATGGTTGTGAAGATGTTCAGTGTGAGTGTGAAGAGGAGGAGCCAGGCTCTGCTGGGTGATGCCCAGTGCCAGGACAAGGGGCAATGGGTGGGAGCTGAGGCATAGGAAGTTTCATGGAAACATGAGGAGGGATTTTTTTTGCAGCAAGGGTGACAGAAGCCTGGAAGAGGCTGCCCAGGGGGGCTGTGGAGTCTCCCTCTTCAGAGATATTCCAGACCTGCCTGGATGTGTTCCTGTGTGATCTGCTGTCGGTGCTGCTGCTCTGGCAGGAGGTTTGGACTGGATGAGCTTTGGAGGTCCCTTCCAGCCCCTGACATTCTGTGACTCTGTGTTTGCTATTTCACTAAGCAATAAACTAATAAAATTCTGGTGGTTGCTTTATAAAATCTGTGGTTAATGTTCTGTCAAGTGTGGAAATTGCAGCAGTAAAGGGACTTTGGATGGGTTCTCATTTCCTCAGTCAAGGCTGAATGAAGCATTCACAGACACTGTCTCTGGAAGCTGGGGAGGGCTGCCTGCTGTGTGCTGGGCGTGCAGCCCCTTGGCACTAGGGAGACCCAGTGGGAAGTACCACGAGCAGACACTGCTTCCCACTTCTGGGCCAACCTGATAGTGCTGTGGAGCCCTCCCAGCAGGAATGATGTTGCCTCTCTTAGCACCATGCCTGCTGTCATGTGGCTGTCTGGGATGGCAGCGCTGTGGGAGCCACTGCACTATCAGCAGCTGCATGTGACAACAGAGAGCATTGATTACAAAATGCTTCCTAGAGCAAGAACCAGAGCCAGGACTGGTGGCAGCCTTGTGCTGTTGGGAATAGTGATAGTCACTGTAGTGATTCTGTAGGAATGAGTATTATAGCCTGGGACATAAGCCATGGGCAGGTGAGAGTGCACCAGCTCAGAAGTGCTGAGTTAAGATAAAGGGGAAGGTTGCAGTGACCTTAGAGAATGGTGTGACAAATACAAACAAAGGTAAGGCTGGAGCCTGGGGTTTTGGCCTGTCTCTGCTGACTGGGATTGCTTGGGCACAATGTACCTGTTGCTGAGGGAATGTGATGAATGTCTACTCAGGATGTAATTTCTAACACAGGTACATGTAACCAATGGCAGTTTAATACAGTCTGTAGCCTTCTGATGAAAGGTATATAAATGTCTGTTTGGAATGCCTTAAACTGATTGGAATTTGCTTGTAGCAGGCATCTCTCTGTCTCTTCTGATGCCTGTGGCATTGTGCCTGCCCTGATGTGGGCTGTTGGACCCTGGAGCCTTTCTGAAGTATCCTACCCTGAGCATTGAGCCTTGCTCTCGTGGAGGCCCAAGTTAAGTAGCAAATGTTTGCACACACTGAAGAAGTGTTGGCTGGAGGAGGTGTGGATGAGTATTAGGGTAACTTCCCAGGCTCTCCCCACTGTGCACAGCATCAGAGGGATCTGAGGAAGGAAAGTCCAACTGCTTCCCAAGGCACTGTTGGTGGCTCTGCAGGGCAAGATGTCTGTGATGGTCACCACAGGTACAGTGCTGCTTGCCACACAGTCTACCTGCTTCAGTAAAACTCCAGCCACATCTGACTGAGCAGGAAGGAGGTCAGACAGAAATTACCTTCTTGGCTTTTGTAATTTTGGTTACTCAAGGTCCTGCAGAGTCATGTGCTAGTTTGAGCCTAGCTGGAATATTTTGGTGAGAGGAATTAGCTGCTAGGCTGTGGAAAGGAAACAGTGGTGACGGCTGCTGCACTCACAGGCTTGCTGAGATGGGCAAGAACACAAACACAGATAATGCAGGAGCTGCTTTTGGGCCCTGGGGCTGCATGCACTTCTCTCCCTAACTTGCTCACTCATCCTTCTGCTTCCTAACCCCCCTGGCTGACACTCCAAACCACTTGTAAGGCAAAGTCTGGGGTAAGGTAGAGGGGTGGGAAGAAGATGGAAGGGTGGTTGGGAGCCCCTGCTGGGGACTCAGGTTTCTGGGAGGGCTGCTGTGTTTCTGTATTACCTTTTGAACTTGTCTATTTCTGTCTGTAGCTGTATCTACTGTAAATACCTGCTTGGGTGTTGTGCTAAGCTGTGTCTATAAAGCTTCACTCAATTGCCAGATCTGAGTCTAGTCTGAGTGATTTTCTGAAGGGGGGGTGGGGGCAGGTAACACTCAAACCATCACAAATCATAGAATGGCTTGGGTTGGAAGGGACCTTAGAGATCATCTACTCCAACCTCCCCACCATGGGCAAGGACACCTCTCAACTGGACTTAGCTGCTTGAGGTCTCATCCAACCTTCTCTTGATCACCTCTAAGGAGGAGGTAGCCACAACCTCCCTGGGAGGAAGGTTTAATAGGCAGGGACTGGCTTGTGAGAAGCTGAACCAATGCCACTGAAGGCAAAGGGCTCTCTGACTTGATCTCCCCTCTTCTAGCTTGGCTCCATTCCCCCAGTCCTGTCACTACCTGACACTCTCAAAAGTCCCTCAGCAGCTTTCTTGTAAGCCCCCTTCAGATACTGGAAAGCCACAATAAGGTCTCCTGGGAGCCTTCTCTTCTCCAGACTAACAACCCCAACTCTCCACATATCAGTGGATCCACCTGGACTGTTCCTCAGCAGTTGTTGCTGACTTACCTCAGTGGGTCATGCCTGGTGTGCACATCTTTGTAGGCATTCATGTCCTCAGTGCACCAGGAAAGGAAGACAGCTGTGTGAAGACACTATGGGCACTGTCAGTAACCTCAGCAGGTCTTGATCCTTAGTGGGCAGCAATCTACAGAGAAAGATCACAGAATATAAGGGGCTGGAAAGGACCTCCAAAGTTCATCCAGTCCAAGCTCCCCTGCCAGAGCAGCATCACCTAGAGCACATCACACAAGAACACATCTAAGCAGCTCTTGAAGATCTCCAGAGAGGGAGACTCCACAACCCCCCTCGGCAGCCTTTTCCAGGGTTCTGTCACCCTCACAAGGAAAAAAAACCCTCCTCATGTTTCCATGGGACTTCCTCTGCCTCAGCTCCCCCCCAGTGCCCCTTGTAGATGAGTTTGCATTTATGATGGAATGTTTCCATTTATTTACTCTGTGTGAGTTCTGTGGTGGCCAATTTCAAAACTACCCTGGAAAAGTATCAGCATCATCAAAGAAATCTTAAGAATGAAAACAGTGATGGGCTCTTGAGAGTATAATGTAGCCTTGAGAAGAAGTGAGAAACCCACGAGAAAAAGCTCACTGCTCACAGTTTCTTCTCAGTTCTGGGCTTCTCAATTCAAGAGAGATGTTGAGGTGCTGGAAGGTGTCCAGAGAAGGGCAACAAAGCTGGTGAGGGGCCTGCAACACAAACCCTATGAGGAGAGGCTGAGGGAGCTGGAGTTGTTCAGCCTGGAGAAGAGGAGGCTCAGGGCAGACCTCATTGCTGTCTACAGCTACCTGAAGGGAGGCTGTAGCCAGGTGGGNGATTCAGTTCCCTGTTCTTGGGACCAGATTTGTTCATAAAGCCTTGAATTTTGTGATGGGATGGATCTCTTAGCTTTTAAAAACACATGCAGCTGTTTCACCCAAGCTCTCTGGATTAGCTGGGCACTGCCAAGGCTGCAGCACATGCCAAGGGGAAGATAATTTGGTGCTTCAAAAGGGGCCTTGCATGGTTATTCACTGGCTCTTCCCCCAGCCCACTCAGGAAGAGGCTTGGATAGAAAAGTACAGCACAAGCTCAGAAATCTTTTGCATGCTACCTTTATAGTGCTAATTAAATGCAGAGGATATAAAATATCAGTTGGTTACACATCTAAATCTGCTTCTCCTACAGGCCCTGCAATTCCTGTTGGGGTGGATGTGCAAGTTGAAAGCCTGGACAGCATTTCTGAGGTTGACATGGTATGGAATCCTCCTTTAAGTCTCAATTATTCCTGCTCAGAAAAGCTTCCTCACACTTGGAAGCTGTGGATTGTGCATTATTGGTCAGAGGAAAGCAATGGCAGCAGCTGGCGTGTTCAAAGAGGCTGATACTTAGAACTGAAGACTTGATGATAGCCAGGTGATCAAAGGCTACACCCTGGATCTTCAGATAAAGGATCACAGAACTGTCAGGGCTGGACAGAACTGCCAAGGATCATCTAGTTCCAATCCCACTGCCGTGGTCAGGGACACTTTCTACTATAGCAGGTTGCCCAGAGCTTAGCTTGATGGTGCCTTGGCAGTGCTAGGCTGATGATTGGACTTGATGGTCCTTAAGTTCTCATCAACTCAAAACAGTTTGATGATTCCTGGAGGTACCTTGAGTGCTGTGTCCAGTTCTGGGTTCCTCAATTCCAGAGAGATGCTGAGATACTGGAAAGTGTCCACAGGAGGGCGACAAAGCTGGCGAGGGGCCTGGAGCACAGCCCTGTGAGGAGAGGCTGAGGGAGCTGGGGGTGTGCAGCCTGCAGAAGAGGAGGCTCAGGGCAGAGCTCATTGCTGTCTGCAGCTACCTGAAGGGAGGCTGTAGCCAGGTGGGGTTGGGCTCTGCTGCCAGGCACCCATCAACAGAACAAGGGGACACAGCCTCAAGTTGTTCTGGGGCAGGTCTGGGCTGGATGTTAGGAGGAAGTTGTTGTCAGAGAGAGTGATTGGCACTGGAATGGGCTGCCCAGGGAGGTGGTGGAGTCGCTGTGCCTGGGGGTGTTGAAGCAAAGCCTGGCTGGGGCACTTAGTGCCATGGTCTGGTTGGTTGGACAGGGCTGGGTGCTAGGTTGGACTGGATGAGCTTGGAGCTCTCTTCCAACCTGGTTGGTTCTATGAACTGTCAGCATCCCCAGGGGCAGCAGAGATGAAGGCTGTGAACAGTCTGCCAAAGTAGGGACCTGCAGGTGGGTGAGCAGCAGTGTCCCTCCAGCAGGTCTGTGCCATGTCTGGGGAATGAGGTGTCCAGCACCTCTGTCCTGTGCAGGGCAGCAAAGGGAAAGCTGCACAGGAGGCTTCTTTGACAAATTAATGGAACACCTGTTGCCAGGGCAATCCTTTCATAGAATCAGCCAGGCTGGAAGAGACCTCCAAGCTCATCCAGTCCAACCTAGCACCCAGCCCTGTCCAGTCATCTAGACCATGACACTAAGTGCCTCATTCAGGCTTTTCTTGGACACCTCCAGGGACGGTGACTCCACCACCTCCCTGGGCAGCCCATTCCAATTTGAAACAGAGATTTGGCTTCACAGATGCTTTGTCCTTGGCAGAGCGAAATGAGGTGATGGTGGCATTAGAAAGCAGTTGCTGAGTGGTTAGGAAGAGTTTGTGCTGCTGCCTTCCTGGGCTTGGCAGCTGTGGATTCTGTAACCACTTCTTTAATTGAGAATGTAAGGCAAAGAAGTGTATTTGAGTTCTGGGCACCAGAGAGTAGGTTCAGCTCTGAAAGCAGCAGCTGCCAGGTTGGGATCGACCAACAGCTGTTTCCCTTCGTGTGACTGAAGCTCCTGCCCCCACAGAGAGCTTTATTTGTACCCTTCTGTAACAGCAAAAGCAGTTCCCTGGCTCCTTGTGAGCTGTTTGCAACAGCGTGGCTGCTTTGGCATGGACTGCTCAGTGTTTAAGCTCATTTTGAAAGCTTTTCCTCTCTTTGAAAGTTTTCCCTTGTTTCCTGTTGATGCCATAGTCTTCCAAGGGCACTTTGCCAGGACTGGAGAATCAGTTCTGCAGGGCAGTGCTTCTCTTGGGGCATGTTTTCATCCCTCTCAGGTGTATAGAGCCCAGCGTGGGAGTTAATGTTTTGTCTGGGCTGAAAATGCTTTTTGTTGGGAATATCTGCTCACAGAGAGCATTGGTTTAGAGAAGAGACAGGAGGTGAGAGGGGAGGGATTGCACCTGTCTGGTAGGAGTGAGTTTTCTTCCTGATGTTTACTAGACACAGAAAGCAACACTGACAAACTTCCCCCTGGTTCTCTTCCCTTGGTTTTGGTGTGTGTGTGAAGGATTTCACTATGACCCTGTACCTAAGGCACTACTGGAAGGATGAGCGCCTCTCCTTTCCCAGCACCACCAACAAGAGCATGACCTTTGATGGCAGGCTGGTGAAGAAGATCTGGGTTCCTGATGTCTTCTTTGTGCACTCCAAGAGGTCCTTTATTCACGACACCACCACCGACAACATCATGCTGCGAGTGTTCCCCGACGGCCACGTCCTCTACAGCATGAGGTAATGGTGCTGCTCTTGACTAAGCCCTGGGCCTCACTGGTAGTTTTGCTCCCAGCATGGCTTTGGTGACCACCACAGCTGCCACTGCCAGCCCTCCTACTGCCACTGCTGATGCTGAGCCCTGTTCCCAGCATGGCCAGGGCTGCCACTGCCAACTCTCCTACTGCCACTGCTGATGCTGAGCCCTGTTCCCAGCATGTCCAGGACTGCCACTGCCAGCCCTCCTACTGCCACTGCTGATGCTGAGCCACCTTTCCAGCATGTCCAGGGCTGTCACTGCCAACCCTCCTACTGCCACTGCTGATGCTGAGCCACCTTTCCAGCACATCCTGTACAAGATGCACAAAGTTCATAGGATCCCAGGATGTTAGGGGCTGGAAGAGACCTCCAGAGATCATCCAGTCCAACCTCCCTGCCAGAGCAGGACCATGCAATCCAGCACAGGTCACACAGTAACACATCCAGACAGGGCTGGAAAGTCTCCAGAGAAGGATACTCCACAACCTTTCTGGGCAGCCTGTGCCAGGGCTCTGTCATCCTTACAGTAAAGAAATTCTTGCTCATGTTGAGGTGGAACTTCCTGTGCTGTAGTTTCCATCCCTTGTGCCCTGGGATAGGATGAGGGGCAAGTGAGAAGATGTTGTCCCTCCCTCCATGTTCTCCCAGGAGACAAGTCCCTTCTTCCATGAGATTTCCTTCAGAAGCTCCTTGCTCATCCAGTTGCAAGGCAGCATGCTGTGGGCAGTAACAGGATCATCTCCTCCCAGGGGAAACATTCCCCTAATTCTTTGCAGTCAGAGAAGGGCTTAGTTGAGTGGGAATGTTCGTCTCGGGGTCAATGTGTGATTAAACTGGAAGCTGCTGATCTACCAGATGGTGACCTCTATAATTATCCTATTTGGCTTCCTGTTTCTCCACAAAAACTTTTGTGGTTGTTGTTTTGCATGCTGATGTAACCCAAGGGAAAATAGAAGCTGTGTGGCATTCAGGCCTGGTGGTGTTTGGGACACCTGGGATGTGATCTGACTGCCCGAGCATGGGGATCCATTTGCACTGGAAATGCCTTTAGCTGTCCTGAGCTGTCTGCATGGGGCTGGCCCTGGTGTCACAGCTTTAAGACTGGAGGCTGAGTTGTAAACTGCAAATACCCTTTTGGAGAGAGTTTGAGAGTACATCCTGAAAGGGGCTGAACAGAACACCAGGGAGGTATTTATTTCATTCCATCAGCCTTTGATTTTTCTGTATAGTTGGGAGTTCAGAGTGGTTTTTCTCTCTTGCTTGCTTGCTTTTGCCCCTATCTCTTTTCCTCTGGCCTTGCCTGCTTCTCTTCATCAAGAATTGTTTAGGCTATGGTGAGGAACAGCAGCAGGATAGAGGCAACTTTCTAGCTGCACAGTCCAGAGAGGGCTGTGTTTGTCCAGGGGGGTTGCTGGGCTATTTTCTAGGGGTAGATGTAGATCATGGTCTGGATGGCTGGATAGGGCTGGGTGCTAGGTTGGACTGGATGATTTTGGAGGTCTCTTCCAACCTGGCTGATTCTATGATTCCATGATACCTTTTATATTTAGCCTGCCTTTCATTTTGCTTCCAACTTCTGAGCAGTGTGGTAACTTACCCTGGGGAGGGGGGAGTGTAAATCCCAAACTCTAAGTGGTGTAAACCCACCACATCTGGGCTGAGGGACATTTCATTCCTCCTTTGGGCTTTGGACTTTCATGGTCAGCTGAACACCTGCACTCTGCTTGAGGAATATCTTACTGATGAGCAGAGCTTTTGTGCTAGCCCTGACGAACAGATTGTTAACACCCAGAGGTTGTGGCACAGTTTGGGTGATCCTGGGTGGGGAGGATGAAAGAGCACATTGTAAATGAGGCTGAGTTATACGATGCTTAAATGCCACACACAGATGGGGGAGCTCATTGGCACTGTGGGTTAGTTACACAGACAGCAGGTTAGAGAGAGAAGTGCATGCAGCCAGAGCCAGAGAGCAACTCTGTTAGCTATGTTTGTGTTCTTGTTCTTACACATCTCAGCAAGCCTGTGAGTGAAGCAGACATCACCATCCTTTCCTTTTCACAGCCTGTCATCTAGTTCCTCTCACTGAAATATCCCAGCTAGGCTCAGACTAGCACAGTCACACTACACCTTCTGGAGCATGTCCCCAGAAAGCTTCTTCACCTGCTGGAGGCAGTCCAGTGGAGAGCCATAAGGATGAGTGGGGGACTTGAGCACCTCCCCAGTGGAGAGAAACTGAGAGCCCTGAGGCTGTTTAGTCTGGAGAAGATAAGGCTGAGAGGGGATCTGAGCAATGTGTGCAGATAGCTGAGGGGTGGGTGTCAAGGGGAGGGGGCCAAACTCATTTCAGTGGTCAACAGCAATAAGCCAAGCAGCAATGGATCCAAACTGGAACAGAGAAGGTTTCAGCTCAACAGGAGGAGAAACTTCTTTAGAGCGAGGGTGACAGAGCCCTGGAGCAGGCTGCCCAGAGAGGCTGTGGAGTCTTCTTCTCTGCAGCCTTCCCAGCCCCCTCCTGGATGCATTCCTGTGCAGACTACCCTGGGTGATGCTGCTTCGGCAGGACCGATCCCCGCAGGTCCCTTCCAGCCCCTCATGTTCTGTGATTCTGTGATTTTGCTCACAGGGCAAGATGTTGCTCTGGTTTTACAGCCCAAATGAACAGCATGTGCTTTTCAGGGGGTGGGGGTGGTGGCTGTGTAGGTCAGAGTGGGATTTGGAGCACAATCCCTTCTTCTTTATCAACATCTGCAATGAATCTAGAAAATGGCCACAGGCAGCCACTGAAACGATGACTCACAGCTGATATGCCCCTGGTCAGTCGAGTGCTCCACTGCAAATCTGTCCACGAGAGACAGTTCAGTGACCCACTGCAAAACTCCTTACGTAATGCTGCACACAACTGGAGCCCTCTAAGGGCTGCAGCTGCGCCTGCTGCAGCTCTTCGGCTGAGACAGGAACTCACCAGAGACCACTCCGGCTCACTGGACAATGGCTGCGCCCATTTGACATTGCCCTGGCCTGGAAATACACTCCCCAGGTTAAAAGAATTGGAGCAGAGACTGCCCAGGGAGGTGGTGGAGTCACTGTCCCTGGAGGTGTTTAAAAGGAGCCTGGATGAGGCACTTGGTGCCGTGGTTTAGTTATTAGAAGCTGTTAGGTGATAGGTTGGACTGGATGATCTCAAAGGTCTTTTCCAACCTGCTTAATTCTGTGATTCTCCATAATTTCTGACTTTGAAGCTGCAGAATAGTTTGTTTGTGTTTAATATTCTCCCTTTTACTGCTCCTCATAGAAACCAACCTTTCTCCTTTTTGCCTCCTAGGATCACAGTGACAGCAATGTGCAACATGGACTTCAGCCACTTCCCCCTGGACTCCCAGACGTGTTCCCTGGAGCTGGAAAGCTGTATGTTGTCACAGGATCACAGCATCACAGGATGTCAGGGCTTGGAAGGGACCCAAAGAGATCAAACCCCCCTGCCAGAGCAGGGCCATACAATCTAGCTCAGGTCACACAGGAACACATCCAGACAGAGCTGGAAAGGCTCCAGAGAAGGAGACTCCACAACCTGTCTGGGCAGCCTGTGCCAGGGCTCTGGGACGCTGACACTAAAGAAGTTTCCCCTTGTATTGAGGTGGAACTTTCCGTGCTGCAGTTTCCATCCACTGCCTGGAGGCATTCTTGTGTGATCTGCTCTAGGTGATGCTGCTCTGGCAGGAGGGCTGGACCAGATGATCTTTTGAGGTCCCTTCCAGCCTCTGACATTCTATGCTTCTATGATTTTTGATGCTTGGTGCTCAGAGAAGTACAACCCTAGCTGTAATTTCAGCAGCATGGAGTAAGACATGGATGTGTGTCCCTGAGCTGGCATGACCTGGATCTTTGTTGTCACTCTTGTTGTTGCCATGGTATATCACAAGGCAAGAACTTTTCAACTCATTTTGTGCCAAGGACACCTCTGTGTTTGTTCATTTTGGCTGAATCTATGAACTCTTGCTTCTCCCCCAGGGAACCTGGACAGGCTGGAGAGGTGGGCACAAGCCAACCTCATGAGGTCCAACAAGACCAAGTGCAGTATCCTGCATCTGGGTTGGGGCAATGCCAAGTACAAATCCAAGCTGGGCAGTGAGTGGCTGGAAAGCAGCCCTGAGGAGAGGGACTTGGGAGTGCTGGTGGAGGAGAAGCTCAACATGAGCCAGCAGTGTGCACTTGCAGCCCAGAGAGTAACCAGAGCCTGGGCTGCATTAGGAGCAGTGTGGCCAGCAGGGCCAGGGAGGTGATTCTCCCCCTCTGCTCTGCTCTGCTGAGACCCCACCTGGAGTACTGCATCCAGTTCTGGAGCCCCCGTTACAAGAAGAATGTGGAGATGCTGGAGTGTGTCCAGAGAAGGGCCATGAGGATGCTCAGAGGGCTGCAGCAGCTCTGCTATGAGGATAGATTGAAAGAGTTGGGGCTGTGCAGTCTGCAGAGGAGGATGCTCTGAGGTGACCTTCTTGTGGCCTTTCAGTTTCTGAAGGGGAACTACAAAAAATCTGGGGAGGGACTTTTCAGGGTATCAGGGAGTGACAGGACTGGGGGGAATGGAGCAAAGCTGGAGGTGGGGAAAGTCAGGCTGGAGGTGAGGAGGAAGTTGTTGAGCATGAGAGTGGTGAGAGGCTGGAATGGGTTGCTCAGGGAGGTGGTTGAGGCCCCATGGCTGGAGGTGTTTAAGGCCAGGCTGGCTGAGGCTGTGGGCAGCCTGCTCTAGGGTAGGGTGTCCCTGGGCATGGCAGGGGGGTCGGAACTAGATGATCCTCGTGGTCTCTCCCAACCCTGACTGATTCTGTGATTCTAAGTCACATCACACTGTGTTTCTTCCTTCTCTAAGATGCTTACACTGACGAAGATCTGATGCTGTACTGGAAAAATGGGAATGAGTCTCTGAAAACTGATGAAAAGATTTCTCTGTCTCAGTTTTTGATACAGAAGTTCCACACTACATCCAGACTGGCTTTCTACAGCAGCACAGGTACTGGCCTTTTCTGACTCAGTGCTATTGCTGAGCTGAATGCTGTATTAAACCCTTGTGAGGGCACCCCTGGGGTTAAATGTCACTGCAGTGCAGTCTCTCCATGGTCTGGACAACACATGTTTTGAAAGATCAGTTTCTCTTTTCACTACCCTACAGAGAGAGAAGATCAAAGGACAGATCTTGACTCTCCCTGTCTGCCACCCAGGCTGCTCTCACTGATTCTGGTTCTCCTCCTCTCTCCAAGGGTGGTACAATCGCCTTTACATAAGCTTCACTCTACGCCGACACATCTTCTTCTTCTTGCTCCAAACCTACTTCCCTGCCACCCTCATGGTCATGCTCTCCTGGGTGTCCTTCTGGATCGACCACCGAGCAGTCCCTGCCAGAGTCTCTTTGGGTGAGAAAAGCTGCAACAAGGCCTGACTGTGCAAAACTCTTTGAATGCAGAAGTTTTGGCAGGAAAGGGAATTGTTCATTTTGCTGGTTGAAGACACTGGGCAAGAAAAAGTTGGGCTTGTCTAAGGATTAATGTAATGTAAAGCTTGCAGTTTGTCTCGAGTCCTTCAGGACTAAGCAGCCCTTCTGATCTGTGCCTAGCTCAGGACAGAAAGGGAGGTGGTTTTCAAAAGAATGCTGGGCAGAGAGAAGAGGCTTCAGTGAACCAAGATTTTCCCCTGCCTCCTTTCCAGCCCTGTCTGGATGTGTTCCTGTGCGACCTGAGCCAGGCTCTCTGGTCCTGCTCTGGCAGGGGGGTTGGACTCACCTTTCCAGCCCTGTCTGGATGTGTTCCTGTGTGACCTGCACCAGGTTCTCTGTTCCTGCTCTGGCAGGGGGGTTGGACTCACCTTTCCAGCCCTGTCTGGATGTGTTCCTGTGTGACCTGCACCAGGTTCTCTGTTCCTGCTCTGGCAGGGGGGTTGGACTCACTGTTCTCTGGAGGTCCCTTCCAACCCCTAACATCCTGTGAAACTGTGAAGGTTTCTCTCTGTTCTCCCCAGGGATAACCACTGTGCTGACCATGTCCACCATCATCACCGGGGTGAACGCCTCCATGCCTCGTGTCTCCTACATCAAAGCAGTGGACATTTACCTGTGGGTCAGCTTCGTGTTCGTCTTCCTCTCGGTACTGGAGTATGCAGCAGTGAATTACCTGACGACGGTGCAGGAGCGGAAGGAGAGGAAACTTCAGGAGAGAGTGAGGAAAGAAAAGTGTTTTGCTCATGCCTTTCTTTCTCTTTTTCTTACAGCTGATCTGGTCTTTATGTTGACTGACTTGTGTTGATAAATGGGAGGATGCTGGCATCTGTGTGTGCATGGTTGGATCCATTGAGACTGTCTCAGGCTGATCTGCTGTGTTTTTAAGCCAATGATGTTGTTCAAAGCAGATTCATTTCCTCACTTTACAGTCACCAGTAAACTGATTTCAGTAGACTTGAGCACCTCCCCTATGAAGAGAAACTGAGAGCCCTGGGGCTGAGAAAAGGAGGTTGAGAGGAGATCTGATCAATGTCCATCAATATCTGAGGGCTGGGGTCAGGAGGTGGGTGGCAGGTTCTGCTCACTGCTTCCTGGGATAGGACAAGGAGCAATGGATGGAAGCTGCAGCACAGAAAGTTCCGCCTCAATACAAGGGGGAACTTCTTTACTGTAAGGGTCCCAGAGCCCTGGCACAGGTTGCCCAGAGAGGTTGTGGAGTCTCCTTCTCTGAAGCCTTTCCAGCTTTGTCTGGATGTGTTGCTGTGCGACCTGAGCTAGATTGTATGGTCCTGCTCTGGCAGGGGGGGTTGGACTTAAGGATGTCCAGAGGTCCCTTCCAAGCCCTGACATCCTGTGATGCTGTGATTCTGTGACAGCCAAGAGGCCATAGCCCTTTCTGGCCACAAGGGCACACTACTGACCCATGGTTGGATTGTCATCCACCAAGAACTTCCTAACATCCAGTTTCAATCTCCTCTCTTCCAATTTAAATCCATTCCTCTCATTTTGTCACTTCAAGACTTTGTCAATAGTCCCTCCCCAGCCTTCCTGTAGCCCCCTTCAGATACTGGAAGGCCACTACAAGGTCTCTGCTGTGAACTGCCTGTGGCAAACGGTCCATAGAATCATAGAATCAACCAGGTTGGAAGAGACCTCCAAGATCACCCAGTCCATGTCCTGTGCTTATCCCTAGACTGTACATGCTCTTTGGTTTTGAGCAGAAACAAACAAACAAAAGTGATGTTTTGGTGTTGTTCAAAGGCAAAGCTACAATACCTTAATGACAAGTGTGAAGCTGCACTGTTTACAAGCTGTCAGCAGAAAGGCATCACTTCTGCTGCCAGTGTGCTCAGCTCTGTTTCTTGTTTGCGTCCCCAGTTCCCATGTACGTGTGGAATGCCTCACTCCAAAACTATGATGCTGGATGGAAACTACAGCGAATCTGATGCCAACAGCCTGGCAGGATACACGAGAAACCAGATGGTCCCAGAGGAAGAAAAACAAGAGAAGATGGTTGTGCACTTAGCTCTCAGCAATGAATCTAACTCATCAAGGAGGAGAGGCCTGAAGGGCCACGTGGGCTCGCGCATCATCCAGAACAGCCACGCAATTGACAACTACTCCAGGTTCATATTTCCAGGCACCTATATCTTTTTTAATTTGATATATTGGTCTGTTTTTAGCTAAGCCTGCTGCCACAGCAGTGACTGAAGTGAGAACACATTTGCAAAGCTCTCTTTTTGCTGGTTCCTTCTCAGCCTGATCTAGATACAAAGCCAGAAAACTGATTATTTATTGCTTCTTTGGAGGGCAAAGGGGAGGACATCTTCAAGGGACCATTCTGTAGAGAGGCATCATGGCAGAACCTGCTGTGCTCGTTGCTCTTCTTTGTAGAGATATGGATTCAAAGCCAGAAAAGTGATTATTTATTGCTTCTTTGGAGGGCAAAGGGGAGGACATCTTCAAGGGACCATTCTGTAGAGAGGCATCATGGCAGAACCTGCTGTGCTCGTTGCTCTTCTTTGTAGAGATATGGATTCAAAGCCAGAAAAGTGATTATTTATTGCTTCTTTGGAAGGTAAAGGGGAGGACACATCTTCAAGGGACCACTCTATGGAGAGGCACCATGGAAAATCCTGCTGTGCTAATTGCTGTTCTTTGTAAAGCCTGATCTGGAATCACACCCAGAAAGCTGATTATTTATTGCTTCTTTGGAGGACAAAGGGGAGGACACATCTTTAAGGGACCACTCTATGGAGAGGCATCATGGAAGATCCTGCTGTGCTAGTTACTGTTCTTTGTAAAGCCTGATTTGGAATCACAGCCAGAAAAATGATTATTTATTGTTTCTTTGGAGGGTAAAGTGGAGGACACATCTTTAAGGGACCACTCTATGGAGAGGCATGAAAGAACCTGCTGTGCTAGTTGCTGTTCTTTGTAAAGCCTGATCTGGATTCAAAGCCAGAGGACTGATTGCTTATTGCTTCTTTAGTGGATAAAGTGGAGGCCACATCTTCAAGGGATCACTCTGTAGAGAGGCACCATGGCAGAACCTGCTGTGCCAGTTGCTGCCCCACTCATGCCCTGGCTCCCATTTGCTTTATGATCCAGGTTGTTTCTGGTACTTGAGCCTGTGTCCTCACCCTTTGCCCAGAAGGTGCTGTACTCTCGTTTGGGGCTGACCATGCTGGTGGGGGCTGCTATGCCATGGGAAATCAGAGCTAGTGGACACAAAGGCTGTCAGAGGTTAGGCAAAGGCAACTTGCAAGGGCAGGTCTGGGCAGTGTATCTCCAGTAAGAGATGAGGCCTTTTATTGTCCAAATCTGCCTTTCAGCAGATCCTTTTTCTCTGGTATATGAACTTTGTGTTTCTCCCATTGGGTTATGAAGAAGACCTCCTTCTAAGGTCCAAATTCTGGGTTTTCTCGACATGACCTTCATGGTACCATTAGGACAGTTGAGTGACCAAGCCCAGCAGGGTTGGCTGCAGAGTGCAGATGGTGTGTTTGAATCAGTGTCTTTCCTTCCAGACCACAAATAAGATGTGATGGTGAAGCAGGGCCAAGAAGCTCTCAGCAGGTGGCTCCCATGGCACATGAATACCAAAACCAGGAGAGTCATAGAATCAAGCAGGTTGGAAGAGACCTCCAAGCTCATCCAGCCCAACCTAGCACCCAGCCCTGGCCAATCAACCAGACCATGGCACTAAGTGCCCTATTCAGGCTTTGCTTCAACATCTCCAGGCACGGGGACTCCACCACCTCCCTGGGCAGCCCATTCCAATGCCAATCACTCTCTCTGCCAACAACTTCCTCCTAACATCCAGCCTAGACCTGCCCTGGCACAAGTTGAGACTGTGTCCCCTTGTTCTGTTGCTGGGTGCCTGGCAGAAGAGACCAACCCCCACCTGGCTACAGCCTCCCTTCAAGTAGCTGCAGACAGCAATGAGCTCTGCCCTGAGCCTCCTCTTCTGCAGGCTGCACACCCCCAGCTCCCTCAGCCTCTCCTCACAGGGCTGTGCTCCAGGCCCCTCACCAGCCTTGTTGCCCTTCTCTGGACACCTTCCAGCACCTCAACATCTCTCTTGAATTGAGGAGCCCAGAACTGGACACAGCACTCAAGGTGTTGCCTGCGGAGCAGTGCTGAGCACAGGGGCAGAAGGACCTCCAGTGTGGCGCCTGGCAGCAGGGCAGCACAACAAAACAACCTCTGCTGCAGCTGAGTGGCAGAACTGCACCACGATGTCACCAGCGTGGGGAGTGAGAAATCTGTGCCCCCTGCTTTGCCAGTCTCCCTGCATTCCCCATGGCATGTGCCATTTGACTTCTCAGTGCCTCATCTCCTCCAGCTGGAAGGTGGAGAGCAACATATTTACCTACCTCGTGAGGCGTCAAGGGGCAAAACTTAAGCAGTGCATATTGGGGGGGGGGGGGGCATGGTTATGACTTCTGGGAATCCAAATGCTTTTTGTCCTAGCTACCAGGGAGCTCTTCAAATGTGTCCTGTGAATCAGTCCAGCTGGAAGAAAGCAGCCATCTCCCCTGCCTTATAATGCTGTTAAGTCAGATCACTCCCCTGCATTATAAATCACACTAGACCAGGCAGAACTGTATAGCCCAAGAGCCAAACCAACTCAGCACTGTCAGTGAATAATGCCTCCTGATGTAGACAAAAATCAGAAAGTCCCAGTGCTTTACTTTGCCCTAACTCTTTGGTGTGTCTCCTGTTCCCTTAGGATGTGATGTTCCCTTAGGTGATGACAGAGACAGTCCTTGAGAGCTACAATCTTTGTCCTGGCACTGCCTGTAGGTTAAATGCTGCCTAATAAACACGGCTTGGAGGGGCTGCTTCACTGCTGCTCTATATGCATGTGGGCATAGCTGAGAGAGATTGATGTCTGCTTCTACCAGACACACTTACACAGCCTATAAAACCATAAAGGAAGATGGGTTTTTTCTGTTAAAGAAAATAAAAATAACTCTGAAGAATCCACCTTGGCAGCACCTTCACTTCTTACTCCTTAAAAGCACAGGTAAAAGTACAGCTCCAACCCGAGCCTTCTCCTTCAGACAGTCCATGGATGATCTCCTTTGGTCCCTTCCAACCCCTAATATCCTGTGAGCCTGTGTGATTGTATCTCCCTGCTTGTTCAGAGGAGAGTGGCATGAAGAAGAAGCTAGAAGAGATATCTCTGTCTGGTGTCTGCTGATGACACCAAAGCGGGAGGCTTGGCTGAAGGCTGTGCAGCCATCTGGTGGGACCTGGGCAGGCTGAGAGCTGGGCACAGAGGAACCAAATGAGGTTCAGCAAGGATGAGTGCAGAGTCCTGCACCTGGGGAGGAACAACAAACAGCACCAGTACAGGCTGGGAGGTGATCTGCTGGAGAGCAGCCCTGTGGAGAGGGACCTGTGGTTCCTGGTGGATAAAGTCCATGGCACAGCAATGTGTCCTGGTGGCCAAGAAGGCCAATGGGATCCTGGGGTGTATTAGGAAGAATGTGTCCAGCAGATCAAGGGAGGTTCTCCTCCCCTTCTACTCTGCCCTGGGCAGAATCTTGAATAGTGCCTTCAGTTTTGGGCTCTCCAGTTTAAGAGAGACAGGGATCTGCTGGAGAGGGTCCAGTGGAGGGCTGTGAAGATGATTAGGGGACTGGAGCAGTGCCTGCTGAGAAGAGGCTGAGGGACCTGGGGCTGCTTAGTCTGGAGAAGAGAAGGCTGAGAGGGACTCTAATAAATGTTTATAATGATCTGAGGGCTGGGGGTCAGGAGGGGTGGACAGGCTCTGCTCACTGCTCCCTGGGATAGGACAAGGAGCAATGGGTGTAAGTTGCAGCAAAAGAGGTTCTGCCTCAACACAAGGGGGAACTTCTTTACTGTAAGGGTCCCAGAGCACTGGCACAGGCTGCCCAGAGAGGTTGTGGAGTCTCCTTCTCTGGAGCCTTCCCAGGCCTGTCTGGATGTGTTCCTGTGTGATCTGTGTTAGAAAGGATTGTCCTGCTCTGGCAGGGGGATTGGACTGGATGATCTCCTTGGGTTCCTTCCAACCTCTAGCATTCTGTGAGCCTGTGATATCTGAGGTGTGATACTGAGAATGTACTTCACCTTTCATCTCCTCTGGTATACAGGAGACTCCATGAACACTGTCCAACTTGTAGCTGCAAGACCCAACCAATGTCTTGAGGCATAGTGCCTGAAGCTAGACTCTGAGTATTGTTTGGTGGCTACAACCCAGTTCTGCGAGCACCTGGACAAGTAACCTACTGAAGGGCAGGGTTTTTCCCAGAAGTGCATGAGGGGTTTGGGCAGCAGGAGCCCACTGGTGAGTATGCCTTCTCCAACACTCCCTGGAGGTGTTCAAGGCCAGGTTGGATGAGGCCTTGAGTGACCTGTTCTGGTGGGAGGTGTCCCTGCCTATGGCAGTGGATAGGAACTGGATGAGCTTTGAGGTCCCTTCCAACCTGAGCCATTCTATGATTCTATTCTCTACCTGCAAGCCCAGTTGCAGGGGATTTGACTGAACACCTCATTTGTAATTGATTTCAAACCAAAAGCCTCTCAAAGGGTGGAAGAAATGTAGTGGAAGCATGGAAGTATGCAAAGCTCCTTGGAAAAAAGGAGGTGTCAATTACAGCTCTAAACTGCAGAGACCTCTTGTGAGAACTGCAGCTCCCAGCTGGAGAAATGTCTGTGATTCCTTTACAGTTCAAGGCATATTTTCACCAAGCCAAGTGGCAGGTCTGGATCTCTATGTCCATTTGACTGTAAACAAGAATTTGCCACTTAATTCCTGCTTTGTGCCTTTGAAGAGATTGCCTCCACCTTTGCTTATGGAAGATCAGTCTGGAGAGGGGAAGGATCCCAGGAGACCTAATTGTGGCCTTCCAGTATCTAAGGGGGACCTATAAGAAAGCTGGGGAGGGACTTTTTAGGCTGTCAGGTAGTGATAGGACTGGAGGGAATGGAGCAAAACTAGAAATGGGTAGATTCAGATTAGAAGTTAAGAAGCTCCTCAGCATCAGGGTGGTGAGACCCTGGACCACATTGCCCAGTGTTGGAAGCCTCATCCCTGGAGGTCTTTGAGGCCAGGCTGGACATGGCTCTGAGTAACCTGATCTAATGTAAGGTGTCCCTGCCCAAGGCAGAGGAGTTGGAACTGTCTGATCCTTGAGGTCACTTCCATCCATGACAATTCCATGATCAAATGACAAAGCCTCTCTGAGGTCCTGGCTGCCCAATCTCAGACATTATCCCTAATGCAGACAACAAGGACTAAAGTAAAGCTCACAGGGGAGGCTGATAGCCAGACCACTGAACAATGGCTGTTGTCTGCCTCCATCTCCATGGTGGAGAGAGTACAGCAAGGCACAGGCTCAGTCAGACAGTGCCCTGCTCAAATTTAAGGGGCAGCAAAACCATATTAAAACCCAGCAAGCCTTTAGCACTCTTAAAAATGAAAATGTAATCCTGCCTCACACTAAGCTGATTAATGCCTTTGCAAAAATGACATTTGAAATAAAGTATCAGCGTCATTGCTTTCCTGGTCTGAGGAACCACCAATGCAGGTGCAGCGAGAGGGATGGAGAGGGGAACTGGGCACAAGCAGGGTGCAAGCTGCTGCTCTTGGCTTCTGGCTTTTGTAGCAGGGAAGAGGTGAGCCCAGGCTGAGCAGAGCCCACTGTGGATGTGAAGATCAGAGTGCTCAGCTCTTCAAACACATTTGGTGCCTGGGCATTACACATCACCATGTGGCACTCTCTGAATTGGACAAGAAAATGCATATCCTGCTGGCAGTGAGGCTTGGGCTGTGTGTGGGATAGGGTCTGAGATGGGCACCTCAGAAGGCAAAGCAATAGGTGCACCCACAGCTGGCCACGACAGCTTCTCTCAATGTACTGCTCCTCAGGCCACATCTTGAGTGCTGTGTCCAGTTCTGGGCTCCTCAATTCAAGAGAGATGTTGAGGTGCTGGAAGGTGTCCAGAGAAGTGCAGCAAGGCTGGGGAGGGGCCTGGAGCACAGCCCTGTGAGGAGAGGCTGAGGGAGCTGGGGGTGTGCAGCCTGCAGAAGAGGAGGCTCAGGGCAGAGCTCATTGCTGTCTNTTCTATTCTATTCTATTCTATTCTATTCTATTCTATTCTATTCTATTCTATTCTATTCTATTCTATTCTATTCTATTCTATTCTATTCTATTCTATTCTATTCTATTCTATTCTATTCTATTCTATTCTATTCTATGTGCCTCATCCAGGCTTTTCCTGAACACCCCCAGGAATGGTGACTCCACCATCTCCCTGGGCAGCCCATTCCAATGCCAATCACTCTCTCTTTCAACCTACTGACCACAGCCCTTCTCACCCACACTCAAGACTTGCTCTGACTTCAAACTGGCCCTCTCCCAGGGGGCTTTGAGGGAGCTCTCAGAGTGGCTATGCACACTTGCAACCGTAGAAATTAGCTTAGGGAAGAGCCTAGCAACAAAGTCCATGCAAAATGAATATGAATGTGTGTGTTGGGGGGGAAGCAGAGATTTTCCTGCTCTGCTTGTCATGCAGATTTATAGAAGAAAATTGTGTGCTGAGCTTAGAGGGAATTCAGAGAGGGAAATGAAAGGCCAAGTTAATTGTAACGACAGCTTGAATTGCTTGGACAAATATATTTTGGGAAATGGGACAGAACATTAGAGCTGTAAAACTCTCTGGCCTCCTGGCTCTTCCTCTTCTATCTGGGTTTTTATTAGCCTCCAAATTAATTCCAACCATGACAGTTTAAACCTTTCTTATTAAGGTACATTATGAAGGCCATGAAGATGCTCAGGGAGCTGGAACACCTCTCCCACTAGGGCAGGCTATGAGAGTTAGGACTCTGCAGCCTGGAGAAAAGAAGGTTTCCAGGAGACCTTGGAGTGGTCTTCCAGGATCTGAAAGGGGCTACAAGAGGGTTGGAGAGGGACTATTGACAAGGTCTTGTCATGACAGGATGAGGAGGAATGGGTTTGAAGTGGCAGAGGGGAGATTCAAACTGGGTGTTAGGAAGTTCTTTAGAGTGAGGGTAGTGAGACACTGGCACAGGTTGCCCAGGGAAGTTGTGGAGCACAGAATCACCCAATGTGATTTCTTTGGTCACATTGGGTGATTCTGTGCTCCACAACCTCCCTGGAGGTGTTCAAGACCAGGTCGGATGAGGCCACACAATCATAGAATCAACCAGGTTGGGAGAGACCTCCAAGCTCATCCAGCCCAACCTAGCACCCAGCCCTGGCCAGTCAACCAGACCATGGCACTAAGTGCCTCATCCAGGCTTTTCTTGAACCCCCCCAGGGATGGTGACTCCACCACCTCCCTGGGCAGCCCACTCCCTTGAGCAACCTGTTCTAGTGGGGGGTGTCTCTGCCTATGGCACTAGGTTGGAACTGGATGATCTTTGAGGTCCCTTCCAAACTACTTCTATGATATCTTTTATCACTTCAATCTGCGATGCTCTGAAGCCACATCCTGCAACTGGGCAGTGGTAAGAGAAGAGGAAGGCAAAGCCTCTGCCCTGCCTGGCTGCAGCAGCACACAGGTGGGCAGGCAGAAAGCTTAGCCTGGGCTATGGATAAGTGCATTTTCATATTACATCTAATGTAGTAAGTCAGTTAAATGCTCCTCATCTGGGCAAGGCAGCACGTTAATAACTGGTCGTTAGCAGCAGTTGACAGTTGGTTAGCACAGATTAATTCCTAATGAAGACACACACACACAAAAACCCTCTTTATGTAATGCAATGCTTCTGGCTGAGGATCAGGGGTTGCAATCATCCACCCACAGCAGACCTTTAAATCCGGCTTTGTTCCACTGCGGGGAGAAATAGACCAAAAGAAACAAAGCTGCTGGGTTTTAAAGGTTATGCCTCAGCCAGCAGCACTCAGACCCCTGCTCCAGCAGCACTCAGACCCCTGCTCCAGAAGCACTCAGACCCCTGCTCCAGCAGCACTCAGACCCCTGCTCCAGAAGCACTCAGACCCCTGCTCCAGGAGCACTCAGACCCCTGCTCCAGCAGCACTCAGACCCCTGCTCCAGGAGCACTCAGACCCCTGCTCCAGCAGCACTCAGACCCCTGCTCCAGCAGCACCCAGCCTGTTTCCTAAGGAGTACAATATGCTGCCTGCTGATGCGGATGTGGCGGAGGAGGTGGGTGGGATGGAGATGGGCAACTCGCAGACCCCAGGGTCCAGGCAGGGATGCAGGAGTTGGCCTTGTGCATGCTGGGGCTGGCAGAATGGTGCCAGCTCCCTGGCTGCAGCCATGGGTGCTTGGGGCTGGCTGGTGGGTGTCAGGCCATGCTGGATTGCACGGAGCTGTCACAGGAAGGTGTGAGGTTGATCAGCTTAGAGAAGAGGGGGCTCAGGGCTGACCTTATTGCTCCCTCCCTGGAGGTGCTCAAAGCTAGGTTAGATGAGGCCTTGAGCAACCTGCTCTAGTGGGAGGTGTCCCTGCCTATGGCAGGGGGTTGGAGCTGGATGAGCTTTGAGGTCCCTTCCAACCTAAACCATTCTATGATTCTACAACTACCTGAAAGGAGGCTGCAGCCAGCTGGGGTTGGCCTCTTCTGCCAGGTAACCAGAGACAGAACGAAGGGACACAGTCTCAAGCTGTGCCAGAGCAGATTTAGGCTGGATGTTAGGAAGAAGTTCTTCCCAGCAAGAGTGATTGGCATTGGAATGGGCTGCCCAGGGAGGTGGTGGAGTCCTCACCCCTGGAGATGTTTAAAAGGAGGCTGGAAGGGGCACTTGGTGCTGTGGTTCAGTTAATTAGAAGGTACTAGGTGATAGGTTGGACTCAATGATCTCAAAGGTCTTTTCCAACCTGGTCAATTCTGCCAATCTGTGAGGAGCAGGTGTATGGCTGTACTGGGCTGTGCTTGCACCTGGGACCATAGTAGCCAACTCTTACCTTCCAGTAGCCATGAGGAAACAGGCTGTGAAAAAAAGAGAAGGTCAAACCCAGCTTAAGCAGTAGCAGTTTTAGCAAGGGACTGTGCAGCCACATGGATCCTGACAGCTGGTGTCTGGTAAGCATACACCACAGAAGGCTTTCACCCCCACAGCCATCAGGAGGCTCCTAGGACCTTTATTTCCATGACAGGGCAAGGGGCAATGGAAGTCGAGGCACAGGAAGTTTCATGGAAATATGAGGGGGATTTTTTCCCCTCTGAGGGTGAGTGGAAGAGGCTGCCCAGGGGGGTTGTGGAGTCTCCCTCTCTGGAGATACTCAGGAGCTGCCTGGATGTGTTCCTGTGTGATCTTCTCTAGGTGATGCTGCTGTGGCAGAGGGGTTGAGCTTTTGAGGTCCCTTCCAGCCCCTGACTTGTGGTGGTTCTGTGATCTCCATCTGCCAGGGGGCAATGCATTTCACACTCAGTCATTCTCTTCTCCCTCCCTCAAGTAATTTCCCTAGGAGTGGGTTCCCAGGCTCTTCTGCAGGTGGTATCTCTCCAGTCTCCAGTGTCACCCTGGCAGGATGGACTTACAGAGGCACCTGCAACACCCCTGACAAGGGGTCAGAATATTCTCCCAAAGCCTTGAGATCAAGAGCAGAGCTCACTGGAAAGCCAAAGCCAAATCCAGTGGAGGACCAACAAACAATGTCAGTAATTACTCTAGCAGGGAGGAAGGAAAACCACTATAATTACCCTATGACCTAAGGATGGATACAGCTGCAATAAAACTGATTCAGTGATTTGTACTCTTGAGGACTGCTGAAAACTATATTCATGATCTGATAGGAATATTTCTACTAATTTACTGCTCTCTCACAAAAAAAAAACCCTCAACATTAAATAAATTGAAAAGAGTTTTGCAATTATGGCTTAAAACAGGAACAGTTCTGCTTTACTTGAGCTGTTAATATTTTACAGTGTGTTGACTTAGCTTCACAGAATCACTCAGGGTTGGAAGGTACCACAAGTCATCTAATTCCAACTCCCCTGCCAGGGACACCCTACCCTAGATCAGGCTGCCCACAGCCTCATCCAGCCTTAAACACCTCCAGGGATGGGGCCTCAACCACCTCCTGGGCAGCCCATTCCAGGCTCTCACCACTCTCATGCTCAACAACTTCCTCCTCATGACTTATGCAAGATAAATGTACATGAATCATAGAATCACAGAATGGTTTAGGTTGGAAGGGACCTCAAAGCTCATCCAGTTCCAAACCTCCCTCTAGAACAGGTTGCTCAAGGCCTCATCCAGCCTGGCCTTGAACACCTCCAGGGAGGTTGTGGAGCACAGAAGCACAGAATGGGATCAAAGATCACATTCGGTGCTTCTGTGCTCCACAACCTNAGGAGAGCAGAGCCAAGGGGCAGAATCCTCTCCCTTGCCCTGCTGCCCACACTGCTCTTGCTGCAGCCCAGCACAGGGTTGCTGTCTGGGCTGCACTCACCCTGCTGTAGGAGAAACCCCACAAGTTGAGGCATGTGAAGAGGGGCAGCCAAGTAAGGCTGGCATCTCCTGAGCAGCTTGGCTCCTCAGCAGGTAAAATGAGGTCTCTCAGATGAGCTTTCCATTTGTCTCCTTTCCTTCTCACCTGGCTCTGCTGCAGTGATGCCAAGCTGTGGAAAGCAGATTAAATCTGTGAGAAGTGTGAGAACAAAGTGAGTTCTCTGCAGGCAAAGGGCTTCAAAGGAGGAGGAAGGCTGCAGATGGAGATAGCGTCACAGGCAGCAGCTTCAGAAGAGACGCAGCAGGTAAGTAACTCTGTGACTAATCGATGCAGGTGGAGCGAGGGAGAGAAGCTGCCTGGGGGAGGCTCAACCTGCAGATTCCCATACAGGTGAGTCCTTAGATTTTTTTGCCACGTTAGGGGCACTTAACTCGTGTTAATTCACGTTAAGGGGGCCTGGAAGAGTCTCCAATGCATGTCTAAGAGCATGACGTTAACCCTAAGGGCTTCCCATCTGCCCAGGTCCTGGGGCTGGGGGGGCAGGGGCAGTACAGCTGAGAGATCATGCTGTCACTGACTGTGAGGTGTTGGAAGGGATCTCCAGAGGCCATCCAGTCCAACCCCCCTGCCAAAAGCAGCATTACCCAGGGTAGTCTGCGCAGGAATGCATCCAGGAACATTTAGAGAGCCCCCAGAGAAGGAGACTCCACAACCTCTCTGGGCAGCCTGCTCCAGGGCTCTGTCACCCTCACTCTAAAGAAGTTTCTCATCCTGTTGAGGTAAAACCTTCTCTGTTCCAGTTTGTATCCACTGTTCCTTGTTCCTTACTGCACACCACCAAAAAGGGCTTGGTCCCACTCACTTGACACCCACTGCTCAGATATTTACAGACAATGATCAGATCTCCTCTCAGCCTTCTCTTCTCCAGACTAAACAGCCCCAGGGCTCTCAGTCTCTCTCCATAGAGGAGATGCTCAAGTCCCACAGTCATCCTCGTGGCTCTCCATTGGACTCTCTCCAGTAGGTCTCCATCTCTCTTGTCTCCCTTTCTGGTCAATGCAACAGCCTAGACAGCAGCACCCCCAAAAACCACTCCATGGCTTACATCAGCCACAGTGGTAGAGAGAGGTGGCAAGAAACACCATGGGGCTGCTGCCCAAGGTAGCATTGCCCAGGGGAGACATTTGCAGAAGTCCTTCCACCACCAAAATGCTGTGGGCTGCTGGTAGCTGGGAGTGCAAATGAGGCTTCCCAGCAGGCTGCCATGCAAGCAGTGAGGGTTGGGTACTGATGTCAGTAGAGAAAGTGATCATCATCCCTGCCCTGAAGCATTTCCAAGCACTGCTTTTTACCAATCAAGCCCAAGCAAAATGCAACTTCTCTTTGCTGCAGATGCTGCAATGGAAATCACAGGGCATGCTTGTAGCCAACAGAAAACTTTGCAACACCAACAGAGTGAGCAAGGAGATGGAAATAGTTGATTGGTGACATCAGAGAGGGGATGACTCCATTAAACAGTCTTAATCATCTCTCAAAAACACTGGGTGCCTGCCAATACTTTACCTGGGCTATAAAAGCAATTCCTGTTGAGGGGGTGCCAGCCTGGAGACTGTTAATGGCTTTTTTGGCTCTGGCACATTGGGCAATGCCTTCAGTGACAAATGGAGAGATAGAATCATAGAACAATCCAAGCTGGAAGGGACCTCCAAAGGTCATCCAGTCCAACCCAAGTCAGCAAGGACATCCTCAACTAGATCAGATTGCCCATAGCCCTGTCCAGCCTTGCCTTGAGTATCTCCAGGGATGGGGCCACAGCCACCTTCCTGGGCAGCCTCTTCCAGTGTTCCACCACTCCATGTTAAAGAACCTGTTCCTAACATCCAATCTCATTCTGCTCTACTCTAGTTTGAAGCCATTCTCCTCGTCCTGCCCCTGCAGCCCTTTGCAAACAGTCTCTCTGCAGCCTCCTTGTATGCCTCTTCAGGCACTGGCAGGCTGCTATTAGGTCTTCTCCTCTTCTGCAGGCTGCACACCCCCAGCTCCCTCAGCCTGTCTCTGTAGCAGAGCTGCTCCAACCCCCTGAGCATTTTCGTGGCCCTCCTCTGGCCCTGCTCCATCAGCTCTGTGTCCTTCCTGTGCTGAGGGCTCCAGAGCTGGATGCAGCACTGCAGGTGAGGTCTCAGCAGAGCAAAGTGTCAGAATCCTCTCTCTGGCTCTGCTGGCAACACTGCTTTGGATGCAGCCCAGGCTGTGATTTGCCTTCTGGGCTGCAGGTTCACACTGCCTGCTCATGTCCAGCTTCTCACCCATCAGCACCTCCAGGTCCTTTTCCACAGGGCTGCTTTCTCTCTCCTCCTCCTGCAGTCTGTATTGATACCCAGGACTGTTCTGTCGGTGAACTGTTCTGTTAATGGAGAGAGGAAGACAACTCTGAATTGGCTTTTGGTTTTGTTTTGTGGATTTCTTCCCCCCCTCTGTTTTATTTACAAAATAATAGTATTGGAGAAGGAGCTTTCGAGGGTTCAGCTCTGGGTGGTATCACAGAACACACTTAAGTACTGATGACAAAGTCTGTGTGTGTGCTGGGGCCTTATAGGTGCATGGGGCAGGTTTTCCACATCTTCCTGCTCTGCACAGGACTCTCATATTTCTCTACTGCTTTTTTTTCTCTGCCAGAAATGCAGTAGTTCTACCTGGGACCCAGTGTAGACAGGAGAAATCAGGTCTGTCTCATAGAGTCTCCTCTCATGCAGGGAAGTCATCCTGGCCTGGCTCAGGAGCAGTGTGGCCAGCAGGACAAGGGAGGTTATTCTGCCCCTGTACTCAACACTGCTCCTCAGGCCACACCTTGAGTGCTGTGTCCAGTTCTGGGCTCCTCAATTCCAGAGAGATGCTGAGATACTGGAAAGTGTCCACAGGAGGGCGACACAGCTGGGGAGGGGCCTGGAGCACAGCCCTGTGAGGAGAGGCTGAGGGAGCTGGGGGTGTGCAGCCTGCAGAAGAGGAGGCTCAGGGCAGAGCTCATTGCTGTCTGCAGCTCCCTGAAGGGAGGCTGTAGCCAGGTGGGGTTGGGCTCTGCTGCCAGGCAACCAGCAACAGAACAAGGGGACACAGTCTCAAGTTGTGCCAGGGGAGGTCTAGGGTGGATGTTAGGAGGAAGTTGTTGGCAGAGAGAGTGATTGGCATTGGAATGGGCTGCCCAGGGAGGTGGTGGAGTCGCCATCCCTGGAGGTGTTGAAGAAAAGCCTGGATGAGGCACTTAGTGCCATGGTCTGGTTGATTGGCCAGGGCTGGGTGCTAGGTTGGGCTGGATGAGCTTGGAGCTCTCTTCCAACCTGCTTGATTCTATGACTATGATTCTATTAAGTGTTCAGTGCAATGGCCAAAATGAAACATCTCAATCCTGTGACATCCCATAGACAGAGGAGCAGAGTACCACTACATAAGAACACCCACTCAGGGCAGTGGTATGATCAGTAACTCACAGGCTCACAGGATGGTAGGGGTTGGAAGGAACCCGAGGAGATCACCCAATCCAACCCCCCCTGCCAGAGCAGGACAATCCTATCTGACAGGTCACAGAGGAACACATCCAGACAGGCCTGGGAAGGCTCCAGAGAAGAGGTCTCCACAACCTCTCTGGGCAGCCTGTGCCAGGGCTCTGGGACCCTTACAGTAAAGAAGTTCCCCCTTGTGTTGAGGCAGAACCTCTTTTGCTGCAACTTACACCCATTGCTCCTTGTCCTATCCCAGGAGCAGTGAGCAGAGCCTGTCCCCCCACTCCTGGCAGCCCTCAGATACTTGTAAACATTTATCAGATCCCCTCTCAGTCTTCTCTTCTCCAGACTAAACAGCCCCAGGTCCCTCAGCCTCTCCTCATCAGCCATGCCCTCCAGTCCCCTCATCATCTTCATAGCCCTCTGCTGGACCCTCTCCAGCAGATCCCTGTCCCTCTGCAACTGGGGAGCCCAAAACTGAAGTGAGTGGGACACCCCAGCCCCCTTGGCCAATGCTTTGAAGGTGCCCACGTTTGCAAGAGAACCCCTGCAGCCCTGGTTTTCTTACAGGGACTGCAGTATTTATATTCAGGGATGAAAGCAGCTCTGCTGTGTTTCCACCTTTTAACACAATCATCTGCCTGTCAAAATCAAAACTGAAGCCTGAACTTTGAATATTCTCTCTTTAAACAAGTGTATGTTGTGTCCCCAGACTTGTTATGCTTGATGCATACAGCACAAAACTCAGCTGTTGTGCTGCCACGTAACAAGGGGAGTGTGGCCAGTGGGGTGAGGGAGGTGATTCTCCCCTTCTGCTCCACTTTGGTGCTGGAGTGTGTCCAGAGAAGGGCCCCAAGGCTCTGCTGGGTGATGCACAGGACAAGAGGCAATGGGTGGAAGCTGAGACATAGGAAGTTCCATGGAAACATGAGGAAAATGTTTTCCCTGTGAGGGTGACACAAGCCTGGAAGAGGCTGCCCAGGAGAGCTGTGGAGTCTCCCTCTCTGGAGCTCTTCCAGAGCTGCCTGGATGTGCTCCTGTGTGATCTGCTCTAGGTGATGCTGCTGTGGCAGGGGGGTTGGACTGGATGAGCTTTAGAGGTCCCTTCCAGCCCCTGACAATCTCTGATCCCCCATCATAGGCAGTTTTATGGGCTGTGAGGATCTACCCAGTCCTCTCCCTTCACCAGAGTGAAGGCTTCCTTCTAGAGCCAAACCCACAGCTGCTTATGGTCTCTTTTTTGTGCTGGGCTAAAATGCCTTGATATACCTAGACCCTCCAAAGTGGCACACACAGAGACTTTTTTCACACGAAAAAAATGTTCTTCTCCTTAGGTCATGCTTTTTGCACATTAAAAAAATCTTCTTCTCCTTAAGCAGAGGTTTGGAGGTTTTTTTCGTTGCTTTTATGCTCCACTCCCTTTTCCACTCCAGCCACCACTTAGGGTGACCTATGCAGGACCAGCCCTGGCCCTACTCCACACCAGCTGCTCCCAAAAGCCCCTTCACATCCTCCCTAACCCACCCTGGCCCTTGGGAGATGAGGCTGCGATGATGTGTTGTGGACATCCCTGCCAGGCCCCCATCTGCTGGCAACCTTCTTGCCAGGCATCTGGAAAGTGGCTGTGGAGCTGCTTGTCTCCAGCAGGTGGGAGCCTGCCCGCACCACTGCTGCCGCCTGCCTGGCCCTGCTGCCTGCCTTCGCTGCTGCTGGGACCATCTCTTTGCTGCTGCCTGCTTGCACCACTGCTTGGCCACCTGCGCCACTGCCCACTTGCTGGGCACCGACCACCTGCACCGCTGCTTGCACTGCCGCTCGCTTAGGCGGGTGCAGCGCAGAGCCACAAAGATCCTGAAGGATGAAGAAGATCTTCCTTAGGAGAGCCTGAGGGAGCTGAGGCTGTGCTGCTTGGACAGGAGGAGCCTGAGGGGGGACCTCACCAGTGGTTATAAAGCCGAAGAGCGAGTGTCAAGAGGACACAGAGTCAGGCTCTGCTCAGAGATGCCCAGTTACAGGATAAGCTCAAGCAGTGCAAGCTGGAGCTTAGAAAGTTCCATGTGAACATAAGCAAAAACTTTTTCACTGTGAGGGTGACAGAACTCTGGAACAGGCTGTCCAGAGAGGTTGTGGAGTCTCCTTCTCTGGAGACAGTCAAAACCCATCTGGAGGTGTTCCTGTCTGCCCTGCTCTAGGTGGTGCTGCTCTGGCAGAGGGGTTGGACTGGATAAGCTTTCAAAGTGCCTTCCAACCCCTAATGTTCTGTGACCCTGTGATTACCTGCTGGCTTGCCCTGCACTCTTGCCTCCTACAATCTACCTGCAGTGTTTCTTACTTGCCTACAACACTGCCTGCACTGCTATCTGCCTGCACCACTGCTTGCCTACCTGCGTGGCTGCCTTCACTCCAGCCCCATCCACTGCCCACCTGTCTGCCTCACTGCCCCCTCTGCTGCTCATGCCACTGCCTCCACTCCAGGAGGCACAAACAAAAGGCAGTGAACAATAGCAAAAATCTCCTCTTCCTCACACNCTCTAATGCCACTGTCTGCACCACTGCCCACGTTGTGCTCCAAGAGGCAGAGAGACAGCCTGGGTCAGTGTTGCTTCCCAGTGCAGCTGCTTGTTGCAGAGCTTGAGACTCTGGCAAAGAAAAAGTATTGATTTGGCATGCCAGATAGAACAGCACAAACAAAAGGCAGTGAACAATAGCAAAAATCTCCTCTTCCTCACACACAAAGGCTTTCCTGTTTAATGGGGGTGTTTCATAGAATCAGCCAGGTTGGAAGAGACCTCCAAGATCATCCAGCCCAACCTAGCACCCAGCCCTATCCAGTCAACCAGACCATGGCACTAAGTGCCTCATTCAGGCTTTGCTTGAACACCTCCAGGGACAGTGACTCCACCACCTCCCTGGGCAGCCCATTCCAGTGCCAATCACTCTCTCTGACAACAACTTCCTCCTAACATCCAGCCTAGACCTCCCCTGGCACAACTTGGGACTCTGTTCCCTTGTTGTGTTGCTGCTTGCCTGGCAGCAGAGCCCAACCCCACCTGACTACAGCCTCCCTGCAGGGAGCTGCAGACAGCAATGAGCTCTGCCCTGAGCCTCCTCTTCTGCAGGCTGCACACCTCCAGCTCCCTCAGCCTCTCCTCACAGGGCTGTGCTCCAGGCCCCTCACCAGCTTTGTTGCCCTTCTCTGGACACCTTCCAGTACCTCAACATCTCTCTTGAATTGAGGAGCCCAGAATTTATGTTTAGTATGTTTCAAACACTAGAGCTCTGCCAGCATGCTTGTGAGGAAGTGTCCATCCTTTCCCTTCTGTTTTACTTGGAAACAGAGCAATGCAAGACAAATGCTGCCTCTTCTATCTGTTCCCCCTCTGTGAGCTGCCAAGACCATCCCAGTAGCCCCTTTGTGGCTGTGTCCCCTGGGCACTGCCTTGTGCTGGCTCACACACTCCAGTGGCTCTTTTGAATGGCCTCCACACGTGACTGCTGTGCTGGGACGTGCACACATTCATACAGCTGGCATTGACCTGCTTTGGAGAGAGGGGAAGAAAGAATGGTGAAACCACGTGGGTTGGCTTAAAAAAGCCCAGCCTGGATTTTCCTCTAGTGCAGCTCACCTGCCACATTGCAGCCCCAGTGTCACAGCCCTTCCTTTTCAACATCTGCCACACTGCTTTTTTCCTGAGCAGCTTCTGCTGGCAGCAGGTCAAAGCCTCCCTACCCTTGCTGAGCTGCATGTCCCCTGCTTCATCACTGCTCCCAGCACAGCACTACAGGCTGGGGATGGAGTGGCTGGAGAGCAGCCAGGCAGAGGGATCTGGGGGTACTGATGGACAGCTGAACACGAGCCTGCAGTGTGCCCAGGTGGCCAAGAAGGCCAATGGCATCCTGGTCTGCATCAGGGACAGTGTGGCCAGCAGGACCAGGGAAGTCCTTCTGCCCCTGTGCTCAGCACTGGTTAGGTCATAACTTGAGTCCTGTGTCCAGTGCTGAGTCCCTCAGTTTAAGAATGATGTTGAGATGCTGAACATGTCCAGAGAAGGGTACCAAGGCTGGTAAGGAGTCTGGAACACAGCCTTGTAAGGAGAGGCTGATGGAGCCTGCAGAAGAGAAGGCTCAGGGAAGACCTCATTGCTCTCTACAACTACCTGAAGGGAGACTGTAGCCAGGTGGGGTTGGTCTCTTCTGCCAGACAACCAGCAACAGAAGAAGGGGACACAGCCTCAAGTTGTGCCAGGGGAGATATAAGCTGGATGTTAGGAGGAAGTTGTTGGCAGAGAGAGTGATTGGCATTGGAATGGGCTGCCCAGGGAGGTGGTGGAGTCGCCGTGCCTGGAGGTGTTGAAGCAAAGCCTGGATGGGGCACTTAGTGCCATGGTCTGGTTGATTGGATAGGGCTGGGTGCTAGGTTGGACTGGATGAGCTTGGAGGTCTCTTCCACCCTGCTTGATTGTATGATGCTACAATTGTATGAAAGCCAAGCACTGGGCCCTACACTTCAGTCACAGTTGCACTGCTGCGGTGCCTGACGAAGGTTTACCACTTACACTCATAGTCAATAACCTTTTTTTTTTTCTTTAATCCAGTTTTAAAATGTAAAAAGCAAAATGAAATGATATTGTCTTGATCCTGTGTTGTTGCAGTTCCTTAACCAAAGTGCCATGTGGTGCAACATCTAATGCCTTCCAACGGCACACTGCATCGCTTCCCCTTCCTCCAGCACACACATTTTCAATTAATCAGAAAAGGATTAGCTTGGGAAGATCTATTTTTCTTTAAAGCCCTGCTAATTGACATTAATCAAATTAGCTTCTCTTTATTTATTGAGTGTCATATCAGCCATTCCAATATTTTGCCTGGCATCAGTGTCGGGCTGAGGACTGTAATTACCCCAGTTGCTGCCTTAATCCCCTCTGAATATTGGCAGAACAACTCTCTTATTAAGCACTTCTGCTTTCTCTGAATTGCCATTGACAGCTCAGTAGCTGTTATTTATACCTCCATTAGCTTCTGCCTTGAGATGTCCCTGCTGAAGTCTCAGTGTTTAAGGATCTCTGACTCCTCACCCTTCTGTTTGACTTCTTACATGCTTACTGCCTTTTGAAAAGCAGTTTTAGGCCAGCAGGCACAGCCCCCTGGCATCTTACTGATGAATTTCCCTGTGGTAGATGGGCTGTGAGTACAGTAGAGGAAAGTGGGGAACTCTCTTTTAGCTTGGGCTGCATGTGTAAGATGAAATTGCAAACAGGGGGAATGGTGTGGGCTGGGTAGCAGGGCTGGGGACCAGAATCTAGTAGTCAGGAGAGGCTGAGGGAGCTGGGGTTGCTCAGCCTGGGGAAGAGGAGGCTCAGGGCAGACCTTTTTGTTCTCTACAACTACCTGAAGGGAGGCTGTAGCCAGGTGGGGTTGGTCTCTTCTCCCAGTCACCCAGTGACAGCACAAGAGGACACAATCTCAAACTACACCAGGGGAGGTTTAGCCTGGATGTTAGGAGGAAGTTCTTCACAGCAGGAGTGATTGGCATTGGAATGGGCTGCCCAGGGAGGTGGTGGAGTCACCACCCCTGGAGGTGTTTAAAAGGAGGCTGGATGAGGCACTTGGTGCCATGGGTTAGTTAATTAGAAGGTGTTAGGTGTTAGGTTGGACTCGATGATCTCAAAGGTCTTTTCCAACCTGCTTAATTCTGTGGTTCTGTGAAATCAGTCCCATCCAGGGTGTGCAGAAGATAACTGCAGCCCAGTCTGAATGCATTCATACCATCTTGTCGTGGGTCTTCCAACAAAGCTCAGCTCCCATCCTTTAAGGGAACAGTCTGTCCTGTCTGCACTGCCCACCGGTGTGCACCTTCCAGTGCTTGAATTCAGCCCTCTCACCCTGCTGGGAGTAAAGCAGCCTTCTAAAAGTGTCTTTCTGTTTTTCAGTGAACTTCTACTTCCCACTTCTGGTAGGAGAACCTGAGCACAAAGACATCAGGTGCTCCACGCCTGAGCAGACACAAAGCTTCCTAATCCAGCTGTGGGGAACCGCAGAAGAGGCTGAAACCAGCCAGGCACGCAAGACACATAATCCCTCTGGCAGAGGGGAGGGCCACCTCAAAACGCCTGCCAACTCAAATGTGTCTCCACGGGCACAACACCACATGGAGCGGCGAGAAAAAGAGGCATCCAGTGGGCAAAGACACCCCCGAGGAAAGGGCTCTGGTGAAAGCAGAGTGCTGTCGGAGCTGTGCCTCGCTGGGGCACGGTCGCGTTGTTCCTCCGCTCAGCGGCTGAACGCATTCGTCCCGGAGCACTGCGGCTCGCTCCGCTCAGCGGCTGAACGCATTCGTCCCGGAGCACTGCGGCTCGCTCCGTTCAGCGGCTGAACGCATTCGTCCCGCAGCACTGCGGCTCGCTCCGCTCAGCGGCTGAACGCATTCGTCCCGGAGCACTGCGGCTCGCTCCGGCACATTGTTTGCTGTAGCCTTTCGGGTTCCTGCCCAGGGCGGGCTTGGCCTATTTCCCTTTCCCTTTCCCTTTCATACAGCTCATTGACCATTTAGGGATTTATAGCGGCTTAGAGGCACATGTACGGTCCCTTGCCTCTCGCTGATTTTTATTCTGTCATAAGAAGGCCTGGGGTCATGGGTTCACTGCCACGTCTCCCTGCCATTCGTGTTGCATGGAAATCTGCTTATTCCTTTATGTCTGTGATTTCCTGAGGTCCTCAGCAGTACCTGCAGGTGTCCCAGGGCTTGCCACAAAGGGCATGTGAATGTGCTCGGTGGTGGCACAGAACATGAGACGTTGGAAGGGACCTCCAGAGACCATCCAGTCCAACCCCCCCTGCCAAAGCAGCATCACCCAGAGTAGTCTGCACAGGAATGCAGCCAGGAGGGTTTGGAAAGTCTGCAGAGAAGGAGACTCCACAATCTCTCTGGGCAGCCTGCTCCAGGGCTCTGTCACCCTCACTCTAAAGAAGTTTCTCCTCCTGTTGAGCTGAAACCTTCTCTGTTCCAGTTTGAATCCATTGCTTCTTGGCTTCTTGCTGTTGACCACTGAAATGAGCTTGGCCCCCTCCACTTGACACCCACCCCTCAGATATCTGTACATATTCATGAGAGCTCCTCTCAGCCTTCTCATGTCCAGACTAAACAGCCCCAGGGCTCTCAGGCTCTCTCCATATCGAAGATGCTCAAGTCCCCCAGTCATCCTCATGGCTCTCCAGTGGACTCTCTTCAGCAGGTCCCTGTCTCTCCTGAAGTGAGGAGCCCAAAACTGGACACAGTATTCCAGACATGGTCTCAGCAGGGCAAAGTAGAGGGGTAGAAGACCCTCCCTTGACCTGCTGGACACACAAGCAAAGAGTGCAAGAGAGACCAGAGGGGGAACACAGGCCAAAAACTCCAAATACAATAGCAAAGCCCAAAAGCTATTTGTGGTGAAATGCTTAGCCAGAATACAGTGCTGTGGTTCCTATCCTGATGCACACTTGTGCCAGCTCATACACTGATCATGAACACTGGAAAGTAAAACATTCCTGTTTGGCTATTTCCCTTGCCCCACTCCTGGTAGCAGCAGCTGCTGGTCTTTGCTCTGCACAAACACAGCACACTGAGTTACAGACTGGAAGTCCTTCCCTTTCTCTGTGGGCTCCTTCAGTTGCAATCATCCCCGGGTAAAGACATGTATTAACCCTTCCCTCATCCTCTCAGCTTCCTGGAGAGTTTGATTTGGAGTCATACAAAGAGCAGAGCTCCAAGCACTATGAACAGCCACCAGCTCTGCTGATAGCCAGTCACAGAATGCCAGGGGCTGGAAGGGACGTCAAAAGCTCATCCAGTCCAACCTCTCTGCCAGAGCAGCATCACCCAGAGCAGATCACACAGGAACACATCCAGGCAGCTCTTGAATATCTCCAGAGAGGGAGACTCCACAACCCCCCTGGGCAGCCTCTTCCAGGGTTCTGTCACCCTCATTGTGAAATGTGGTGGTTTGGGTGTCCCCCACCCCCCCACACTTTAGGAATCACCCAGACTAGACTCAGCCAGCTCTGGAAATATGAATGAAGCTTATATTTACAGCTGGCACAATAGACAAGCAGATATTTACAGTATATACAGTTACAGACAGAAATAGACAAGGGAAAAGGTAATACAGAAACACAACTCCCCTCCCAGAAACCTGAGTCCCCAGGAGGGGGGGGACCACCACCCCTTCACCTTCCCCTACCCCTCTCAACCTTACCCCAGTCCCAAGGAAGAACGGAGGTTCGGCCAGGGGGGTTAGGAAGCAAAGTGGATTAGCCAAGGAAAGGGTGGTTAGGAGAGAGAGATGCAGCCCAGAGCTCACCAACAGCAGAAGTGACTTTATCTATGTTTTGCTGTTTATTCTTATACATCTCAGCGAGGCTATGAGCGAAGTAGACATCACCATTGTTTTCATCTCACAGCCTGTAATCTAGTTCTTCTCACCAGAACATTCTAGCTAGCTTCAAACCAGCACATGAAAACATTTTCCTCATGCTTCCATGGAACTTCCTATGCCTTAACTCCCACCTATTGCCCCTTGCCTTGCCTTTGGGCACCACCCAGCAGAGCCTGGCTCCATCCTCTTGGCACTCACCCTGCACATCCTCCTCATGTTTACATGCAACACCTGATGCTTTCCAAAGCCCCTGCTCAGCAGAGCAGCGAGGTACCAGACACAGGTCCTGAGTGCACCAACCACTCCAGCCAGAGCATCATTGTATATTAACATACATATGAACATAAACCCCCCCCACAGGATCAAAACACTGCTTGCAGAACTGAACAGAAAGGAGTCTGGAAACTGATAGATGTTTATTATCACATCTCAATCTACTGCAATGCCTGGAACCAACAGCACTGCTGTTCAGATTAAAGAACCACTGCTCACACCTGCCTGACCAACTTGCACCGCTTTTAGTCAAGCAGGCAGAAGTAATGCCACAAGCCCACAGGTACTTGAAAAGGCTTCAATTTAAACCAATTAATAACCCATCCCCTTTGGCTCCACCACATAATTGTTCTCTGAGAACACAGAGAATTCAACCCTGCTAGAAAATCCCTGCCATCTGACGTAGAGGGATTTATAGGTTTAGTGGGAAATTGCTTTCCCCACTGTCCAGATTAAATACTGCAGGATGATTTTTGGTATGAGTAAACATCCTTCCAATAACCATCAGGCCAAGAATGTCTTAAAAAGAGGAGCAAGATCCATGCTGGGGGGGGTTTCTGCTTCTGCTCACACGGACTATTTCTGGAAACAGACTCTCCAGGTAACATGTTGACTGCCCCAAAACTGCATTTTAGCATCTTCCTCCTGTTGTGGGGATGGGTTTTGTGCGCTGAATGCAGAGGCCACCGACAAGGGAAAGAAATCCACGAGGTATACAAAAAAGGCAGGTGAGTCTCATTTTGCTTTGGGGTTTCTTTTGGTGGGTTTGGTGGGGTTTTGGTTTTTTTTTTTGTTTGGTTGAGTTTTGTCGTTGTTGTTTGATTGACTTTTAGCATTTAAACAGCTGCAGTTTGGCCAAATGCAATGGTTTCAGCTGAGGATCTAATGCCTGGTAGATAACTTCAGTTTGCGTTTGCAGGTTGTGATCTCTTGGCCAGAGAAGTGGGGGGGTTCTGTGGTTGATTTTGCCAATGAATACCTTTTGCTGCCTTTTGAATACCTTTTGCATACCTTTTGCTACCTTTTGCTGCCTTTTGAATACCTTTTGCTGCCTTTTGAATACCTTTTGCTACCTTTTGCTGCCTTTTGCATACCTTTTGCTACCTTTTGAATACCTTTTGCTACCTTCTGCTGCCTTTTGAATACATTTTGCTGCCTTTTGAATACCTTTTGCTACCTTTTAAATACCTTTTGCTACCTTTTAAATACCTTTTGCTACCTTTTGCATACCTTTTGCTACCTTTTGAATACCTTNAAAAAAAAAAAGAGAGCCGGCCCCCCCCCCCCCCCCAAAAAAAAAAAAGGGGGGGGGGGGGGGGTGGGGGGAGAGGGGGTTTGTGAGGTATCTCAGAGTTTGAAAGGGAGCAAAATTAAAAGAGAAGCATTTGCTTCTATTTAAAATGTGGTAGAATAACTGCATGGAAATGGGGAGGAAATTGAGCTGTCCAGGGAGGTGGTGGAGCCACCATCCCTGGAGGTGTTTAAAAAGAGGGTGAATGAGGCACTTAGTGCCGTGGTTTAGTTAATTAGAAGGGTTAGGTGATAGGTTGGACTCAATGATCTTGAAGGTCTTTTCCAACCTGGTTAATTCTGTGATTCTCTGAGGTCCACAAGGGTTGCTGCATTGGCTGGAGATCAGTTTGCTCTGAGATCTCAAATGAAATCCTTCAGAAAGCATTTTCTTGCTCCCCAAACTGATTTGTTTTAGAGAGCTTTTGAGGGGAAAATGTGAGTCTCTGCAAACTTCCAGGGTCAGGTAGCAGAGGAAACAGAAAAGGACTGGGTGTGTAATTAAGATACTAAAAGTGAGTTGCCTTACTGGCTGCTTTTCTCTTTCTCTTACCAAAAAAAAAAAGGACTATGGGATGTTTTTCTTCCTCTGCCTTGGAGACAGCTGTTTCAGGAGGGTTTGAGTGGAGGAAGGGGTTTTGCTACAGCTGTGTTTGTGTTTACTCACCTTCTGTTTGGGGGAACCTTTGGAACTTTGAAGGAGGATTTTTATGCTGTGGCACAAAATGGTGGGGAGGAAAAAAAAATCCTGTGGGGCTTTGTGAAGGATGCAGCTGACACTTCTGTGTACAAATGTTGTGTGCTTCTACTTGTGACAGGCTGCACCTAGGCTATTGCTTTGCTTTAGTCTCTGTAAGGACTATACTGAACGAGTGTCACAAAGCGATGGGGATGGAAGCGCAGGAATCTCACAGTCCTGCAGCATCCAAACCACTCCTGTTAGCCTTCAGGAGAAATGACCGAGAGGTGGAAGGGCTGGGAAGTGCAGTGACTCTTTTTGCTTCCTGATAGCAAGTCAGGGCTCTGTCACAGTGTCCTGGCTGGCACTTGGGAGTCCATGAGCCATTTTATACATAGGAAATAGCTTTCACGGTGACGTCAGCTTCGTGGAGGTAGAACTGGCAAAATGGATGCAGTGGCTCCGCTTGTGGTCAGAGCCCAGGGGATGTGTTGCCACAGACAGTGCTGATGCAAGGCAGCCACAGACCCTCTGTTTTTACTGGGGCTTCATGGCAGTAAGGGTGGAGGGGATGTGCTGACTGTGGCAAATTGAGGACTGAGACCCCTTCTTGAGTACTGCGCTCACTTTTGGGCTCCCCGGTTTAGGAGGAACAGGGATCTGCTGGAGAAGATCACAGGATCACAGGGGTTGGAAGGGACCCAAGGAGATCATCGAGTGCAACCCTGATCCAGTGGAGGGCTACAGGGATAATGAGGGGACTGGAGCACTGCCTGAGGAGGAGAGGCTGAGGGACCTGGGACTGTTTAGTCTGAGGAAGAGAAGACTTAGAAGGGATTTAATCAATGTTTATAACTATCTGAGGGTTGGGGTTAGGAGTGGGGCGACAGGCTCTGCTCACTGCTCCCTAGGACAGGACAAGGAGCAATGAATGGAACCTGCAGCACAGAAGGTTGCACCTCAACACAAGGAGGACCTTCTTTAGTGTAAGGGTCCCAGAGCACTGGCACAGGCTGCCCAGAGAGGTTGTGGAGTCTCTTTCTTTGGAGACTTTCCAGGCCTGTCTGGATGTGTTTCTGTGTGCCCTGAGCTAGATTGTGTGGTCCTGCTCTGGCAGAGGGGTTGGACTTGATGATCTCTTTGGGTCCCTTCCAACCCCTAACATCCTGTCAGCCTGTGATCTTCAGGTGATCCTGCTCTGCAAGGGGGTTGGACTAGATGATCTTTTGAGGTTCCTTCCAGCCCCTGACATCCTGTGATTCTGTGAGGAGCAAGGTAGCACCATTAGAGCTGTAAAGTGTGCAGCAGAGAGGAGCACAAGCATGCAACCACCTTCTTATTCAGCATCTCCAGTGAATTCTTCCCCTGTACTCTGCACTGCTCAGGCCACAACTTGAGTGCTGTGTCCAGTTCTGNGTTGTTGGCAGAGAGAGTGATTGGCATTGGAATGGGCTGCCCAGGGAGGGGCTGGAGGCACTGTCCCTGGAGGTGTTCAAGAGAAGCCTGGATGAGGCACTTAGTGCCATGGTCTGGTTGATTGGATAGGGCTGGGTGCTAGGTTGGGCTGGATGAGCTTGGAGGTCTCTCAATCAACTAGAGGTCCAATGCCAATCACTCTCTCTGGCAACAACTTCCTCCTAACATCCAGCCTAGACCTCCCCTGGTACAACTTGAGACTGTGTCCCCCTGTTCTGTTGCTACTCCATTGCCTTTCCAGGGATGAAGACCTTCCCTGAGTCTTCCTTCTTACCCTTTTTGAAGATTGGGGTGACATTTGCCTTCTTCCAGTGCCCAGTCCCAGGGCTTGTCCTTCCAGCTTCTCAAATCCAGCAGAGCCCACAGCCTTGCACTCTTGCTGATGCAGTGGATGGTGTGAATGGAGGGGCTGCAGGGTCAGATACCTTTCCTAGCACAATTCCCAGCCCTGCAGGGAAGCCCAAGGCAGCCCTGAAGACAGGTGAGCAGATAGGCATGGTTCTCCCCACAGGAGTTCACACATCACAGTTTGCACGACAGGAGTTTTGCAAGAGGTCCCCACATAATTCCTTAAAGGAACCTGATGAGGTTTTGGGACACAGTGCATTGTGTGACAAGAAAATGTCACATGAGGGTAGGTCCAAGCACGCATGCAGGCACAGGAGAAGCAGCCAAGTAGACAGCTTTGTGGCATGGGACCTGTTACAGAGCCCTCCAACACTGTGATTCACTGCCAAAACATCTCTGTGCCTGTCAAAGATTCAGCTACTTACTGCTGCTAATCTCCAGGACGAAATCAACTCAAAGGGATTGAACTTCAAAGAGCAGCAATACAAAAACCTTCCTCACCTTGCAGACCTGTTCACAGTTTGCAGTCAGCTGCGTGCAAATCCTGCAGGGTTTGCCAGGATCTTTGCTCCTGTTAAAATCCACACTGCCAAAGCTCCTACAGGAGGGGGCTGACATCTGGAGCACCAGCAAGAGGCATCTTTGTCACCATCCCAACTCCACAGGCTTTTGGAAAGCCACCAGGCTGCCTGGGGGGGTCACTGGAAGTAAACAAAGGGTCACTGAAGGTCACAACAAAAGGGCCAAAGCTTGTGCTGCTAATTAGGCTTGCAGAATCTGCTAGAGAGGATAAGCAATAGGAAAAAGAACTGCCCTGGAGCTGAGCCCAGGTTGTTCTGCCAGAGCTAACGGCTGGGAAAGGAATCTCTTTTAGCACTGAAATCTCCCTGGACAGTCTTACAACCACCTTCCAGACAAACAGCTCTCAGCAGAAGAGGTTTCACTGTGCTAGATCTATGGACCACATTGGTTTAATCTTAGCTGGGAGAATCATTTCATGTTCTTAGTGATGTCCCTGCCGTTCCCTGGCCACGTTGTAATCATTCTGCCTCGCTCTGGTCTCCAAACAGCAACTCATTCTCTCTCCTGTCGAGCTCCCTGTCCATGCTTCTGTCAGCAAGAGCTATCTTTTGCAGCACTTAGAATCCTAGAATCAACCAGGTTGGAAGAGCCCTCCAAGATCACTTGAATGTCATCCTCTAAGATAAGTCTTGAGCTTGTTATCACAGAGCTTCTCTCGTGGCCCAAGATCTTTGTCTTGATGACATTTTCAGATGTTATTGCAGTTAGTGATACTCTTCCTTCTACTCTACCCTAGTGAGACCACACCTGGAATACTGTGTCCAATTTTGTATTCCTCACTTCAGGAGAAACAGGGACCTGCTGGAGAGAGTCCACTGGAGAGCCATGAGAATGACTGGGAGACTTGAGCATCTCCTCTACAGAGAGAGATTGAGAGCTCTGGGGCTATTTAGTCTGGACATGAGCAGGCTGAGAGGAGATCTGATCAGTGTCCATCAATATCTGAGGGATGGGTATCAAGTGGAGGGGGCCAAGCTCATTTCAGTGGTCAGTAGCAATAAGCCAAGCAGCAATGGATCCAAACTGGAACAGAGAAGGTTTCAGCTCAACAGGAGGAGAAACTTCTTTAGAGTGAGGGCGACAGAGCCCTGGAGCAGGCTGCCCAGAGAGGTTGTGGAGTCTCCTTCTCTGCAGACTTTCCAACCCCTCCTGGATGCATTCCTGTGTGGACTACCGTGGGTGATGCTGCTTTTGGCAGGGGTTTGTACTCGATGACCTCTGGAGGTGCCTTCCAGGCTCTAACATCCTGTGGTTCTGTGATTCCTGAGTGACTAAGAGTCACTCTGCATCATTAGTGCTGTGATTCCTTTCTGCTCCTTTCTCAAAGGCTCAGCATCAGGCTGAACATTTGCAACATTAAAGTCATTACTCTCTACTTCTGTTGAATCTGGATGAGCCTCCTGTCCTGCCAGCTCCTCCTTTCCCTGGCCACATGGTGTGTGAGCTGTCTGCATGCTGTACATTGCACATAGCACCCTGGTACCCTCACTGGGGCTGTCTCTCACACACAGGGCACCTCCTATTTTCATGGATCTGGATGAGCCTTCTGTACTGTCAGCTCCTCCATTCCTTGGACACACTGTGTGTGAGGTCTGTCTCTTACACATAGGGCAGCTCCTATTTCCTCTGCCTCCTAATGCTTTCTCTGAACTTATAAACCCGTCCTTAACAGGACCTTTTCCTTTACCTGCCAGCAGTCCTTAAGCCATTTTCTCTTGTCCTGGAGTGTTACTCCTGTATCTTATCTTCAGAATTCATGCCCAAAGCATTTGTGTGCCTGAACAAAGCTCACTAATGCAAGCTGTCTTTAGATCAGATCTTCAGAGTGCACACTAAGCCTGTGAAATGCCCACTGAAAGCATTACCCAGAGGAGCAGGTTATCAGCAGCGAACCAGATCCAGCAGAGCACTGAGCACCCCTGGCCCCCAAGGCACTTTTTACCCTCTCTGGGCAGCCTGCTCCATTGCTCTGTCACCCTCACTCTAAAGTTTCTCCTCCTGTTGAGCTGAAACCTTCTCTGTTTCAGTTTGGATCCATTGCTCCTTGGCTTATTGCTGCTGAACACCCAAAAGAGCTTGGCCCCCTCCACTTGACACCCACCCCTCTGAGATTTATAGACATTGATCAGATCTCCTCTCAGCCTTCTCACGTCCAGAGTAAACAGCTCCAGGGCTCTCAGTCTCTCTTCATAGGGGAGATGCTCAAGTGCCCAAATCATCAACAGTAAAACTTGATTGTTTGCCCATAAGATAGCACACAACAGGTAGGTGAAAGTGAGAGAAGAAAGGGGAAAGGTAAAATAAAGCAGAGTAAAGTGAAGAGAGAAAAGAGAAAGAGGTTTATAGCTACCACCAGTGCATGGGTCCAAAGGTGTCTCTCTGATCCTGGGTCCAGTCCTGCTGGTCCTTGTGATCTTTTCTTGATCCTGGTGGGCAAAGCTCTCCTTCTGAGCCCCATTGTTAGTGAGACATGTTTTGCAATCAATGTCACCCCTGCTGATGTCCAAACTCTGCCTCTCTCCACCCCTCATGCCCCTCACAAGTAAGGCCCAAGGAGGAGGGACCAAGGTGTGGTCTGGCCCAAGGAGGTATGCTCAGTGTGCCTTGCAGATGGGTAGCCTGAGGCCAGGAGGTGTCTTTGTGTGCTAACATGACATTAGAAAGAGCAGAGTTGACTCGAGTTCACGTGGATCTTAGCAACACCAAGGCACTCAGCTTGGAGAAGAGGAGGCTCAGGAGTGACCTCATTGCTCTTTACAACTACCTGAAAGGAGGCTGTAGCCAGGTGGGATTGGTCTCTTCTGCCAGGCAGCCAGTGACAGAACAAGGGGACACAGTCTCAAGCTGCACCAGGGCAGGATTATGCTGGATGTTAGGAAGAAGTTCTTCCCAGAAAGTTTGATTGGCATAGGAATGGGCTGCCCAGGAAGGTGGTGGAGTCACCATCCCTGGAAGCGTTCTGCAAGAGCCTGGATGTGGCACTTGGTGCCATGGTTTGGTTGATTAGAAGGTGTTGGGTGATGGGTTGGGCTTGATGAACTCGAAGTTCTTTTCCCAGTTAGCTCTGTGAGTCTGTGACCAGCCCCTCTTGGCAGCAGTCATGGTTCTTTGTTCTGACGCAACAACCATGAGCAGTGGAACCATCCATCAGACTTGGCAGGTACAGACTGTCGGTACCAGGTAGACCTCTTCCCATGGCACCTGCAAATCCATGCAGACCACATTCCATTGCCCAGGCACAGGAACTTAATCAGTAACTTGTTGTGGAGTAGGCTGCTGCAAAACTCACACTAAGATCTTAGCCTGAATACGAGTCCAAGTCTTGATGTGGGGGGTCCCAACTCCTGATGTCAGTGATGAGCCAGATAATGCTCTTTGGACCACTCCTTTACTTTTTGGACCACTCCTTACTTTTATTGTGCACCATCAGGCATAGTAACAAGACCTGAGGTGGCATGGCATTTCTGTGGAGAATCAGCATGTGTAGGGTTGTCTCATATTCTTCTCTTGTTTATGCCTAGGCAAAGAACAAGGCAAGTGCAAACTGTAAAGCGTGTGTAGATCCCTCCTGCCTCTGTGTATTTTGTGTTCTGAGACTGATCTGCGCTCATGTTCCGTTGGATTAAAATAGGGTAGTCGGTGAATTTTGCTCTATAGCTCAGAAATAAGATGCTCCAACAGCTCTGGATCCCACTTGGTGATGTGAACATCAAAAGTAGTGCTCTTTCCTCAGTTCTACTGATGGATGGAGCCACTTAAAATAGCAATGTGCCACCTTTCTTCACCACCTTTAATCCCACTCCTCAATGCAAGAGAGATGTTGAGATACTGGAATGTGACCAGAGAAGGGCGACAAAGCTGGTGAGGAGCCTGGACCACAGCCCTCTGAGGGGGGATCTTGGGGCACAAGGATGACTTTGGAGGGGTTGCATTACCCCAGCTGATCTCAGAAGCCTGAGGGCTACTCTAACAATGCCCAGGGAGCACTGTGCTTAAATGCCACTCTGCTTTAGTTGCTGGTTTTTCATTAAGTGACTTCAGTAAGCTTCACGAGCCATGAAATGGCTTTCAGCACTGTAACTGTTAGGAGATAAATATTGACAATTGGTGGGGGAAAAATGATTTGTTACCCAGCACATTTTACCTCGGGAGCTACTTGTTGGCTTTGAACACAGCTGCCAGCCCAGAGAAGGCAGGACCCACACTGCCACACAGCACGGCCCTGCCAGCAAACACTTGTGCTGAGCATGGTCTGGGAGGGGGCCTGGAGCACAGCCCTGTGAGGAGAGGCTGAGGGAGCTGGGGGTGTGCAGCCTGCAGAAGAGGAGGCTCAGGGCAGAGCCCATTGCTGTCTGCAGCTACTTGAAGAGAGGCTGTAGCCAGGTGGGGTTGGGCTCTGCTGCCAGGCAAGCAGTAACAGAACAAGGGGACACAGCCTCAAGCTGTGCCAGGGCAGGTTTGGGCTGGATGTTAGGAGGAAGTTGTTGGCAGAGAGAGTGATTGGCATTGGAATGGGCTGCCCAGGGAGGTGGTGGAGTCAAAAAAGTCTCCTGGAAGCCTTCTCTTCTCCAGGCTGCAGAGCCCCAACTCTTGTAGACTGTCCTCATAGCAGAGGTGCTGCAGCCCTCTGATTAGATGGTGTTGGGTGATAGGATGGACTCGATGATCTCAAAGACTTGTTTGGTTCTGTGATTCTGTCACTGAAGCTCCTGAGTGCTGCTGTCCACCACAGACACTCAGGGACAGCAGAAGCACAAGGGGAAGCTGCTGTGGTTTGGCATCGATTCACAGCCTGGACAGGCAGGCTAATAGGGTCCCGTGGTGAGTTGCCATCGATCGCTTAGCCAGCACAGCACATCCCAGGGACTGGACCAGAAAAGCTGTTTATTGAGTAGAAAGAAATGAGGCTTCAACTGCAGCAACTGGAGGATGGTTGGTGACAGTTAAAAGGGTTTTTCTGCCACAGGGGGAGACAGGAAAATGGAATGGGCTCAGTAACCCCACAGCTGTTACTGGAGGAATGGGACTGGCCAAAGGAAAGAGCTGAACCAAAGCATAAATGAACACAGTGCTCTGTGGTGGCTGGAGCATGGGAGGCAGTTTATAGAATCATAGAACTGCCAGGGCAGGAAGGGACACCAAGGATCATCCAGTTCCAACCTCCCTGCCATGGGTAGGGGTACCTCACACTAGATCTGATTGCTCAGAGCCACATCCAGCCTGGCCTTAAAATCATCCAGGGATGAGGCTTCCACCACCTGCCTGGGCAACTTGTGCCAGTGTCCCACCATCCTCATGGTGAAGAACTTCTTCCTAACAGCCAATCTGAATCTACCCACTTCTAGTTTTGCTCCATTCCCCCAAGTCCTATCACTACCCAACACCCTCAGAAGTCTCTCTCCAGCTTTCTTGTAGGCTCCCTTAAGCTGGTTTATGGTAAGGAAATAAAGATTAGTCTAGAGGCTTTGAAGAATGACCTGGAAGAAATAAGAGGAACTACTCGGGGTTGCTGGGTGCAAAGGATGGGGAAGACTTGCCAGAGAATCCTTGATGGACATGTCATAGAATCATAGAATCAACCAGGTTAGAAGAGACCTCCAAGCTCATCCAGTCCAACCTAGCACCCAGCCCTATCCAGTCAACCAGACCATGGCACTAAGTGCCTCATCCAGTCTCTCTTCATAGGCATGACAGGACCAGGGCTAACATGAAGCATTAGATAAGCTCTACGAAGAGAAACAAAGAGAAATTGCAAGAACATGACCTGCTTCACCCCTGTTTGAATACCAGCATTATTCCTGAGCAGCCAAGAGTTTACTAGGGCAATTTAAAGTCATGTAAGTAGGTCAGCTGGCTGTCAGAATCTGCTTATCCCCAAAACACGTGAAATTACTTCCTGACAGCCAGCAGATGAGAGGCAGGCAGCAGTCAGAGACACAGCAGCAGCAGCCCAAGGCTGTATCAACGAGACAGAAGACTCCAGAAAGTGCATTTTGCTGTGTGCTGCTCAGGACCAAGCAATGCCAAGGACTCTGCTCCTTGCAAGAGCAATGATGCTTCATGGCCCAGGGCTCCTCCACAGAGTGGATTGCTGTGGGCTTATTCCCAGCCCCCTCTGGGAAGCAAAGGGCAGATGCTGGGGAAAAACCAATCCCACTCAGCCAATGCTTTGCTTCAGGGTGAGACAGTGACACAGCTGTCAGGAATTAGGCAAAATTAATAACCAATATTAATGGTGCTATCAATATTAATTGTGATATCCAGGCAATGATTGTTAATAACTGTGAAAACTCTTTATTAACATTAAGTCTCCCCAGAAAACTGATTCACAGTGTTTGAAGCACACAGTTTGGACACACACAGGGAACAGGCAACCTACAACCCTTCAGAAATAACTTGCAAATACAGACATTAAACTTGGAACTGGAAAGAGGTTCTTAAGAGGTTCTGGTGGTCAATTTGACTGCTTGCCCACCAGGGCACTGGGGAGGCTCCTTTCTGCTGCTGAGGCAGAAGGCATAATAGAGTCTAGTTACAGAAGTTCTTACAAAGAGGTTTTGAATATTTACTCTCAGGCAGTCCCCAAACACTTCAGAGGAGTTCTTTCGGTGTCTTGAAAGTCGTTGCAGGCAAAGCAGAGCATAATGTGGCAGGGCAGAGCAGGCAAAAGCAGCAGCAGGCATGTGGGAAGAGCCTATTCTACTGTTTGCCTGAATGTAGTGGCCCCTTTGGCCACAGAGCTTCACCAATCAGAGTGGCACCTTGCCAAACCTGACCATATTAGCTGAAGTCAGGAGCTTGCTTTCCTTTGTTTGGGAAGAACAGGTCTGGGCAAGTCTTGGACCCTCAAAGTGGGTGTCTCCAAACCTTTTGTCTTCTCCCTGCACTCTGCTTCCCCCTCCCCAGCAGAGGGAAAGGGACCATGGGAACATGCCTGGGCAAGCCAGGACATATACTAGGTCCATTCTGGCCTTCCCCTACTCTGGGCAGTGCAGATATTGTCCATTCCCTGTGGCAGCAGAATGATGAATTTCCCTCCAGCACTCTTGGCTCGCACAGACCTCCCAGCCCAAGGCGAGTAGCCAGGGCACAGCCTGGGGTTCAGCCACCTCTAACCAAATGTCTGCTCAGGCGTGGAGCACCTGATGTCTTTGTGCTCAGGTTCTCCTACCAGAAGTGGGAAGTAGAAGTTCACTGAAAAACAGAAAGACACTTTTAGAAGGCTGCTTTACTCCCAGCAGGGTGAGAGGGCTGAATTCAAGCACTGGAAGGTGCACACCGGTGGGCAGTGCAGACAGGACAGACTGTTCCCTTAAAGGATGGGAGCTGAGCTTTGTTGGAAGACCCACGACAAGATGGTATGAATGCATTCAGACTGGGCTGCAGTTATCTTCTGCACACCCTGGATGGGACTGATTTCACAGAACCACAGAATTAAGCAGGTTGGAAAAGACCTTTGAGATCATCGAGTCCAACCTAACACCTAACACCTTCTAATTAACTAACCCATGGCACCAAGTGCCTCATCCAGCCTCCTTTTAAACACCTCCAGGGGTGGTGACTCCACCACCTCCCTGGGCAGCCCATTCCAATGCCAATCACTCTTGCTGTGAAGAACTTCCTCCTAACATCCAGCCTAAAGCTGCTCACTGCAAAAAGTTTTGCTGCTGTAAACTTCTGTGGAGGGATTTAAAAGGTGTGTTAACAGGCAAGAAGCCTCATTAGCAGACCTCATCAGAGTTAGTGTTCATTGCAGAGGGAAGCTGTGACTTCTTTAGCTTGTAATTAGAGATGGATTATTAAATGGTTAACAATGTTCCTTTTGCTCAAGCTTGCTAAAAGCAATATTCTTTCCTTGAATGGTGAAATAATCACAGTCTCACAGTATCATCAGGGTTGGAAGAGACCTCACAGATCATCAAGTCCAAACCTTCACCACAGAGCTCAAGGCTAGACCATGGCACCAAGTGCCACGTCCAGTCCTGCCTTGAACAGCTCCAGGGACGGCGACTCCACCACCTCCCTGGGCAGCCCATTCCAGTGTCCAATGACTCTCTCAGTGAAGAACTTTCTCCTCACCTCGAGCCTAAACTTCCCCTGGTGCAGCCTGAGGCTGTGTCCTCTTGTTCTGGCGCTGGCCGCCTGAGAGAAGAGAGCAACCTCCCCCTGGCCACAACCACCCCTCAGGTAGTTGTAGACAGCAATAAGGTCACCCCTGAGCCTCCTCTTCTCCAGGCTAACCAATCCCAGCTCCCTCAGCCTCTCCTCGTAGGGCTGTGCTCGAGGCCTCTCCCCAGCCTCGTTGCCCTTCTCTGGACACGCTCAAGCATCTCAATGTCCCTCTTAAACTGGGGGGCCCAGAACTGGACACAGTACTCAAGGTGTGGTCTAACCAGTGCAGAGTACAGGGGCAGAATGACCTCCCTGCTCCTGCTGACCACACCATTCCTGATGCAGGCCAGGATGCCACTGGCTCTCTTGGCCACCTGGGCACACTGCTGGCTCATGTTCAGGCAGGTAACATGGCCAGACACCAGACAGGAGCTGTCTCCACAGCCAGCTGGGAGACAGGACGAGACAAGAAACAAATGTTTTCAGTTTCTAACCTTTTATTTCTCCCCTTCTCAAGAAAATATTCAATTGTCTCTGATGAGTAGATTGCTGTCTGCAGGTACCTGAAGGGAGGCTGTAGCCAGGTGGGGTTGGTCTCTTCTCCCAGGCAAACAGCAACAGAACAAGGGGACACAGCCTCAAGCTGTGCCAGGGGAGGTCTAGGCTGGATGTTAGGAGGAAGTTGTTGGCAGAGAGAGTGATTGGCATTGGAATGGGCTGTCCAGGGAGGTGGAGGAGTCGCAGTCCCTGGAGGTGTTGAAGAAAAGCCTGGATGAGGCACTGAGTGCCATGGTCTGGTTGATTGGCCAGGGCTGGGTGCTAGGTTGGACTGGATGAGCTTGGAGGTCTCTTCCAACCTGCTTGATTCTATGGCTCTGTATCAGTCTTCCCCTCATCGGTTATTATTGTCCTGTGTCTTACCTCTGCCTTTATTCACCTTTTACCCCAAGTCTCTGGAAAATTCCTGCTCTTACCTAGAGTTAGGAACCAGGCTAAAGTGCCAGCTCGGAACCGCCACAAAAGGTAAGAGCGGCGGAAGCGCGACAGCAGGCGACGCCGTGGGGGCTCAGCGCCTCCCTCCTGCTGTCCTCACCTCCACCCGTGCCCACCTGTCTCAGCTCTCCCTTCTCCTGTCGTCCCCACGCAGCCGGCCGCAGCGGCAGAGGCGGGAGGCCCACGGCGAGGCGCACAAGCAGGGCAGGTAGGTGGAACTCTTCTCCAGCTGCTGCTGGCCCAGGCCCTCCAGCTGAGCTCCTGCGGCCCGGCTGAGGCTGCGGCAGGGGCAGGGGACAGCATTTGGGCACTCTGGGAGTGTTCAGGTAGGAGCTGTGACACTGTTGGGATCCAGTGCCACACTGCTTGGGCTAAGAAGGTGGTGGAGAGGTTGGAACACTGCCCTGCGAGGAGAGGCTGAGGGACCTGGGGCTGTTCGGTCTGGTGAAGAGAAGATTTAGAGGAGATCTGATCAACCTTTATAAATATCTGAGGGCTGGGGGTCAGGAGGGAAGGGACAAACTCTGCTCAGTTGTGCCCTGTGATAGGACAAGGGGTAATGGATGTAAACTACAGTGCAGAAAGATCCACCTCAATGTGAGGAAAAACTTACTGTAAGGGTGACAGAGCACTGGAGCAGGCTGCCCAGAGGGGTTGTGGAGTCTCCTTAGGGTGACAGCACTGGCACAGGCTGCCCAGAGAGGTTGTGGAGTCTCCTTAGGGTGACAGCACTGGCACAGGCTGCCCAGAGGGGTTGTGGAGTCTCCTTAGGGTGACAGCACTGGCACAGGCTGCCCAGAGGGGTTGTGGAGTCTCCTTAGGGTGACAGAACTGGCACAGGCTGCCCAGAGGGGTTGTGGAGTCTCCTTCTCCTCCCAGTCAGCCCTGTCTCTATGTGTTCGTGTGCAACCTGTGCTAGATTCCCTGGTCCTGCTCTGGCAGGAGGGTTGGACTCGATGATCTCTGGAGGTCCCTTCCAACCCCTGACATCCTGTGAGCCTGTACAGGCGAAATAGTCTAAGGGATAAGAGAGCAAAGCAGGCAGGTACTGCTCGCAGGCACTGCTGAGGGGCTCACGGCTGTGCTTCTCTCTTTAGCCCAATCCTGAAACGAAGCCCTGACATCACCAAATCTCCCCTGACAAAGTCAGAGCAGCTGCTGCGAATAGACGACCACGACTTCAGCATGAGGCCAGGCTTCGGAGGTACGGAGCAAGCAGAGTTGTCGCTGTTCCTGCTTTACACCGTCGCTTCTTTACCCCATGACACAGCCGTGGGCTAACAAGCAGAGCCTTTCCTGTCTCTAATTCGTTGGGTTTTTTTGTCTTCTGAATCCGTGGCATCTTTGGGGGTGAGGAGGGTGCAGTGAAATGGCAGAATCAAAGGCATGGAAACATCACTCCAGGCGATACAATATTCCAAGCATTCGAGTGACACTTTGTTCTGACCAAAGTCTGCAAACCACACACAGCTCTAAGATTTCAGCTTACCGTGGTGACCTGTGTGAAGAATCAAGAGATGCACCATGCTCACTGGCCCTGCTTTTTTCATTTCCAACCTGCTGGAGGTTGGATTTGTGCTCCAACAAACTGGGAAATTCACCCCTGCGGTGCATTATTTGCCCCTGTAGTGCATTATTTGCTCCTGCAGTGCATTATTTGCTCCTGCAGTGAATTTACCCCTGCAGCAAATTACTTACCCCTGCAGCAAATTTGCCCTTGCAGTAAATTTGCCCCTGCAGTAAATGATTTATCCCTGCAGTAAATTTACCCTTACAGTAAATTTCCCCCTGCAGTGAATTTGCCCCTGCACTAAATGATTTACTTCTGCAGTAAATTTGCCTTCAGTAAATGATTTACTCCTGCAGTAAATTTGCCCCTGCAGTAAATGATTTGCCCCTGCAGTAAATTATTTACCCCTGCAGTAAATTTGCCCTTACAGTAAATTTGTCCCTCCAGTAAGTGATTTGCCCCAGCAGTAAATTTGCCCCTGCAGTAAATGATTTATCCCTGCAGTAAATTTACCCTTACAGTAAATTTCCCCTTGCAGTAAATTTGCCCCTGCACTAAATTATTTACTCCTGCAGTAATTTTGCCCCTGCAGTAAGTGATTTGCCCCTGCAGTAAATTTACCCCTGCAGTAAATGATTTGCCCCTGCAGGAAATTTGCCCCTGCAGTAAATTATTTACCCCTCCCTGCAGTAAATGATTGCAGTAAATTATTTACCCCTGAAGTAAATTTGCCCCTGTAGTAAACTATTTACCACTGCAGTAAATTTGCCCCTTTAGTAAATGATTTACTCCTGCAGTAAATTTGCCCCTGCAGTAAATGATTTGCCCCTGCAGGAAATTATTTACCCCTGCAATAAATTTACCCTTGCAGTAAGTTATTTACCCCTGAAGTAAATTTGCCCCTGTAGTAAACTATTTACCTCTGCAGTAAATTTACCCTTACAGTAAATTTACCCCTGCAGTAAATGATTTGCCCCTGCAGGAAATTATTTACCCCTGCAATAAATTTACCCTTGCAGTAAGTTATTTACCCCTGAAGTAAATTTGCCCCTGTAGTAAACTATTTACCTCTGCAGTAAATTTACCCTTACAGTAAATTTACCCCTGCAGTAAATGATTTGCCCCTGCAGGAAATTATTTACCCCTGCAATAAATTTACCCTTGCAGTAAATTATTTACCCCTGCAGTAAATTTGCCCCTGCAGTAAATGATTTGCCCCTGCAGTAAGTGATTTGCCCCTGCAGTGAATTATTTCCCCCTGCAGTAAATTTATCCTTACAGTAAATTTGCCCCTGCAGTAAATTATTTACCTCTGCAGTAAATTCACCCTTACAGTAAATTTGGCCCTGCAGTAAATGATTCACCCCTGCAGCAAATTTACCACACTTAGAATTTTGGAAGTTAAAATGAAATGATATTTTACAAAAGTAATCCAAACAGAAGAGTACAAAAGGTTCTAAACATATACAAGGCAAATTTTCATCTATTTGTGGCTTGAAATCACCACAATATCCACTTGTACAACATTTCAGCTCTCCCCCCACCTCTGGATGCAAAAAGGTCCTGCTGTTTCTGTCTCCCTCCAACAACTTGTACCTTTCCCAGTAGTCAAAACAACCAGCAAGCAAGGTCAAGAGAGGCAAACAGCAAGCAAGAAGCAGCAGAAAGAGGGAGAAAGGGCAAGCCTGGATTCCAAATAGAAGATACTCATCAATCCTGTACCCCAGATTAAAGATACTCATAAATATTGTACTCCAAATAGAAGATACTCATCAATCCTGTACCCCAAATAGAAGATACTCATCAATCCTATACTCCAAATAGAAGATACTCATCAGTCCTGTACCCCAAATAGAAGATACTCATCAATCCTATACTCCAAATAGAAGATACTCATCATTCCTCTACTCCAAATAGAAGATACTAAGCTATCTTATACTCCAAATAGTAGCAGACCAACGGAATTAGATCCATTTATCATCTTATTATTCTGTGCCCAGTCCCTGTAGCTGTTTATTCTAAACTCAAACTCTCTGGGGGGAAAAAAGGCAAAAATCAAAATCAGGCATAACCTTAAAGTGGTACACACACCCCCCCCAATTGCCCTCTGTTTGCTGCTGCTTGCTCACGGTTTTGTGGCAGGGAAATGGAGTTAAGGGTTAAAGGCTTCCTCTCAGCCGCTGGGATTAGAGAGCGCTGTCATTTATCCCCCCTCGCTGGCTGACAGATGGTCATTCAAATCCAGGAGAACGTTTTAAACTCGGATGGGGGGAAAAACACGTCAAAAAAAAAAAGAGGTGTCTGGGTTTGGGGTTTTTTTTGTTGCTAAATGCTCAATATACCAAATAGCAGCAGGGGCAATGAATGCAAAAAGCTTTCAGTTTCAGAGCAGTCTGCTAACGTAAGCAGCACTGGGCTCCGCGGATCTACCGCATGGTAATTGCCAGAGGTAGGTGAGGGAGGAGGTAGGCGAAGCCTGCAGGAGAGGGGAAATTGCCAGAGGTAGGTGAGGAAGGGGAGAGGCAAAGCCTGCAGGAGAGGGGAAATTGCCAGAGGTAGGTGAGGGAGGGGTTAGGCAAAGCCTGCAGGAGAGGGGGGAAAAATTGCCAGAGGTAGGTGAGGGAGAGGTTAGGCAAATCCTGCAGGAGGGAGGAAAAAAGATTGGAATTGCTGTTACAGGAGGTCACATCAAAGCCTTCTCCCCGGGAGCCCCAGGATTTGGGTGAGATGCCTGTGTCCTGCGATGCATCCCCTCCCATCACTCTCTTTTTCCCACAGCTGAGCACTGAGTAATGTGAGAGCCAAATCCACAGAGTAGCTCTCGGGGATGTTAGCAGCCTGAGAGGGGAGCAGAAGGGAGGGGAAAATTCAAAGTACCTCTCCCACCTTCCCCCAGCTGTGCCACGACTGCTCTCCATGAGCATGAATGTGCTGCTGGGTATCTGTCTTGTGAGCTCTAGACTGGAGTGCCAGAGCCAAAGCCAAGTACAGTTGTCTTTAAGCTTTAGAAGAGGACACATAGAACAGGATAATAAAGACAGGAAGTCACAGGTCAGTCTCATTGCTGATTTGGATTACTATTGGAGGGCTTTTGTTATGAATTGGCATTGCTGCTACTTAGAATTGTTCTGCTGCTGTTTCTTTTTCTGACTGACCTTACATTTTTATCTCTAAGACATAAAGGTCAGAGAGCTACTATGTCTTGCCAGCTTTATACTTGCTTAACTTTGTTGGTTGCTTCTTTCCCCACCACCACCAGGCCCTGCAATTCCTGTTGGAGTGGATGTCCAAGTTGAAAGTCTGGACAGCATTTCTGAAGTGGACATGGTAAGAGCCACAGAAGGGCTAAGGTCAGATGGGACTTCTAGAGAACATCTCTCCCAAACCACTGCTGAAAGCAGGGCCAGCTAGAGCAGGCTGCCCAGACCTGCCTCTGTGGGGTTTGAATAGCTCCAAGGACTGACACTCCACAGGTTCTAGGAGGTAGATTCAGGTTTGATCTGAATCTGCCAATGATTAGTTCTATTGACCTCATGCTAACATTTCACATCCCTTGAAGCAGGAGGAGGGAATCTGACATTTCCTTTTCTCCTGGAGTAAAAGGACACAGCATTCCCAGGACTGTTCCAAAGGATCTGGGTGTTTTAGGTTTGCTTAAGAACTGCTAACATGTTTAAAAGCTCTGGGGGGAGCAATTACAAGAGGGATATGAGAAGGGCCACGAGGATGAGCAGAGGGCTGGAGCTGCTCTGCTATGGAGACTGGGGGAGTTGGGGCTGGAGAGGAGAAGGCTCTGAGGTGACCTTATTCTGACCTTTCAGCATCTTAAGGGGGCCTACAAGGAAGCTAAGGAGGGAGTTTTTAGGGTGTCAGGTAGTGATAGGACTGAGGGGGATGGAACAAAGCTAGAAATGGTTAGATGCAGACTGGATGTTACGAAGAAGTTCTTCAGCATGAGGGTGCTGAGAGCCTGGCATAGGTTGCCCAGGGTGGTAGGTGAAGCCACATCCCTGGAGGTGTTTAAGGCCAGGCTGGATGAGGCCCTGGACAGCCTAATCTAGTGTGAGGTGTTCCTGCCCATGGCAGTGGGCTTGAACTAGATGATCCTTGTGGTCCCTTCCAACCCTGACTGTAGGAACTAATGTGGTGTTAGTTTTAACGCTGCAGACAAAATGTCACTTTGGCTGTGTGCTGAGGTGGTTAGGGGCCAGCTAGCTCCCAACCACAAGTCCTGTAGCCATCCTGAGAGCAACACTGGTCCAGACTGGTAAATCCTGCTCTCCAGAGCAGCTAGGCTAAGCCTGGAGGGGAGAAATGCCTAGAGAATTCTCCCTTGGCAGGTGGGCAGTGGCATCACCCTGCTGTGTGCTGCCAACCGGCACAAGGCTCTGTCAGAGCTTCCTTTATCTTCACACTCACACTGAAGGAGGATTCCAGGGGCACACAGGACTGATGCCAATGCTCTGTACAGGTGAAATTCCTTCCTGAGTCTGTGTCCTGCATTTCCTCCCATGCAATTAATAATGTGAAAATGGTCAACTTTCAAACACCCTCAAAGTGCAGATTTGGGTCTTGATATTTGCTGGGGAGTGCTGCTGGAAGTGAGGTATGATTTCTGCAGGAGATTTTCCATGGATACTTGACATGGAGACAACAACTGGATGAGGCACTTAGTGCTATGGTCTGGTTGATTGGCCAGGGCTGGGTGCTAGGTAGGACTGGATGAGCTTGGAGGTCTCTTCCAACCTGCTTGATTCTATGATTCTATGAGAGATGGGGAGGGTGAACACAAAACTTGGTTTTAAGCAGAGAACCAAAGAAGGATGGTGGAGTTCTGACACTTGGAGAGAAACTGGGGCAAACTCAAGATCTGGTTTTCTGCCTCACCACTCCCCTACCCTGCAGTGAGTAATGAGTGTGAGCTGTGACCCAGTCTGTCTGCTGCAGGATTTCACCATGACACTGTACCTGAGGCACTACTGGAAGGACGAGAGGCTCTCCTTCCCCAGCACCAACAACCAGAGCATGACCTTCGATGGCAGGCTGGTGAAGAAGATCTGGGTCCCAGACATGTTCTTTGTCCATTCCAAGCGTTCCTTCATCCATGACACTACCACAGACAACGTCATGCTGCGGGTCCAGCCAGATGGGAAGGTACTTTATAGTCTCAGGTAAATCTGCCTTCAATCAGGGAGAGCTGTGAGTGGCTAAATTAATTCCTGTGTTGTGTTTTTGCACCACTTCATACTGAAAAAAAACCCCAACCAAAACATAAAACCAGAATGAATGTGCAAGGACCTGAGTCCCTGTGCAAGTCCATGAAGTGTCTGTTGCAGGAAGCCAATTCCTGTACCAGCACTGCTGCTTCCATCAGCATCCCTTCACTTTGTGTGTGTGTGGTTAGGTTCTGCACCAGCTCTTGGAAAGCTGTGGCCAGACCCGGAACCAGCAGGTTGTGAGCCTTGCTGAAGATGCAAGGCACAATGCAAGGAAGAGGACAATGTCTGGTAACAGAAATCCAGAGCAGCTGCAGCTATTCTCTTCACTGTACAACAAAGTCTCTGGTCCTAGCAAAATGTGCAGTCTCTATTCTTACAGGTAATCATGAAGAGGTATAAATTATACTAAGAGCAACTTTAGCTTTATGGTAGGCAAAAAAACAGGTGGAACATCCTTCAGCATAGGTGAGAGCTCTGCAAACAGTCTCTCTGAAGCCTTCTTGTAGCCCCCTTCAGGCACTGGCAGGCTGCTATTTGGTCTGCCCTGAGCCTCCTCCACGCTGCACACCCCCAGCTCCCTCAGCCTGGCTTTGTAGCAGAGCTGCTCCAACCCCCTGAGCATTTTCGTGTCCCTCCTCTGGCCCTGCTCCATCAGCTCCATGTCCTTCCTACATTGAGGGCTCCAGAGCTGGATGCAGCACTGCAGGTGAGGTCTCAGCAGAGCAAAGTGTCAGAATCCCCTCTCTGGCTCTGCTGGCAATGCTGCTTGGGATGCAGCCCAGGCTGTGATTTGCCTTCTGGGCTGCAAGCTCACACTGCCTGCTCATGTCCAGCTTCTGCTCCATCAGCACCCCCAAGTCCTTTTCCACAGGGCCGATTTCTCTCACCTCCTTCCCCAATCTGTATTGATAGTGAGGAGTGTTCTGGCCCAGGTGCAGAACCCTGCACTTGTTCTTGTTGAACCTCCTGAATTTCGCCTCTCCAGCTTTATGGATGCTTCCAGCACAAACAAGAAATGATGCTATCAAAAGTGAGATAACCAAAGTATGGCAAAGCAGAGCTTCTGCCTGACGTGCAGAGCATTGCGGTGTTCTCTGCTGCAAGCCAGCTCAGGCAGCAGCTTGCTGCGCCCTCTGGTGGCTGAAGGCCATAGCTCCTCACCAGCTTCCCAGGCAGCAGCAGCAAGCTCACGGGGCGCAGGGAAAACTGCCTGCATCCCTTCACAGGGCACTAGGATGGCGTTGATAAATGCCAATGATTATATCATGCAAAGCATCCACCGAAAGCAGAGATCTCTGTAGAGAGATAATTGCTGCTAGCCAAAAAAAAAACAACAGGAAGAAGCTCCATCTCTGCCCTTGCCATTTATTCCTCCAATACTTTTGTCACCTAGCAGTCACTCGTAATGTCCTTTCTGGTCATCTTTAATTATTTTTCTTCATTTGCTGAGAAGAAATGGCTTAGCTGACAGGGAATGGCTTTAGCTGGGTGGAAGGTGTTTATTTTCCAGTGGACTATAGCTGGTCAGTGTGATGGTTTGGGTGTTACACTTCAGAAAATCACCCAGACTAAACTCAGCCGATCTGGAAATTGAATGAAGCTTTATTTTTACAGCTTAGCACAAGATACAAGCAGGTATTTACAACAGATACAGAAATACACAAGTTAAAAAGTAATGCAGAAACACAACAACCCTCCCAGAAACCTGAGTCCCCAGGAGGGGCTCCCAACCACCCTTTCACCTTCTTTCCACCCCTCTACCTTACCCCAGACTTTGCCTTACGCTCAAGGGGAGTTTGGAGGGTAGGCCAGGGGGGTTAGGAAGCAGAAGGATAAGTTACAGAGATGGCAGGTTAGAGAGAGAGAAATGCAGCCCCAAAGACAGAGAGAGACTCTGTTATCTGTGTTTGTGTTCTTGTTCTTACCCATCTCAGCAAGCCTGTGAGTGAAGCAGACATCCACATTATTTCCTTTTCACAGCCTATCATCTAATTCTCACCAAAACCTCCCATCTAGGCTCAAACTAGCACAACCAAGCAGCCATTTGTCATGTTCTAACATTCTGGTCATCTTTGATTTGTTTTATTTGCTGAGAAGAAACAGCTTAGCTGTCAGGGAATGGCTTTAGCTGAGTGGAAGGTGTTCCTTTTCCAGCAGGCTGTAGCTGCTCAGCTATTTGGTTAACAAGCCCCAACTGTACAGTGCTGCTGCTTTTTACTCATACCAGAAGACCAAATGTTGATGGAGCTGTTTTCTTTTTTGCTATCCCTAGAGTTACAGTGACAGCAATGTGCAATATGGATTTTAGTCGCTTCCCCCTGGATACACAGACTTGTTCCCTGGAGATTGAAAGCTGTAAGTAAGGCAGAGGGGTGATGGAGCCAAAGGTGGCACCTCGTGGGCAACCAAACTGTGGTTGTGTGTACTGGTAGAATCATAGAATGGTTTAGGTTAGAAGGGACCTCAAAGCTCATCCAGTTCCAAACCTCCCTCTAGAACAGGTTGCTCAAGGCCTCATCCAACCTGGCCTTGAACATCTCCAGGGAGATTGTGGAGCACAGAATCACCCAATGTGATCAAAGAGCACATCCAGGGGTGGTGATTCCAGCACCTCCCTGGGCAGCTCATTCCAAAGCCTGACCACTCTTGGTGTGAACATTCTTTTAGAATCATAGAATCATAGAATGGTTTAGGTTGGAAGGGACCTCAAGGATCATCCAGCTCCAACCCCCTGCCACAGGCAGGGACACCTCCCACTAGAGCAGCTCGCCCAAGGCCTCATCCAGCCTGACCTTAAACACCTCCAGGGAGGAAGCATCCACAACCTCCCTGGGCAACCTGTTCCAGTGCCTTACCACCCTCACTGTAAAGAACTTCCTCTTAACATCCAGTCTAAATCTCCCCTCTTCCAGCTTAAACCCATTCCCCCTCGTCCTAACATTACTAGACCGTGTAAATAGTCCCTCCCCAGCCTTCCTGTAGGCTCCCTTCAAATACTGGAAAGCCTAACATCCAGCCTAAAATCAAGACTGAGCAGCCATTAAAGCCTGTTTTTGATGCTGACAGAGCAGATTTCCATTCAAAACCCAGAAAGGAACCATTCTCTTTATCTAGAAACAGAAACAAAGGAAAAGCTGTAGGTTAAACAACATTGGTCCACATCTGTTTGCCTCTGAGTGCTTCATCCCTGTGCAAGTGGAAGCAGGCAAAGATGACCTCTGAATTTTGGCTGCCGAGGATGTGAAGGCCACTAGGATGAGAGGGAGGAGGAAGGAGAATGAGAAACCCTCCACAAGAAGGTGGCTCAAAATCCCAGGACAGAATGGAAATTGGAGGGGAAGTCTCCTTGTGATTTTCCTGTTCTCAAGAGGAGGTGGAGGCCTTCCATGCCGCTGTGTTTGTGTGTTTCCCTCTGCTCCAACTTGCTACAAGGCTTTAGCAAGTTCATCCACAGACACCTGCATATATTTATACACAAGCATTGATCTGCAGATTCTGAGGTAACCTGAGAAGTGCAATAAATATTCCTAGGTGGCATATAAATGTTTTAATAGATGTATGTGTGTTTTATTTTGTTCCTTCCTGCCTGGGAGAGCTGCCACTCAACAATCTGAAAGGATTATCATTACTAGACCTCCACTGAAATACCCCAAGACCTGTAAGCAGAAAGCTACCCAAGAGGGTTATTTTCACTCAATCACAGAGACATTCAGGTTGCAAAAGGCTTTCAGAATCACCTCTTGCATGCCTCAGACCATGCAGAGGTTGTTCTTCTTGGTTTATCCCAAGCAGGTTATTTCCCCTAAGTCTCCTTTCCTTTTGCTTCTGATTTTAGGGTGTTTGTAAGGGAGAGTCTGTCAAGCTCTGCCACGGTGGCTTACCTGGCACACCTATGATGTGTTACGATCTAGAGCAGGGTGTCCCTACCCATGGCAGGGGGGCTGGAACTAGATGATCCTTGTGGTCCCTTCCAACCCTGACTGACCCTATGGTTAGAGAAACAGAAGGGTTTACAGAGTACAGCAGGCATCAGGCCTGAGGGCTGAGGCAATGAGTCCACTTCTTGCCACAACCACACCCACCACTGGCGTTGCTCTCAGCTAGGTGTTGGTACCTGGAACCTCGTGGGTAGCCTGGAGGATGTGGGGCTGCACTCTGGGCTATGCATGTGAGAGCAGCTGGCTCAGTGCACCACACCAAGGTTTGCTCTGCTTCCCTAGATGCCTACACTGAAGATGACCTCATGCTCTACTGGAAGAACGGGAATGATTCCCTAAAAACAGACGAGAGGATATCACTGTCCCAGTTCCTGATCCAGGAGTTCCACACCACCACAAAGCTCGCCTTTTACAGCAGCACAGGTGGGTACTGCAGTGCCTGCCAGAGTGGGCTGGGCCAGGAATGGGTGCTTACTGTCCCTCCTGACCCTGACCATAGAGCATTATCCACCGGGGGAGGTCTCCCTGTGGCCTATCAGACCTGCCTCTGTGCTGTGCTGAGGCTGCTGTCCTAGTCACAGACTTCTGCCTTGGTGGTTGTGTAAAGTGGCAGGATGCTCCCTCTGCATGATCACACCATGCCTTCACATGAATTACTCTGACTGCACAGGTTGCATTCACTTGTCTGGAAGGTATGGTCATGAGAACTGCTTGAATAGTTGTTTCCTTGGAGCTGCTTGACTTGGTTAGTCACAGAATAACAGAATTAACCAGGTTGGAAAAGAACTTCGAGACCATTGAGTCCAACCTATCACCCAGCATTACCTAATCAACTAAACCATGGCACCAAGTGCCACATCCAGGCTCTTTTTAAACACTTCCAGGGATGGTGACTCCACCACATCCCTGGGCAGCCCATTCCAGTGCCAATCACTCTTACTGTGAAGAACTTCCTCCTCACATCCAATCTAAACCTGCCCTGGAGCAGCTTGAGACTGTGTCCTCGTGTTCTGTCCCTCCTTTCACATAGTTGTAGGGAGCAATGAGGTCTGCCTGAAGAGAGGTTGTAGCCAGGTGAGGTTGGTCTCTTCTGCCAGGCAAGCAGCAACAGAACAAGGGGACACAGCCTCAAGTTGTGC
>WAAF01005684.1:512533-598351 GCA_013400475.1 Tricholaema leucomelas
CACACACATATGTACACTCACACATATACACTCACATATATATACACATACATATATAGACACACACACATAGGCACACATAGACACACATAGACACACATAGACACACACATATGTACACTCACACAAATACACTCACATATACACATATATATAGACACACACACATATGTACACTCACACATATACACTCACATACACATACATATATAGACACACACACATAGGCACACATAGACACACATAGACACACATAGACACACACATATGTACACTCAAACCCAGAAACATACATATATACAGACACACACACATAGACACATATATACACACATATAGACACACACATATATACACACACATATGTACACTCACACACACAGACACACATGTATACACATGCATATGTACACTCACATATATACACTCACACATATACACTCACACACATATGTACTCTCACATATATACACTCACACACATATATACACACATATAGACACATACATATATACACACACATATGTACACTCACACACACACACAGACACACATGTATATACACTCACACACATACATACAGGGGGACATTGAGATGCTTGAATGTGTCCAGAGAAGGGCAACGAGGCTGGGGAGAGGCCTCGAGCACAGCCCTACGAGGAGAGGCTGAGGGAGCTGGGATTGGTTAGCCTGGAGAAGAGGAGGCTCAGGGGTGACCTTATTGCTGTCTACAACTACCTGAGGGGTGGTTGTAGCCAGGAGGAGGTTGCTCTCTTCTCTCAGGCAGCCAGCACCAGAACAAGAGGACACAGCCTCAAGCTACGCCAGGGGAAATTTAGGCTTGAGGTGAGGAGAAAGTTCTTCACTGAGAGAGTCATTGGCTACTGGAATGGGCTGCCCAGGGAGGTAGTGGAGTCGCCGTCCCTGGAGCTGTTCAAGGCAGGATTGGATGTGGCACTTGGTGCCATGGTCTAGCCTTGAGCTCTGTGGTAACAGGTTGGACTTGATGATCTGTGAGGTCTCTTCCAACCTTGGTGATACTGTGAGACTGTTGAGACTCACACACACACACAGACACACACATATAAACACACACATATATACACTCACACACACATATACATACACACTCAGACACATATATATACACACACATCTATACACACATACACATACACACTCAGACACATATATATACACACACATCTATACACACATGTACACTCTCACACACATACACACACATATATATACACACACATATATATGTGTATGTATATATATGTATGTGTGTGTATATATATATATATATACACACACACATAAAAATGGTGCATCCTCCATATTGTGCCCCTGAATCCTCATTCTTGGAGTGCATGCAGGCACCTCACACCTCAGCAGACTTAGCACCAGAGCAGTGAACAGAAGAATGTGCAACTTCTTGCGCCTTTGCAGGATGAGGTTGGAAATAACTGGAAACACAAAAGACAAGTCACGAGAAACACTTTGGCAAGGTTACTGGTGACTGCAGCTTGCTTTTTGCTACTGAACGCAGCACTGCACTGACAGCTCCACCTAGGAATGCTTCAGACTTGTGCTGTCTTGATCATGCTGAAAACAAGGGAACGTTTCCAGGCTGTTTTGGCTATCTTCTTAAACCTTGGCTTGCAGTGTATATTTACCAGCGAATGAACAAACCTCCAACGCTAACCAAAGCCTTTGGGAAACACAGGAACCCTCTTTGAGTCTGCTTATTCACAGAATCAGAAACATTCTAGTTGGAAAAGCCCCTCAGTATCACCAAGTCCAACCCAGAACCCTACTCTAAAAGGTGCACCCTAAACCATAGCCCCAAGCACCATCTCCAAACCACCTTTAAGCACAGCCAGGGTTGGTGACTCCACCACCTCCCTGGACAGCCCATTCCAAGGCCTGAACACTCTTCCTGCGAAAGAGTTTTTCCTAGTGTCCAGTCTAAACCTACTCAGTGGCATCTTGAGGCCATTCCCTCTTGTTCTCTCACTAAGTCCCTGTGAGAAGAGACCAGCACCAACTTTTCCACAATGTCCTTTCAGGTAGCTGCAGACAGCCATGAGGTCTGCCCTCAGCCTCCTCTGTTTCAGACTAAACAGCCCCAGCTCCTTCAGTCGATGCTTGAGGTCCTTTCTAGCCCTGACAATTCTGTGTTTCTCCAGGAGATTTTTTTTCTCCCAAGAGTTAAAAAAACCCCAAACAACCAAACAAACCCAACCTATTTTCTTAGGCCAGAAACATTTCAGACAAAGGAAGCTAGAAAAGGTGACTCTAGAACAAGCAGCTGAAAGGGAGGCCATAGAATCAGAACGGTTTAGGTTGGAAGGGACCTCAAAGCTTAGCCAGTTCCAACCTCTTGCCATAGGCAGGGACACCTCCCACTGGAACAGTTCACTCAAGGCCACTAGGTTTGGCCACTCTACCTTATTCTTTATTCCAACAACACATTGCCCCCCTCATATGGGTCCAAGGTTTCTTGGGCCCTCCTTGCACAGGAATGTATTTAGAGTCCCTTATTGTATCAGCCCATCTATTTCTACAGTTTTAAGGACAGCACAAACAGGAGTGCCAGATTTCCTAGTAAGCTCTCCAGCTTCCTAAGAAGCTTACTGCTGTGTAGTTTGCTGCAGTACTGTACATCCCCTTTCTAGACTCATTAATCTCATACTTACACACATTTATCAGCATCTGACCAGCAATATTAAGGGAGATTTTGAAGGTACAAATGGGAGCTGGACTGTTGAATGCCCTGGCTTTTCAGTGGGAGACTGGTTTCTAGCTTCCCATGGGATTTGCAGTGTTGTCCCTCCAGCACATCTCCCAACCTCCACGTTTGGTTTGGCATTGCTAATTTGTTTTATTTGGGAAACTCTAGTGCCTTTTCAGCCTCATGTAAATGTGTATATAGATGCATTCTCCAAGCACAGGAGATGTCACACACAGGCAGTTTACTACCAGCACCTGGACTCATTAAACATTCACACACACACACTGGGTTTTGGTTTTTAACCTGTCAGTGTCTGGGGTTTGCATCAGATTTATTCACACTCTGCTCCTTTCCATTTCCACAGTAAATCAGAGCGATTGGTTTGGTTTGGTTTGTTTCTAGAAACAACTCAGCATCACAATTAAAGTTCACATTTGTACAGCCCTGTGTGTTTTCTACCTTCAAAAGAATGGCTGAGGGAGGTGATTCTCCTCCTCTACTCCACTCTGGTGAGACCCCACCTGGAGTACTGTGTCCAGTTCCAGAGCCTCTATTACAGGAGAGATCTGGAGGTGTCAGAAGATGTTCAGTGAAGGGCCATGAGGATGGTCAGAAGGCTGGAGCTGCTATGCTATGAAACATCAGGCAGTCCTCTCAGCATCCTTGGGTGCATCCCAGCAGGGCACATGGACTTGTGAACATTCAGTTTGTGTAATTGATCCCTAACATTTGCAGCCCAGAAGGCAAATTGCCTCCTGAGCTGTATCAAAAGAAGCATGGCCAGCAGATTGAGGAGCCCAGAACTGGACACAGTGCTCAACGTGTGGCCTGACCAGTGTTGAGTACAAGGGAAGAATAACCTCCCTGGTCCTACTGGCCACACGGTTCCTGATCCAGGCCAGGATGCCATTGGCTCTCCTGGCCACCTGGGCACACTGCTGGCTCATGTTCCTACTCTATAAGGCTCATCCTAAACCATACCCCCAAGCACCACATCCAAACCACCTTTAAACACATCCAGGGTTAGTGACTCCACCACCTCCCTGGGCAGCCCATTCTAATGTCAAAACCAAGCACGGAAAAAGCACTGACAAGGGATCTAAACACTATCATTTATTCCACATTGCAACTTAAAACCAAAGTACTTGAGATGCTTCTCTGAAGTCCATCCCCATATTGAATACAGCAAATGTTGCAGCAGGACTAAATTTCACATTTCTGAAAGCAATGAAACTACTTTCATTTCCTAAAGCCCAAAAGAAAAAGAAAAGAAACATTTCTTCAGCTATGTTTAGCCAATTCCTTCTGGGACATTATTACAGCATCTCCCTTAAGTTGATCCTACTGAGAGAAGTTTAATCAAGTTCAGCATGATGCACAAGATCCTGTGCCAGTGCCAGATTCCTTGTTAGGTTCTGCAGGGTATTTTTGCCCCTCTTCTTTTAGCTTCACCTGTCTAAAATCTTCTCTGACTTCTTCTAGCAGATCTGGCTTGAAGATGACATCCAGTGCTGTCATAGCCAAAGCTTTAGCTGTGCGTAAAGCATAGAACTGAGCATTCTGGGACCCTGCAGCAAAGAAAAAGAGGAATTTCAGGTTAGATTACTGATATGAAACCACTACCTTCTGGCATAAGGCATATCCTATAAAAGAAAAGCTTCCAGTTTCAACTGCAAGAAACAGTTTCTTCATCTGCTTGCATGATGTCTACTTCGTGGTGCCTCAACACAAATTTTCACTTGCAAGCATTTAACTATTTGTTACTGCTGTAAACAGCTAAGACTGAAGGGAGGAAAATGACTGCTCACACTTTCCTTTGTAGAAAGTGCAGTTTTGTACTATTACCTCTATTACATTTCCTAAATACTTTGCTTTAGGAGTAAAAATTACTTTTCTCTTTTGGCTCATGCTTAGGAACTCTTCTGAAAATGCTGCTACAGGAATAAACCTTCTAATTCCTTCTGCCTTTAGTATGAGGAGTGGCCAAGCTTCCCATATATTTTTAACTTCAAGTACAAATGGAAGCTTTACATTTTGGCAGCTTTTTATTAATGCAACTCTGCAATTAACTAAGTTAATTGTTTCAGGGTCTGTATTCAGCTCAGATCCCATTATGCTTGCAGAAGGTTATTCCATTTCTACAGAGGTATTCACATGCAGCCACTTTTGGATCTAGTTCTTAGCCTTGTATTTGTTTACTACACAGTAGCTTTGAATATCTCTGAATCACAGAACATTAGAGGTTGGAAGGGACCTCCAGAGATCACCAAATCCAGCCCCTCTGTCAAAAGCAGGATCACTTAGGGTAGATCACACAGGAATGCATCCAGATGGATCTTTAAAGTCTTCATAAAGACATATGAAAGCTTTAACCCTCTGATCTGAAACAGCTGTAATTTCTAGAGATGCCAATGGCATCCTGGCCTGTATCAGGAACAGTGTGGCCAGTAGGACAGGGGGGGTTACTCAGCACTGCTCAGGCCACACCTGGAGTGCTGTGTCCAGTTCTGGGCTCCTCAACTCAAGAGGGATGTTGGGGTACTGGAGTGTGTCCAGAGAAGGGTGACAAAGCTGGTGAGAGGCCTGGAACACAAACCCTATGAGGAGATGCTGGGGGAGCTGTGATTGTTTAGTCTGGAAAAGGGGAGGCTCAGGGGTGACCTCATTGCTGCCTACAACTACCTGAAGGGAGGCTGTAGCCACGTGGGGTTGGTCTCTTCTGCCAGGCAACCAGCAACAGAAGAAGGGGACACAGTCTCAAGTTGTGCCAGGGGAGGTCTAGGCTGGATGTTAGGAGGAAGTTGTTGGCAGAGAGAGTGATTGGCATTGGAATGGGCTGCCCAGGGAGGTGGTGGAGTTGCCGTTCCTGGAGGTGTTGAAGCAAAGCCTGGATGAGGCACTTAGTGCCATGGTCTAGGTGATTGGACAGGGCTGGGTGACAGGTTGGGCTGGCTGAGCTTGGAGGTTTCTTCCAACCTGGCTGATTCTATGATTCTATGCTGTAGTGAACAGTCAGTAACCAGTCCCTATGACACATAAGGGTTCCAAATATAAACCTCTAATCCTTTTCACTTCTACTCACCTGCAGCTTCTGTGTACTGCTCAGTATGATTCAGTGCATCAGAGCCAATATAAAAATAAGGATGAAGCCCAGGGACTACAAATGTAACATTGCCAAAGTCTGTGGAACCTAGAAACAGCACAGACATTTGCTTATTAAGTGTTGAAGAGTTTTGAATGCTGTAAGAACACGTATGGTAGGTTTTATTTCCAGCCCACATCTAAAACAGAACATTTCTTTGCCCCAAAGAGTAAAACAAAAGCATTTCTGATCAGTCATTATCATCCACACAAGAAGCTCCCACACCACTGAAACGGTTTCCTTAACTAACCATCTTCAGATACTGCCCTCCACTGATCAATAATCAGTGACTGGAGTGTAAAGAAAACATATCAGCATGTTTCTAGTCCATTTCTTTATCGACCATCTCCTGACAGTAAGCTGTTAATTCAGAAACAAAGGCAGCTGCAAGCTTTCACAAGCTGTTGCACTCCTCTTGTACTCAGCTGTACTCCTGCTATAGCCCTTAGAACCACACCCAGCAATTCCCACTTCAACACCATTAGCTAGGGGGCCCTGAAGCACGAACAATTTGACTTTAAACAAAACCAAAGAGAGGACAGCTGTTTTTTAACTATGTGGGTTTGTTTTGGTTTATTATTGTTCTCAGTTATGGAAACCTTAACAGGAAAGTACTTCTGAAATCACAGTAGCAAACTAAACTCCAGGCAACGTTAGTGCTGTGTAAACAAAAAACTTCATCCTGCAGATGTTAGTGATGATTCTTTTGTGCCTGACTAGCACTTTCAGTATGTTAGTACCCATCTCATAGCACTGCCTTATCCTCCTCATGATACCACCCAGAGGCATCATTCAATAGAATAGAATAGAATAGAATCAACCAGGCTGGAAGAGACCTACCTCCAAGATCGTCCAGTCCAACCTAGCACCCAGCCCTATCCAGTCAACTAGATCCTTCACAGTAAATCATCCAAGAGTCTGAAACTACTTCTTGAGGTTTGTTTCCTTCTGCCACCCAAAGAAGCAATCATAGAATCATAGAATCATAGAATGGCTTAGGTTGGAAGGGACCTCAAGGATCATCCAGCTCCAACCCCCTGCCACAGGCAGGGACACCTCCCACTAGAGCAGCTCGCCCAAGGCCTCATCCAGCCTGACCTTAAACACCTCCAGGGAGGAAGCATCCACAACCTCCCTGGGCAACCCATTCCAGTGCCCTACCACCCTCACTGTAAAGAACTTCCTCCTAACATCCAGTCTAAATCTCCCCTCTTCCAGCTTAAACCCATTCCCCCTCGTCCTGACATTACCAGACCTTGTCAATAGTCCCTCCCCAGCCTTCCTGTAGGCTCCCTTCAGATACTGGAAAGCCACTCTAAGGTCTCCTCGAAGCCTTCTCTTCTCCAGGCTGAAGAGCCCCAACTCTCTCAGCCTGTCCTCATAGCAGAGCTGCTGCAGCCCTCTGATCATCTTCGTGGCTCTCCTCTGGACCCGCTCCAGCAGTTCCATGTCCTTCTTGTGTTGGGGGCTCCAGAACTGCACACAGTACTCCAGGTGGGGTCTGAGGAGAGCAGAGTAAAGGGGGAGAATCACCTCCCTTGCCCTGCTGGCCACACTTCTCTTGATGCAGCCCAGCACAGGGTTGCTGTCTGGGCTGCATGTGCACACTGCAGGCTCATGTTGAGCTTCTCGTCAACCCAGACCCCCAGGTCCTTCTCCTCAGGGCTGCTCTCAGCCATTCATCACCCAGCCTGTATCTGTGCCTGGGATTGCACCGACCCAGGTGAATCCACTCAGTATTTGTTAAAATGACATTTAGAAGCTGGAGAAATCAACGTATCAGTCACTGTGAAATTCAGACACCAGAGGAAGTAGAGGTTTGTAGCAGAGGAAAATAGGGATCACCAGCTAGGATATCACTTAACCCTTTCTCAGGCCAGTCAGAGCTGCCAAGTGCTTTTTCCTTTAGCAATGCAGCAAAATGCCTGTTCCAAAGAAGAAACAGGTCATCAAGAGAAGCATGGCCAGGAGGCCAAGGAGAGGATTCTCCCCCTTTACTCTGCTCTCCTGAGACTCCACCTGCAGTACTGTGTACAGTTCTGGAGCCCTCAACACAAGGAGGACATGGAACTGTTGAAGCCGGTCCAGAGGAGGGCCACGAGGATGATCAGAGGGCTGCAGCAGCTCTGCTATGGGGACAGGCTATGAGGACTGGGAGTCTTCAGCGTGGAGAAGAGAAGGCTTGGAGGAGACCCTGCAGTAGCCTTCCAGTATCTGAAGGGGGCCTACAGGGGGCTGGGGAGGGACTATTGACAAGGTCTGGTAATGACAGGATGAGAGGTAATGGGTTTAAACTGGCAGAGGGAAGATCTACACTGGATGTTAGGAAGAAGTTCCTTACAGTGAGGGTGGTGAGACACTGGCACTGGTTGCCCAGGGAGGTTGTGGCTGCTCCCTCCCTGGAGGTGTTCAAGGCCAGGTTGATGAGGCCTTGAGTGGCCTGTTCTAGTGGGAGATGTCCCTGCCTATGGCAGGTTGGAACTGGCTGAGCTTTGAGGTCTCTTCCAACCTACATAAACCATTCTACAATAAACTACATTTAACTCAGCTTTATCCTGTTATTTCATACACTTAAAGAGTTGAGCTTAAATCAGAACCACCAAAAAACCTCAGATGGAGTTACCTGACAAACCATTCAAGATAGAGTCATCTGATATAAATTCTATTCCAAGCTTCTTCCCATTCTCCTTGTAAGCTTTCTGCAGGCTTTTATTTGGAAGCACATTGTAGTAATCATTTTCCCCACCTTTTATCTCCACCTAGACAAAAAATCCAAATGATTAGAAATTCCACCCCCCCCTTAAGGCAGCTTAACATAAGTCCAGAAAATAATGCCAGCACATGCTCATACTTCAAGCCCCTGTCAAAACAGACCCAAGTGCTGAGTTTCTTTCAAATATAAAACACTCTGCCATATATTACTCTTGGTCAAAACACAGCATGCACCAGACAAACTGCAGAAGTGTGGATGTCATGGGTAGCACCTCCAAACTAGGAAACAAACATTTCCTGCAACAGCTTATGATGATTGCCACTTCAGGTGCCACTAAGCTTCAGAGAAACCAGCTGACCTCTGGAGGTCTCTCCCAACTTGTACTAGTCTATGATTCTGTGGCATCCTATTTATACACCAAAGCCTTCAGGAACACAAAGCAACAGAGCAGCCTCTAGAATCAGAGAAACTTAGATGTGTTTCAGCTAAACACCATCCTGCAAGTCCCCATTTCCTGTTCTGGTTATGTGTTCTGTATCTAGTCCAGTGTTACAGAAACATGCCCATAAATAGGTTCTTACTTTGCATCCTGTGGCCAGAGCAGCAGATCTGAAGCAGTTCTCAACCTTTTCTGTCAGAAGAGAAAGATCTTTCATGGAAGGGGCACGCAAGTAAAACTCCAGTTCAGTGTAAGAAGGAATGATGTTAGGTTTCACACCACCATTTTTTATTACACCTGCAGAAAGGGAAAAGTCATTTAATCAGTGTTGAATATAACTTGCTTCACCTTCAGCTGTGTCATGAAACTCCTTGCTCATGAGCTAAATACAAACAAAACCCAGCAAAACACCACCTGAGCATAAAATACAAAGAATGTCAAAACCACAGTACATGGACAACGTTTCTTCATCACACCAGCTAAATGGAACATGCAAATGGTTTCCATCAAAACTTCACTGCATTTCTGGTTATGCATCTGTTATAAACCAAAGAGCAGTCAAGCTAGCACTTGTAATTAAATCCCTGAAACAAAATGCATCAGATTTATGAAGCAATCTGGCTGCCATTGAAAGAAAAAGCTTTATCATGATGGCCACTTTGCAACCCAACTTTTAAAGCTTTCCTCAACTAGGTTGTTTCCAACTTACTTTGCCATCTGGGAGAGAAAGAAGTTGCATTTCTCAGCAATGCTGGAATAAGGTGTGTGCTGCAGTGCAGAGAAAGTTCATCAGATTCCTGGTGCTAGTTCTTTAGAAATATTGGAATGTGTAATACATGGGTTTGTTCAAGAGTGGAGTTTGAGTGGAAAGTGCTCCCTCAAGAAAATGAGCTGACAGCTACACAGCTTTCAACTATGGCAGCAGAAGCATTTGAGGAGGAACTGTTTCAGTGAGAGGGTGACAGAACACTAGAACAGGCTGCTCAGGGGAGCTGTGGCATCTCCCTCTCTGGAGATATTCAAGAGCTGCCTGGATGTGCTCCTGTGTGATCTGCTCTAGGTGATGCTGCTCTGGCAGGGGGGTTGGACTGGATGAGCTTTCAAGGTCCCTTCCAGCCCCTGACATTCTGTGATTACCATAGAAGACCATAATATTCAGGCATTTCAGCAGCAAATCATTGTGGACCTCAATTCTACAGCAGATGGCTTTCAACAGGCTGTTTGTTTCCCTGGCCTCAAGCCCTCAATTTATATCATAGAATCAACTAGGTTGGAAGAGACCTCCAACATCATCCAGGCCAACCTAGCACCCAGCCCTGTCCAATCAACCAGACCATGGCAATAAGTGCCTCAGCCAGGCTTTTTTTAAACACCTCCAGGGAAGGCAACTCCACCACCTCCCTGGGTGTCCATTCCAATGCAAACCACTCTCTCTGCCAACAACTTCCTCCTAACATCCAGCCTAGACCTCCCCTGGCACAACTTGAGACTCTGTCCCCTTGTTGTGTTGTTGGCTGCCTGGGAGAAGAACCCAACCCCACTTGGCTACAGCCTCCCTTCAGGTAGTTGTAGACAGGTAGTTGTTTATTCCATATATGTGGAATAAACTACCTTCAGGTAGTTGTTTATTCCACATATGTGGAACCAACTTTGTTTTCTGTAGAACCTGAGAAACTATCCACTGCATGAAGTTACTGATGTATGTCACCAAAACCTGCAAAAACACCACTATCAGCATTGCAAACAGGCAGCAAATCTTCACTTCTTGTTCCAGTTGAAGAATAGGGTCCTAAATTGTAAATAAAATTAGAGAGCATTTGAGAGTACCTCCCAAAAGGGGCTGAAGAGAACACAAGAGATCAATTTATCCCACCCTAATGGTTTGTTATTTTTCTCTATAGTTGGGAGTTCAGAGAGTTCTTTCTCTTTTGCTTGCTTGTTTTTCCCACTGTCTTTCCCTTTGGCCTTGCCTGCTCTGTGCTAATTCTTGTTTGGGTTACTGATAAGAAGAGAGAGATGATATTGTGGTGCCTGAGCTTTCTTTCTAGTTGTATATGTATAAATCTATTTGTATATGTTTATTACCTTTTATATTTAGCCTGCATTATAGATAATCAGTTCATTTTACTTCCAAATTCTGAGCAGCATGGTATTACCTCTGAGGGGGAAATCCCAAACTCTTAAGTGGTATAAAACCACCAAACTCTTGGTGCAGAAATGCTGTTAAGGCTATGAATTCCTTCCTCAAGTAAAAGCATTTCAGTCTCAAATATAGCTGTAGTAGTAAGTGCTGAATTAAACCACTCTTGGTACTACTCCACAGCAGAAAGGACAGTTTAGATGAAGAGGGACAGACAACACAGGAAAGGAAACAGCAAATGAGTAAGTAATCATGCAAATTTGCATGATGAGGATCAGCTCAGAACAAGTAGCTTCATAGGTTAACAACTTCCACTTGTCTTGCCCAGCACATTTGTAAGTGGAACTGGACAGAATCTAAGAACAGGTCTACCCTTACATTTCAAAGTAACTGCAATATAGGCTGGACAGCAGATCTGCACACTACTAATAGCACTCAGTTTGCCCTTCTAGATTGATTTTTTTTAATAAACCAGTTCAAAACAACTTTCTGAACAGAAACAAAACCATCTACATTCTTATTTTTCCAGGGGGCAACATTTAAAGTCGACTCAGAAATGAGAGGTTAACTCAGAAACTCAAACCAACAATGTGTATGTACATAAAGCACTGCTTAGGCATTTTAGACTTCAAGTAATTGAAACCATTTCAGTTAATAATACAAAGTTTTTAATACTGAAGTTTTAATAATCAGTTAATAATACTAAGGTGGGTTTTCTTTTAAGGTTAATACTAAGTTTTTTAGGATCATTTCAGTCAGCCACTGGTGCTACTGCATGTCTACAGCACAAGATCTTCAACATACTGTTGCACAGAAAGTATCCCTAAAATTAACTATCATTCTGGTTGCTTATACTTTCTGAAAAGTATATTAATTATTTCCAGTTTGAAAACTGGATGAGGCACTTAGTGCCATGGTCTGGTTGATTGGCTAGGGCTGGGTGCTAGGTTGGACTGGATGAGCTTGGAGGTCTCTTCCAACCTGGTTGATTCTATGCTTATGACAGCAGTTACATCATCACAGTAATTTAAGTTTTGCTGTGATTCAGGAAGTGTTACATCTAGGAGGGCTTTCTTAAATACTTTAAGTATTTTGCCTACATGACCCATGTAGCCTTCAGAAACCATGAAGAAAGCAGGATTTAGGGATTTAGGCTTAAATTCAAGAAGAAATTTTAACCTTAAAGGTGCAGCACACAGGTTTCAGGCACCAAAACTGATAATTAAGTGCCTTGTTTCCTACAAAATAGGATAGAGAGTCTGTGCCCAGACTCTTGTTTGGGTATGTTGCACAGCAAAGCTGTGAACACTTTTATCTCCAAAGGGTTAGGGCTTCCAGACTTCATCCAGATATCCTGGACAGAAATACACATGTATTAGACAGCACAAGCTGTCAAGATGTAGAATGATTAGCTCTGAATTACTTCAAGTGTTTAAAGCCCATAGCAAGCATTGCAATAAAAGCAGTTTTACATTCAGAAGCCCTGCAGAAATGGCAAAGTTTCTCAACCTTAAGTTGGAAAAGGTTTTCTGTTGGGTGTAATAAGGGAAACCTTCACTCAGAGCTACAAGGCAGCTTTCTGTGCAACCTGAGCAGGATTCTTTGGTCTTGCTGTGGCAGGGGGGGTTGGACTTGATGACTTCCAGGGGTCCCTTTCAACCCCTAACATTCTGGGATCCTGTGAACTTCAGCTTCTGAAACTCTCACTGTACAACACGACATGCACGATGGCAAAGGACTGTAAGTCAAGCTCAGTGGTTAACATGTCTTAGTGCAAAAGCAAAATGACTTTCTATTCTGATGTGTAGTAGATATTAAACATCAGAATCCAGCAAGTATCCCTTTGACATGGGCTGCTAGCCAAACTATGGGGGTCTGCCTTTGTTTTGGTACCTTAGCAGATAAACTTCAGTCACTCTAGATCACTGCACCTGTCCAACAAATGCCACTCAATTAGTAGAATGTCTAATCTGAAGGGGGCCTACAAAAGAGCTGGGGAGGGACTTTTCAGACTATCAAGGAGTGCCAGGACTAGGGGGAATGGAGCAAAGTTGGCAGTGGACAGATTCAGACTGAAGGTGAGGAGGAAGTTGTTCAGCATGAGTGGTGAGAGCCTGGAATGGGTTGCCCAGGGAGGTGGTTGAGGCCCCATCCCTGGAGGTGTTTAAGGCCAGGTTGGATGAGGCTCTGGCCAGGCTGATTTAGGGTGGGGTGTCCATGCCCATGGCAGAGGGGTTGGAACTGGAAGATTCTTGTGGTCCTTTCCAACCCTGACTGATTCTGTAATACAAAAATGATGCAGTAAGTAATACTTCATTTTTCAGAAGTATTTAATTTTACACCTCTGCTAAAACACATACATTAACTTTAAGGAATTCAAGGCCATGGACCAAAATAAGCTTAGAACTTAGAAAACTATTGGAGTGAGTCCAGAGGAGGGCCACAAAGTTGATCAGAGGGCTGGACAGGCTATGAGAGTTAGGGCTCTTCAACCTGGAGAATAGAAGGCTTTAAGGAGGCCTTGTAGTAGCCTTCCAGTATCTGAAGTGGGCTACAGGAGGGCTGGGGAGGGACTACTGACAAGGTCTTGTAATGGCAGGATGAGGATGAATGGGTTTTAACTGGCAGAGAGGAAATTTAAACTGGATGTTAGGAAGAAGTTCTTTACAGTGAGGGTGGCGAGACACTGGAACAGGCTGCCCAGGGAGGTTGTGGCTGCTCCCTCCGTGGAGGTGTTCAAGGCCAGGTTGATGAGGCCTTGAGCAACCTGTTCTAGTGGGAGGTGTCCCTGCCTGTGGTGGGGGGTTGGAACTGGATGATGTCTGAGGTCTCTTCCAACCTAAACCATTTTATGATTCTGTAATCTTCCCCCCTTTCTAAACTGTAACTTCAAGTGCAAAGACATAGAATTCAGGCAGCCTTTACCTTGGCATTGATGTCCTCTTTAGAATCTGTCCTGTAAGCCTATTTTCAGCAGTTAGTTCTGGCCACTGCCATGATGTCAAAGATAAAAAACTAAACAAAATGATGCTATTTTGTAGTATTTTAAGTGACTACACTACTTCAGTGCCATGATGCAGTACTTCAAATTGTGGGATTCTGTAAGTTAGTATTTCATCAGCCTGAAACTCTTACTTGATGGACATTAGATTTAATGAGGATCTCACCATGAACTCTCCAGGTCGGTTTCATTTGCTGTCTTAAAACAGACAGATTGTTGTATGCAAGAACAGCAGCATCTAATGCATTAACTCCTTCCCAAGGATAAGCAGCAGCATGAGAAGCTTTTCCATAGTATTTCACAGTCACACTAGGAAATAAAAGGCATTGCTTTATTTGGCTTTCATCCACTGAAAAATAAAAAGACCTCTAAAAAGAAGAATGTTCCTTTTGTTCACACAAATACTCTGTGTAATTCAAATTTTGTGCAGAACAAACAATCTGCCTAGCACTATGCTCTTGCAAAGTTGAACAATCTCTGGGTGTGAGAAGATGCTGAAAGATTTCTAAGAAAACCAACAAAATGGAATGAAACCAAGAGCAACAAAATGGAATAAAACCAAGAGCCAGTCAGGCAAAGAGTTACCAGTTACATAGCCCTGTGTAGCCTTTTCCTGAGAAGCATGTTGCTGTTACCCAAAAATGCCTGTTGTTAAGACTCAAAGCTACTAACATTCTACACAGAGGAGAGCAAATTATTTCTCCAATTCAAATTTAGAAGCTGATTGCTCCAATTCTTGTCAAAGAAATAAAACATTTACAGTATATAAGGACAGCAAAGTTGATATACTCTTAAGCTCATAACCCATGCCTAAATAACTAAAGTCAGGATTTACAAGTGTGGCAGAGGCATAGATTAGTGTAAAATATACTTTACTATGCTATAGCAAAAATGTTCTTTTCCTGCATGCCTCAAAAATGCTGGTAGAAAGGCTTGCAACAAGGAATAAATTTAGTGCCAAAGTTATCCTCCAGCTTCATAGAAGTCAAAATACTGCACCTGAACACACCCAGTAAGAACTGATGCTCTGCTTCATCTGACAGTCATCTATATTAAGACTTACAAAATAATTTAGTATTCAATATTATATGAAAACTGAGACAAGTTTTAAATACCAACTAAAGGATTGCTATTTATCAAATACACAAGCACTATTTTTTTACCAACAGCAGAGACTTTTACTCTGGTGATATTCAACATTCAGCTCTTTGCACAAAAAAGCTCCATCTTCCAAAAAGCTCTGCCCTGCCCTGAGATGCACAACTTCTACTCTGCCAGGCACAGCCTAACTTCTTGTCCCTATGCCTTGCACAAATGACAACTTAGCCACTTATCCTGAACTGATCCCCAATGCTCTGAAGCACACCACAGCTCTATGTTAATACCAACCCTTAAATACTGGATAGCAAAGGACACAACAGAGTGTACTGCTGCATCAGAAAACATCTGCTTTTGCCCACTACACAACTTACAAATGCCCTTCTGCATTCCCTCTCCAAGACAACCATACATTAATTTATGTAAGGGATGAGTTGTATTTGCAATCTATTATCACTATGAAATAAAGAGAAGAGAACTAATTTAATTGCATCCTAAGTATTAGACTGCAGCCTTTCAAGTCAACTCGCAGAGAAGGCAGGACAGATACTTGGACAGTCCCTAAAAAACAGAGAGAAGGGAAAAGGGGAGCAGCAAGTCATGGTGTAGTGTTAGTCTTTTCCCCCACAAGAAACATGAACTGCTTAATAAAAAAAAAATATATATATTCTTTCAGCATTCTTTTTCTTGTACTTCTATTGCTACACAAACGTCACCCTCTCAGAAAACACTCAGTGGATTTTGGTGAATACCACCACCCTAAGCCAGTTTAAGCTTACCAGCAGAAGGTGAATCCTGCTTGACCAACAAGAAAGTGAAGGGTAAGTGAATAAAAATCAGCAGGTCTGGGCATGTGGTCACCAGTTACCCCAGTACAATAGTTTGATTTCAGCTTTTAGAGGCTGCAGTTAGAATAACACCAGCCATTTAGTGATTACCAGTCCTTAAACTCCTTGGAAACAACCAAAAGTCAATTACCAATTATCAAAACAGTAATTTGTAACCTTGGAATCTTCTAACTACACAAATCACAACAAAATTTGGTATTTCAGGTTTTTGGAGGTTAAGAAGCTTCTTCCCTCTACTTCGACTCCATGCCTCCTCCATATTCAAGACTTAAAGGCTCTCTAGGACTTGCTCTCTACAGCAAGCTATGGTATCTGAAAGGAGATTTCCAAATCTTACTGTACCAAGCCCGAGAGGCTATTGCAAGAGCTGAAATGCATAGACAAAGCTATCATTGAAGATTGTATCTTGAAGATTATAGTCTTAAGGCACAGAGACTTGGGAGGGTAAGATCTCAGGATCAAGAATCATTAGTATGACATAAAACACAGTAATGAACCTGTTGACAATACTGACAGAATACCAGGAAAACAGAGGGGGTTTATATTATAGGAAGTACACTCTGGTCTTACAGATCGGCAGAGAAAGAAGAGAATGATGCTCAAAAACGTTTAAAATTATCATGTACTTACAAACTAAGCATTTCTCTAAAAGTTGACTGCTTGAAAACGATTAGAAAGGCAGCCTCAAACATGTCAACTGTCTCTAAAATGATAAAGAGGCATCAGCTGAGTAAGGTGTAAGGAAAGTCAACCTCACGGACTGTGTGCAAGTCTGCTTATGCACACCCAGAGAAAAGTATTTCCAGGCCCATCAAGTCACTTCAAGTACAAATGAACAAGTGCTGTGACTCAACAACAGGGCTAACCAAAAGACCCCAAGGCTTAATTTCTGTCGTTACAAATGGCTAACTGGAAAGAAAGAGCTGAGTGAGGCTATGATTACTGCCTATACTTATATTGGGGGGGAAACACTAAGGAATGTCAGTAAGTACTTTGAAGACAAAGTTGATGTGGGAGTTAAACAGATATAAAATGGTTGTAATTAAATTTAGCCTGGAAGTTAGTAATTATCTGAGCAGCAGTCATGCTTAGCTGCCTCTTTCAAAAGTGGTAAAGAAAATCAAAACTGATTAAAACACATATGAAGAACTACATTACTTTGTGCCTATGAAAGAAAGGATCTGCGATGCAGACAGACTCCTTCTAGGTGCATTTTGGTCCTTCTCTTCCCAGACAGGCCACTTTGAAAAGGAAATGTCTGAAAACCTCGGAAGAACGAATGGGGTTTGGGGACACATCTAAGATGATCACAGAGCAATCGAAGATCTTTAACGTTGCGCTCTGGAGCGTTCACCTCAAGAGTGTCCGGAAGACTGACCTGACTCAGATGACTGCAAATGCTTCTTCCGAAGGACATCTGTAAGGTCCTCGGCTCTATGTTCAGCCCCTCCTTAAGAAGAGATCAGTGACAAGCCAACCCTTCCCGTCTAACCCGCTCACTCACTCGTGCTCGGCCACATCGGGCAGGTAAGCTGCGTCTTCTTGCGAGGGGTGTGCCATAAAAACCACATCCAGGCCGTCAAACGCTCCAGCCTTTATCAGGTCTATTTTGCCTCCTCCTTGTTCTTCCGCAGGCGTCCCCAGCACCGTGATCTGCAGCACAAACGCAGACAGTCAGGCCCTGGCTGGCCCGCAGGGCACCAGGTGACCGCCTCCGCCCTCGGGAAGGCTCTCACCTGGACGGCGACGGACGGCGGCTGCGGCAGGCTCTCCAGCGCGGCCTTCAGCCCCAGCGCGGCGCCGGCTCCCACCTCGGCGATGAGGTTGTGCCCGCAGGCGTGGCCGATGCCGGGCAAAGCGTCGTATTCGCAGAGGAAGGCGACACGGAGCGGGCGGGAGCCCTGGCGGGCGGCCGTGCCCCACTCGGCGCGGAAGGCCGTGCCCAGCTTGTAGCGCGGCTGCACGGCCCAGGCGGCGCCCGGCAGCTCCCCGCCGCAGAAGAAGCGGGTCATAGTGTCGTGCGCCTGGCGCTCCTCGTAGGCCAGCTCGGGCCGGCTCCAGATGTCGCGGCTCAGCCCGCCCAGCCGCGCCGCGTTCAGCTCCACGCTGTCGCACGCCCGCTGCTTCAGCACCTCCAGCGCCACGGCGGGGCCGCCCTGCGGCGGCTCCTGCGGCCTCATGAGGGAGCGGCCAGGCGGCCCCAGCAGCACCTACCCACGCAACAACCACTCCAACCCTCACCCTCCCGGCCACCTCTCGCCACCGCCGTGTGAGCCAGGCGCTGCCGCCACCACCCCCTTTTATCGCCTGCTCGGTTCCACGGGGCACGCCGGGAAGCGTAGTTCGTCGCCTCGGCGGGGCCTGTGGACAGCGCCTGGCTAGAACTACCTGTCCCAGCGCTCCCGGGGGGCCGGTCCTGCCCTGCCTGGGCCGCCGTCGGAGCTGCCGATGGAATCGTGGAGTGGTTTAGGTTGGCAAGCGCTTTTCAAGGTCATCTAGTCCAATTCCCCTGCAGAGCGCAGGGACGTCTCAAGTAGGGTTAGGTTGTTTAGAGTCCTGTCCAACTTCACCTGGAATCGCAGAATCATACAATTGTTTGAGGTGGAAAAGACCTCTGAGACCATGGAGTCATCATCAAGCTGACACCATCAGGGCCAGCAAACTTTGCCCCGAAGTCTACCCAACTTCTGTTACACCTCCAGTGATGGCGACTCCACCAGCTCCCCGGGCAGCCTGTTACCATGCCTGGCCACTCTTGCAGTAAAGAACTTTTTCCTAATATCCAATCTAAACCCTCCCTGGAGCACCTTGCGGCTGTTTTCTCTCCTGTCGTTTGATACCAGGGAGAAGAGACCAACCCCCACCTCACTCTGACCTTCTTTCAGGTAGTTTTAGAAGCAGTAACTTCTCCCTTCAGCCTCCTCTTTACTAGACGAAGCAATCCCAGTTCCCTCAACTGCTCCTCATAACCCTTGTTCTCTAGGGACTTCACCAGCTTCCTTGCCCTTCCCTGGACACACTCCAGCACCTAAATGTCCTTCTTGAAGTGAAGGGTCCAAAATTGAAAACAGTGTGGCCTTGCCACAGGGTGTTTCCAGGCATGGGACATCTGCCACCCCTCTGGGGAACCTGTGCCAATGTTTCACCATCCTTGTGAAAAATGTCTCCCTTAAAGTCTGAGTCTACCTTCCTTTAGTTTGAAGCAATTGCCTCTTGTCCTGTAAATGTAGGTCCTGCTAAAAAGACTATCCCCATCTTACAGACTACTTTTAAGTATTGTGAAGCCCCAATAAGGACTCCCTCAAGGCTCCTCTAATCCAGGCTGAACAATCATAGAATCATAGAATGCTAGAGGTTGGGAGGGACCTCCAGACATCATTGAGTCCAACTCCCCTGCAAAGCAGGACCACTTAGGGCAGGTCACACAGGAATGTGTCCAGGCAGATGAAGATCTCTAGAGAAGAGGACTCCACAACCTCAGCCTATTCCACTGCTCCATCACCCTCACAGTAAAAAAGCTTTTTCTCGTGCTGAGGTGCAATTTCCTGTGATTGAGTTTGTGTCCATTGCCCCTCGTCCTATCACTGGGTGTCACTGAAAAGAGACTGGCTCCATCCTCCTGGCAGCCTCCTTTCACATGTTTGTAGACAGTGATGAGTTCCTCTCTCAGCCTTCTGTTCTCCAGACTAAACAGCTCCAGGTCTCTCAGTCTTTCCTTGTAAGACAAGGGCAGAAAGGAGGATCTGGGAAGCTATAGACCTGTCAGTCTAACCTCAGTACCAGGGAAGGTCATGGAGCAGGGCATCTCAAATGCCATCATATGTCATATAGTCAACAGCCAGGGCATCAGGCCAAGTCAGCATGGATTTATGAGAGGCAGGTCCTGCCTAACTAACCTGATCTCCTTCTATGCCAAGATCACCTGGCTACTGGATGAGGAAATGGCTGTCAATTCCTAGACTTTGGAAAAGCCTTTGATACTGTTCCCCACACAATTCTTGTAGACAAATTGGTTTGGCTTGGCTGAGCACACTGTCTCCTGGATAAAGCACTGGCTGGACAGGAGGGCCCAGAGAGTGGTGGTCAATGGAGTTACAACCAGTTGGTAGCCAGGCACTACTGGTGTTCCTTAGGGATCTGTGTTGGGACCACACAGGATAGGGGGTGATGAGTTTAAGCTGAAAAAGGGTAGACTTGCATTACATTGAAGGAAGAAGTTCTCCACTGTGAGAATGGTGAGGCACTGAAACAACCTGCCCGGAGAAGTTCTGGATGCATCTACTCTGGAAGTGTTTAAGGGCAATTTGGGTAGAGCTTTGAGCAACTCAATATAGTGGAAGGTGTCATAGAATCATAGAATCAACCAGTTTGGAAGAGACCTCCAAGCTCATCCAGCCCAACCTAGCACCCAGCCCTGTCCAATCAACCAGACCATGGCACTAAGTGCCTCATCCAGGCTTTTCTTGAACACCCCCAGGGACGGTGACTCCACCACCTCCCTGGGCAGCCCATTCCAATGCCAATCACTCTCTCTGCCAACAACTTCCTCCTAACATCCAGCCTAGACTTCCCCCAGCACAACTTGAAAGTGTGTCCCCTTGTTAAGAGGAGACTGTGTCCCTGTCAAGTTCCAAGGAGGTTGGAACTACATGGTCTTTAAGGTCCCTTCCAGCCTAAACCATATCTATGATTTTCTCCAACATCCCCTTTATTTCTTTTTTCATCCAGAAGTTCATCTGCCCAGGTTGTCCAGGTCCCTCTGCAGAGCCCTTCTACCCTGCAACAGATTGAGACTAGCTCTCAACTTGGTGTCATCTACGAACTTACTAATGGTGGACTCAATTCCCTCATCCTGATCCTCAGTAAAGATATTAAACAGGACTGGGCCCAGCACTGATCCCTGAGGGACACTACTAGTGACAGCTGCCAAGTGGATGTGGCACCATTCACCACCACTCTCTGGGCCCAGCCATCCAGCCAGTTCTTGACCCAGCAGAGTGCACCTGAGATGTAAGTGTCCTCTGAGCAGTTTCAGTGCAAAGTCCAAGAGCTTAACTCAAGCTGCTCCCACCCTCCCTTGGCATTTTATGCTTTAAACACAGCTTTATCCTGAAGCAGCTTAGAATTATCTGCATTTCCAGCCTGCTGGGTCTGCTGTGTGGGTGGTATCCTCTGGGAGAGAGGCAGCAATATTTTAAATGGACACAGTTATTTTCCAAACAATCACTCCCATGCACCATTAACCACAGAGGCTGGTGTAAGCTGTGCTGGGTTTAGACTGCTTTGACAAAACAGTGCTTTTCTATCTGGTGCAGATTTCCCTTTGCACTCTGAAAGCTGCAAGAATGCAGCGAGGGCTCAGTTGTGATCTGTACTTATGCTTTATTTTGTTTCATTTTTCCAGATAGGGTGAGAGGGTTTTTTTTTTAACAAGGAATGTCAGCTGACTCCAAGAAAAGTCCAAAAATTGCCTGGTGTAAGCATTGCCTAGCAGGGAACTGTTTAAAAGACAAGGCTAAACTCCCATTTCTGTATTTGGTTGGGCTCTCTGAAGAGTTGCATAAAACTTACCGACTATTAGGGGGCACCTTGAAGTTTGCACAGCAGTATGTAAACAGAGGACTAAATGCCTGATAGCCAATACTCTTAACACACAGAACTTACTGTCTGCTTGCTCTCTCCTTCATCCTTGATCTTTAGTTTTGTGAGAGCAAGAAAAATGTCAAGTATCAGGGATCTTCCCTTGGAGGAGAAGGGCTTGAACCCTTCCCAGTCCTCCAATATTCTGTGATCTGATTCTGTAATACAAAAGTCTTTCCTAATGATGCCCTTTTATTTCTCACAGGATTAGATTTACTTATGTGTTTTAACATCCAATATTGTCATGCATTTTGCATTATACTATTGCTCAGTTACTGTATTTGTACCATCTCTGGAGCAGCAGCAGCATTATGGCTATAATGCTATATCAGCTCAAAAGATTTGTGATGGAAATGGCCTGATCACATAGATGTCTGTCCCATTAAGACACTTGGTGCTAAAACAGCTTAATTACTGACTCCATCAGCTGTTATTTGTCTAATTATTATAATGGCTGATATATTATATTTGATCATATCTTATATGCCTAGTTCCTCTCTCCCTCTAACAGGCAGATTTTGGTTATTTGAGGTCAGATAAATTCAGTGATTGATTTCATAACATGACTTACTGACTGAGCAATAAGCACAAATGGCCCAGAGTGGAAGGAAAAAGTCATTGTGAAATCACAGAATCACAGAACATTAGAGGTTGGAAAGGATCTCCAGAGATGATCGAGTCCAACCTCCCTGTCAAAAGCAGGATCACTCAGGGTAGTCCACACAGGAATGCATCCAGGAGGGTTTGGAAAGTCTCCAGAGAAGGAGACTCCACAACCTCTCTGGGCAGCCTGTCCCAGGGCTCTGTCACCCTTGCTGTGGAGAAATTTCTCCTCCTGTTGAGCTGAAACCTTCTCTGTTCCAGTTTGGATCCATTGTTCCTTGTCATATTACTGTGCACCACCAAAAAGAGCTTGCCCCCTCCACTTGACACCCACCCCTCAGTTATTTATAGACATTGATTGGATCCCTTCTCAGTTTTCTCTTCTGACTAAACAGTGAACAGCTTAAGTCTCTATTGCTGTCATCTCTCTACAGCCTAAGCAACACTCTGCATCACTTTTGGGAAGGACAGGAGCCTGCACAACACCACTTACTGCTGGCTTTACCACTGCACATTTAGTGACTGACTCATGCACCACTTGTGGTGTGGACAGCACAGGAAATAAACACACAGAGAACAGGCTGGCATAAAGTCACAGACTCACAGAAACGTTCAGGTTGGAAGAGCCCCTCAGGATCACCAAGCCGAACCCAGAACCCTATTCTACAAGGTGCACCCTAAACCATAGCCCCAAGCACCACATCCAAATGACCTTTAAACACATCCAGGGTTGGTGACTCCACCACCTCTCTGGGCAGATCATTCCAATGCCTGACCACTCTCTCAGTGAAAAACTTTTTCCTAATGTCCAATCTAAACCTCCCCAGCCTCAGCTTGAGGCCATTCCTCCTTGTTCTGTTTCCAATTACCTGTGAGAAGAGACCAGCACCGACCTCTCCACAACGTCCTTTCAGGTAGCTGCGAGCAGCCATGAGCTCTGCCCTCAGCCTCCTCTTTTTCAAACTAAACTGTTCCAGCTCCTTCAGTCCTGCAGGAACCTTGCCCATTGTTGTTAACTTCACCCCTCACTACCTGTAAGAGGATTAGCCCATCTCTGTATTGAGATCAAGTGTTTGTCTTGGTTAATCTTTATAGACCTAAAGATGCAAACCTCAGAACAATTGTTTCTCTCCTCTGCCAATCTGAAAAGCAGTTGATAGAATTTTTTAACATTTATTGCAATGCAAATGTAAAATTAAACCTAGACTGTGCTAAACCTCTCAGAGCAATGAAAAAAGCCAAACAGATCAGATCTTTCCTGATGTTTAAATGCTCCTTTACTAACATCTGCATGCCACTAGTTGTTTACAATGACATCCTATGCTGTTAGAAATAAGGTTCAGCTCTGATATTGATTCAAACAGAGCCATGATCAGGCCCTAGGTATTTTAGAATAGAATAGAATAGAATAGAATAGGAGTCAACCAGGTTGGAAGAGACCTCCAAGCTCATCCAGTCCAACCTAGCACCCAGCCCTATCCAGTCAACTAGACCATGGCACTAAGTGCCTCATCCAGGCTTTTCCTGAACACCTCCAGGGACAGTGACTCCACCACCTCCCTGGGCAGCCCATTCCAATGGCAAATTACTCTGTCTGTGAAGAATTTTACAGCTCTTACAGATCTTTTCAATCCATTGAGTCTTTGAAGTACTACTGCAGTTTGTTCATAGGATCTCTTTCTGAGTTAGACAGGAGATGACTGCTCAAACAATTCAGCAGTCAAATTCCTATTTTTAAATTCCAATTTAAACATAGATGGAATTTTTTTCTATCATATCTGTAAAGGGTTAACCCTCCTGGGGATGGTCTGAAGCTGACCCCAGGTGCTTGTGACTCCTCCTTGAGGGTGGTCTGAACCTGACCCCAGGTGTAGTGGTTACCCACTCCCAATTCCTGTCTAGACCCCCTATAAAAAACAGAGGCACATGGTGTTTTTGTTGCTTTTTGACCTGCCTGCCTCCTAGCAGCATCCTGGTTCCTGATGCTCCTGCTTTGCCACGTGGCTACCTTACCATATGGTAGGACAACCTCTTCCTGAATCTACCTCCATCCATTGCCATCAATCTGGTTGTATATACATTTTGTACCTTGTTTCCCTTCCCTAAACCTTTTTTGTAACTCCCCTTAGCTTAAATACCTTTTATTTACTGTTAAAGTTTAACTTCCAAGTCGAAGCAAGACTATTATTCTTTTTCCTCTCTACATCTAATTCCTTTCTTTCCAAAGGGGGGAGAGAGAAAGCATCCTATTAATGTATTGCTCTGTTAGATATTTTGGCCTCCAAGAACTAGAACCAATACAATAAAAATCATCTGAGAGGCCCTAGTTTGTTTCTTATGAGTATGCTATTGTGTGGATAGCAAAATCATGGCATGCATGCAATGCACAGAAAATGTAAATGGATTACTTCTGTTAGGCATCAGGAATTTCTATTAAGTACTTTGCTGTGGATTTAATAGTACTAAGGAGCTATTGAGACAGCAAACCTGCAGCTTACTGTGTCTAATTGCAAATCTCTTTACCCTCAAAGCTTTTTTTTTTTGTTATTAATGGTTTCAAATCTGAAGTATAATACCTTGCATCATCATAAATACACTTGTACTAAGTGTTGGCATTTTCCATAATGCCTTGGGAAATTCTGTTAGAGTAATTACCTTTGCTCTTGTTACTCAACAGATTTGCACCAATCATGCAAATCTGAGCACAAGAAGCCTTATGGCTGTTCATTAATAATGGTTGTTTGCTTAATTGATTAATTTCAAAAGGAATATTTGCAAAGCTATTCGCAGTGGGAATACACAGAGCAGTAACGTTCTGGCAGCAGCAATTATGAGGCACAATGATGCTTTTAGTCTTTATTTAATTTATGTGATACCACACAGTTTAAATACACACTTGCAAAGTATGTTTGTACTCAACACAGACTCCTGAGTTTAGTGCTAGTCATTGAATCATTAATTCATTGAGTCATAGAATGGTCTGGGTTTGGAAGGGATCTCCAAAGGTCATCCAGTCCAACCCACTCTGCAGCCAGCAGGGAAGTCTTCAACTAGATCAGGTTGCCCACAGCTCTGTCCAGCCTCACCTTGAGTATCTCCAGGGATGGGGCCACAACCACCTCCCTGGGCAGCCTCTTCCAGTGTTCCACCACCCTCATGGTGCAGAACCTGCTCCTAACATCTAATCTCAAGTTGCTCTGTTCTAGTTTGAAACCACTGCTCTCATCGTGCTCTCTTCAGGCACTGGCAGGCTGCTATTAGGTCTGCCCAGAGCCTCCTCTTCTGCAGGCTGCACACCCCCAGCTCCCTCAGCCTGTCTCTGTAGCAGAGCTGCTCCAACCCCCTGAGCATTTTCGTGGCCCTCCTCTGGCCCTGCTCCATCAGCTCCATGTTCTTCCTGTGCTGAAGGCTCCAGAGCTGGATGCAGCACTGCAGGTGAGGTCTCAGCAGAGCAAAGTGTCAGAATCCCCTCTCTGGCTCTGCTTTGGCTGCAGCCCAGGCTGTGATTTGCCTTCTGTGCTGCAAGCTCACACTGCCTGCTCATGTCCAGCTTCTGGTCCATCAGCATCTCTAAGTCTTTTTCCACAGGGCTGCTTTCTATCACATCCTCCCTCAGCCTGTACTGGTAGTGAGGACTGTTCAGCTCAGGTGCAGAGCCCTGCACTTACTCTTGTTGAACCTCCTGAGGTTCACCTGGGCTCACTTTTCCAGCTTGTCCAGGTCCCTGTGGTGATCTTTGATCACATTGGGTGAGTCTGTGCTCCACAACCTCCCTGGAAGTATTCAAAGCCAGGTTGGATGAGGCCATGAGCAACCTAGGAGGTCTCCCTGCCTATGGTGGGGGGTTGGAACTGGATGAGCTTTGAGATCCCTTCCAACCTAAACCAATCTGTGATATGACACAGCTCAAAAGCCCCTGCCAGCTAGAGCCTGTCTCTCACACACAGACGTTGAGATAATAGAGACACAGCTTTTCCCAGAGGCAGGGAGGAAGCGAGAGCCGTAGCAGGCAGGCACTGCCTTCTGAGCTGTGACCGCGGGAACCAGCAAAGCCTAACAACGTTGCAATATCCTGGGAGGACCAGGTCGGTCCCCTGGGGCTCTCTGTCTCTTTTTGGAGGCCTTTGTCTTGGTGGTCTTCTTAAGGGAGCCTGGGCCCCAAACCCTCACAGGTGGTGGGCAGTAATAAGCAACAATGAATATGAGCTGGAACAGAGAAGGTTTTACTTCATCGTGAGGAGAAGCTTTAGAGTGACAGAGCCCTGGAACGGGCTGCCCAGAGAGGTTGTGGAAGTCTCCTTCTCCGGAGGCTTTCCAAACCCTTCTGGATGCATTCCTGTGCCAGACTACTCTTGGTGATGCTGCCTTGGCAGGGGGTTGGACGGTCTCTGAAGCTCCCTTGCATCCTCCAACATTATGTGGTTCTATATATGAATAATTCATGAGAGGCATATGGGAGGGCTGGGGAGGGACTATTGACAAGGCCTTGTAATGACAGGACGAGGAGGAATGGGTTTAAACTGGCAGAGGGGAGGTTTAAACTGGATGCTAGGAAGAAGTTCTTTTCAGTGAGAGCGGTGAGACACTGGCACAGGTTGCCCAGGGAGCTTGTGGAGCACTGAAGCATTTTTGTGGCTCTGCGCTGGCCTCTTTCAAGCAGTTCCCTGAGGTCCTTCTTGAACTGAGGAGCCCAGAACTGGATACAGCACTCCAGATGTGGCCTTAGCAAGGCAGAGTAGAGGGGCAGTAGAACCTCTCTCAACCTACTAACCACAGCCCTTCTAACTCACCACAGATTGGCACTGACCTTCTTGGCCACCAGAGCACATTGCTGGCTTATGGTCAACCTTCCACCCACCAGGACCCCCAGGTTCTTTCCCCCTTTACTGCCCTCCATCAGGTGAGTCCCAGACCTGTACTGATCCATGTGGTTATTCTTTCCTGGGCTCGCTGCATTCTCCCCCATTCAGCTATACTCACCTCTAGTATTTAACTCCAAGAACTTCACTCAGTTGCTAAAAATGTTACCTGATCAAACGAGCTCTTATGATTAGTAGTCTCACACATACAACACCTAGGTAGAGCAAAAAAGAGTACTGAAAATATATGTTAAGGTGCAGGATATGATGAGTCTGGAAACTTCTGTGGCTCTTACATGTTAGCAGATGGCAGGGAGTGACCTACTTTGGAATAAATACATTTAAAACAGAGAAGCTAAAGTAGCTCTGGCAAGGAGTAGCTCTGCTGGTACTGGGAAGCTGTGGTGACTGTAGCATGCAGGGGGCTGACAATAGGGTGTCTTGAGGCTGCCAGCTGACTCCAGGGCCCAGGCATAATTAGTATGTGCTGGCTGTGCTGTAGCCTGCTCAATATGTGCTGGTAATATTAATCTGGGTTCCCTAGCAGCAGGTGCTTCTAACATAAGCCTCTCTAGCATGATTACTTTGCAGATTGGCAGCAAGTCCAAGGTCTGAGTGACTCAAAAGAGCAAAATTAAATTTCCAACTCTAGCAATGTCTCTTCTGGGTATTGATTCTACAAGCATCTCTTTTGACTTTCAGTAGATACTCAAGAAGAAATTGCTTCTCCAAAGTAAAAAATGCAGCCCAGTACTTTTGATAAGCAGCACAGCCATAAAAGTGTTTCTCAGACTTGGCCACTCTCCTTTTATGCTTTGAGGTATACACCACTGCTAACTTCAATGGGGAATGCTTGTTGAGTGATGTGGTTGTGAAACTCAGGGTACAGTGTGTATTCACTTGATTTTATGGACAGCTAAAGCAGAACTACTGTTTGCCAGCTGGCGAGCAGGATGAGATATCTGCAGCCTGCTGAGAATCCTGTGTCAAGAATCACAGACTTGTCAGAGTTGGAAGGGACCTCAAGGTTCACCAAGTTCCAACCCCCTGTCATAGGCTAGGGCACCTCACACTAGATCGTGTTGCTCAGAGCCTCATCCAGCCTGGCCTTAAAAACCTTCAGGGATGAGGCTTCCATCACCTCCCTGGGCAACCTGTGCCAGTGTCTCATCACCTTTATGCTGAAGAACTTCTTCCTAACATCTAATTTAAATTACCCCTCCTCTAGCTTGGATCCACTCTCTCTAGTCCTATCACTACCTGACATCCTAAAAGGTCCCTCCTCAGCTTTCTTGTAGCCCCTTTCAGATACTGGAAGGCCACAAGAAGGTCTCCTTGGAGCCTTCCCTTCTCCAAAATGAACAGCCCCAAGTCTCTCAGCCTGTCCTCACGGGAGAACAGCTCCAGCCCTCTGGTCATCCTCATGGCCCTTCTCTGGACATGTTCCAGCACCTCCAGATCTTTCTTCTAATGGGAGCTCCTGAACTGGACACAGTACTCCAGGTGGGGTCTTAGACAAAGTGGAATAGAGGGGCAGAATCATCCTCTTCAGCCTGCTGACCACACTTCTCTTGATGGAGCCCAGGCTCTGGTTGCTTTCTGGACTGCAATTGCATACTGCTGGCTCGTATTGAGCTTCTCATCCACCAGCACTCCCAAGTCCTTTTCTTCAGGGCTGCTCAGTCCCTGCCCAGCCTGTATCGGTGCCTGGGATTATCCTGACCCAGGTGTAGGACCCTGGACAATATAACAAATTAATTATCCAGTATGGATCATTTAGTTTTTCTCATCTCCTCAATTTTTTTACAATTTAAGCCCATAATAAACTTTTGGTTCATTGTTTAGTACAGTGCATGTGCTTGGCTGCCTGTGTGTGACATATGGATGAGCTTTCCCACCAGTCTGGGACAAATCCTCTCAGGGGACACTAGGCTGAAGATCCATTTGGGTTGAGATTACAATTGCAGAATTAAAACATTTTATACAAGATCCATTGTGATTTTTAATCCCTTCTGCTCATTCTTAAACATGTTATGCTTTTCAGGCCTTTTAACTCAATGTGAAGGAAACAGGGGCAGATTGATGTCAAACTGCTGGCATCACAGGGCTATATTTAAACTCTCTAACAGGGAGAATTCCATGTGATTGGAAGAGTTTGAAGGCACTCAGTCATCTATATGCTCTTGTGGCCAAGAGGGACAATGGTATCCTGGGGTGCATCAACAAAAGTGTGTCCAGCAAGTCTAGGGAGGTTCTTCTCCTCCCCTGCTCTGCTGAGACCACACCTGGAATACTGGTGAGGGACATTCAAGGGTGTCAGGTAGTGATAGGAATGGGAGGAATGGAGCTAAAGTAGAGGTGGATGGACTCAGATTGGATGTTAGAAAGATGTTCTTCACCATGAGGGTGGCGAGACAGTGAAACAGATTGCCCAGGGAGGTGACGGAAGCCTCATCCCTGGAGATTTTTAATGCCAGGCTGGATGTGGCTCTAAGCAACCTGCTCTAGTGTGAGGTGTCCCTGCCCATGGCAGGGGGTTGGAACTTGGTGATCCTTGAGGTCCCTTCCAACCTTGGCAATTCTATGATTCTCTGGAATGGATGGCCTGAACCACACAGCATATTTCTTCCTGCCTTGAAAGACTGCACCAGCAGTCTGTTGCACAAGTCTGTACCACACTGAAGTGATGGTGACACTTCTCACAGGGCAGGTCCTGCCCTAGTGCATGAGGTGACCATCATCTGCCATGTTTGTCTCCTCAGTGTCCTTTGCAAGATGCAAACTATGGATGGGGAGAAATGAAAAGGGTGAAGGTTAGAGTTTATGGAGAAATTATTAGTGCTTTCATGGTTAACATGCAAACATGGATCTTTGGTAAGGCCTCAAGCATGAAGACAGGTTCAGTATGTGCTTCATTTTGCTATGAGTTGTGACATCAGTAAGACCACTCACTAATAGGAAAAAAAAACAACACAATTATGGTGGCAACTTCTGAGACTGATTTCATATGGTGTGCATTTTTTGCACTTCTTTTCTCTAGGAAATGTCCCTCTCAAACCTCAGATGTCTTCCCCTGGGTACTGCAGAAACCCTGGACAGAAGATCCATGCTCAGTGGCCAGCGCAGGAGACCTGTCTGAACATCGTGGCAGAGATCCCATGGTGAGAGAAACTTTATTTCATTCAGTATCATAAGAGATCGAATCACTTCACAGGCTGCAGTGCTCCAGACTCACACTCTGTGAACAGCCTCCTGCCACTGCTGGCATGTCCATGGGATGTGGGGGCCAGCAGCAGACCCACTGCGGAACCACGCCGCTGCCTCCCCTCCTATGGTGTCAGACCTTTATTTATTGTAAGAAACAAGAAATTTAAAGTCAACATATAATGAGTGTGCCAAAAAAAGGTTGACTGGATGGGGCACTTAGTGCCATGGTCTGGTTGACTGGCTAGGGCTGGGTGCTAGGTTGGACTGGATGATCTTGGAGGTCTCTTCCAACCTGCTTGATTCTATTCTATTCTAACTAATGAAACTTTAGCCTCATGGCTAAGATGGCTCTAAATTTTAATGTGTTACATCTTTCCTTTGCTTTTATCTCCTGCATCTTGCATTGCTCATCCAGGGATATTTGGGTTGCATGCAGGGTGTAAAAAAAGGTCTTATGAAATGACTTTGAATGCAAGCCTAGATTCACAAAAATATGTCAGCACCTGATTTATTCTGAGGAGGTGGGAGGAGTAATACAGCCTCTTGAATGTTTTCCTCTATTTACACTGCTGATGACAGCACTTGACTCACAGCAAGTGCTTTTTATTCTTTGTGCAACTAATTTTGTAGCACAAATCTGGAGCTGTCAGACTGCAGGAATTCGAATGCAAAAAAAAAAAAGCTATTGTTAGATATAAAAAGTGGTGTTCTGTGGTACAGTGATATGAGAGCAAACTACTTTAAAAAGCATTAAAAATAGATTTCAAAGTGGAAATACTGGACAAAAATCAACCAGGTTGGAAGAGATTTCCAAGATCATCCAGTCCAACCTATCACCCAGCCCTGGCCATTCAACTAAAGCATGGCACTATGTGCCTTATCCAATCTTTTCCTGAACACATCCAGGGAAGGCAACTCCACCACCTCCCTGGGCAGCCCATTCCAGTGCCAATCACTGTCTCTGGCAAGAACTTCCTCCTAACATCCAGCCTAGACCTCCCCCAGCACAATTTCAGACTGTGTCCCCTTGTTCTGTTGCTGGTTGCCTGGCAGAAGAGACCAACCCCCACCTGGCTACAGCCTCTCTTTAGGTAGTTGTCCTTCCAGTATCTGAAGTGGAAGAAAGCTGGGAAGGGACTTTTTAGGGTGTCAGGTAGTGAGAGGACTGGGGAGTAACAGGTCTAAGCTAGAGGAGGGGAGATTCAGATTGGACACTAGGAAGCTCTTCAGCATGAGGGTGGTGAGACAATGGCACAGATTGCCCAAGGAGATAGATGGTGGAAGCCATCTATGGGGACAGGCTATGAGAGTTGGGGCTGTTCAGCCTGAAGAAAAGAAGGCTCTTAGGAGACCTTAGAGCAGCCTTCCAGTACCTGAAGTGGGGCTACAAGAAAGCCAAGAAGGAACTTTTTACAAGGGCTCATAGGACAGGATATTAAGAAGGAATTCTTTACAGTGAGGGTAGTGAGACACTGGAACAAGTTGCCCAGGGAGGCTGTGGATGCTCCCTCCCTGGAGGTGTTCAAGGCCAGGTTGGATGAAAAGCAACCTTGAGCAGCCTGGGCTATTGGAGGGTGTCCCTGCCTGTGGTTGGGGTGGGTTGGGACTAAATGATCTTTAAAGTCCCTTCCAATCTAAACCATTCTATGAATCTATCTTTTAAGCCCTCAATTTCTGGTATATTCTATGATTAAAACCCAGGATAGACAGCAACCACAGATGGTTTTACTCCTAGTTACAGCCATTTCCTCCAAAGTTTCTAAGCTCACAAGAGGAAATACAACCTTCTATATTTTTAAAACCTCAGGGATACAGTAATTAATATCTCCTAATCTTATGTTGGACAAAATACATTATCTGGCAGAAGTACACCAGATGTTTTCTTTCAGAGATGAAGGTTTCCTGCCTAACCCATTCTTAGTCTTCCAGCTGCCTTTTTGGTAGCTGAAGAAGAGCATCAGCTGAATTAAAACAAAACCATGAACTTCTGGTTTTGCTTTCTTCTATTATTTCTTATTTCCTGTCTTTTCTGTGTTCTGTGCAACAATGCAACAATGTTTTTACCTAATGAATTACTGCCTAATGTTCACTTCAATATAGGATACTGAGCCACAGATTCAGCTGCTGCTGGCTGAGCTTCTCCCCTGCAGAGCTTCTCCCCAAAACTGCCTGATAACATCCCACAGATTATTCTGACTCACTGGGATCTCACAAAGCCTCTGCCTAATGCAGGTATTAGCAACAGCAGGTATTAGCAGTGGACATCAACTCTGTGAAGCAACAGGGTAAAGCAGAGAGGGAATTTTTCAGAGTGGTTTTGTCTGCACAACAACTAATGAAAAAATAAATCTAGCAAAGGGTTGCTGTAATCTGTTTACATAACTCACTTAAAATTAACTTGCAATTAGACCCTTGCCAGGAATTACTCAGTGATTATACTGTCCAGCTGCCTAATACAAGCATGAGTTCTAGGCAAGGCTGTAATGAGGAGTGGTGGTCTGATGGTCCCAAACCATCTCCTTTCAAGGCCACCCCTGTAAAATGCCACAGCAAAGCCATCAGAAGGAACTCAACCTGTTCCCTATGAGGCCTTGGCACTGGGCTTTCCCTGAAGAATCACAGAATTGTCAGGGTTGGAAGGGACCTCAAGGATCATCCAGTTCCAACCCCCCTGCCATGGGCAGGGACACCTCACACTAGATCAGCTTGCTCAGAGTCACATCCAGCCTGGCCTTAAAAACCTCCAGGGATGAGGCTTCCACCACCTCCATGAGCAACATGTTCCAGTGTCTCATCACCCTTATGCTGAAGAACTTCTTCCTAACATCTAATCTAAATCTCCCCTCCTCTAGCTTGGATCCACTCCCCCTAGCCCTACCACTACCTGACATCCTAAAAGGTCCCTCCCCATCTTTCTTGTAGCCCCCTTCAGATACTGGAAGGCCACAAGAAAGCCTCCAGGGAGCCTTCTATTCTCCAAACTCATTTGAACCTTTACTTCAAGTTACATCCATGTATCTCCTTAAAACTAGACACATAGTTTAAAGACAACTGCCATGGCAATTGTGTCTCATAAAGCAAACGTAGTAGCGTTCTGTACCCCGCACACGCAGAGGATGCATTTGGTTGCTGCTATCAGTAGTAGTGTCATTTCTGAACTTGTTCTCAATTATTTCTCTGGAAGAGAACCAATAAGTCACTGAATGTGCTTCTGGCTACTAGTGAGTGTGTAAAATGTTCTTTGTATTTCTGGCACAAAACGGACTTGGGAGTAGGAAATTAAGGCGGAGACTTGCTAGATGTCCTTAAAAGATAAGGTCAGGGAAGCTGCCTGTAACTGAGGAGGGTAACATGGAGGAAGTTTTCCAACTGAACAGCTTCTTCCTTTGGCTATCACACATTTGCTTTCTGCTCCTTCACCTTTTTCAGTATGTTAACTCTGCCCAGAAGGAAAACACAGTCCTCCACCTTGCTTACTAACTCTGCCACGATACCTGCAAGATGAATACCAATGCCATGAGGGGAGCTGCAGGTCCCCATTTGCAGAGTTTATGCAATGTTTGGAGATATTGAAAGTGCCTCTAATACTCCAGAAAAATCACTTTGTAAGGCTTGCTATATTAAAGTCTAGTACAAGCAGTAGTCCCCAGTACCTGACTGTAAACATAATCCAGGCTGGAGGGGACCTCAGGAGTCTCCACTCCCATCATCCTGCTCACAGCAGGGTCAGACTGGGTTACTCAGGGCCAATGCTGATCATCTGAAATGAAGCCTGGAAAGGGTTTGATCTCAGCACCATAGAACATTAAGTGGTTGGAGGGGAGCTCCAGAGATCATCCTGCCAAAGCAGGATCACCCAGGGTAGTCTGCACAGGAATGCATCCAGGTGGGTTTTGAAAATCTCCAGAGGACACTCCACAACCTCTCTGGGCAGCCTGTTCCAGTGCTCTGTCACCCTCACTGTATAGAAGTTTCTCCTCATATTGAGGTAAAAGCTTCTGTTCCAGTTTGTAGCTGTTGCTTCTTGTCTTATTCCTGCGGACCACTGAAAAGAGGTTGAGAATGTCCTTATTTTCCAGCCCACCCTGCTGAAGTGCATACTGCATGTAGGCCTAGTTTTGTAACCCCATCCATTGCTCAGGAAAGGACTCAATCCAGAGATATTGAGATTTAAACATGAAATGGGCCCCACTCTCCTGCCAGATCACAGCAGGACCTGCGATCCTGACGGAGATCTAAGCTAACTAAGCTTCTTTCCTCACTGCTTGGAAAGGCTGGCTGAACACCATGACCTTAGCCTTAAAATACAGTCCAACAAAGTATGGAAACTTGTAAATTTTCAAGACTCTACAAATTTTAGACAACAGCCTTGAAAGAATTGGCTGAGTTGCTGAGAACTATCGGCCCTTACTTTAATGAATTCTGTCATCCCCAGGGACGTGTCAGCAAAACAGGGTAGAAACTGAGCAATATTACATCAGCAGATTTTATGTAGGGTCAGAATTGGCATTCAGGCTAGGCCATGTGGTGTCAGCTCGAATGGGTAAGGAGGAAAACAGGCTGATGGTAACAGAGGTAATCATCAGGGAGAAAAAGAGTATTTCCTTTTAAATCATGCCAATGCGTACAGCTGATAGAAACCAGCTCTTGTCAAGCTGGTTATCAGGATTCAGCTCTGTCACAAGTTCAGCTGACAAAACTAACCACTGCCCAAAGCTACAGTGAACTGCTACAAGTGATTTCCTTTGTGCATGACAACATCCAGGCAAAAGGGAGGGGAGAAAAAACCGGTGCAGCCACGGGTGAACAGAGCATACCCATAACAGAGCAGGGCTCACGGTCTGTCATCCTTAGGGAGACTGTGCTAGAATTTGTCTTTGCCCTAATATTGTTTATTACTTTGTATTTTGTAATTACTGTGTTTTGTTAATTTGTAAAGACAAGCTAGGATGCACTGAATTCTGGATTACTTAGATGAGGTAGCAAACTGGGCTGCTGAAGCTGTGCTTTTTTACCTTGAGCGTGTACCTTTGGTTATCAAGTACCACAGCCCCCTGAACGTGGGTCTTTCAGGTGGGCCAGAAATTTTGTATGAGCTTAGTTTAGAACATAAAAATAGCTTAATAACATTGTAATGATGATAAAAAACCTGAACTCTTAACTACGTAGTTACATCCCTGCTGGAGGGCAGGGATGCCATCCAGAGGGACCTGGACAGACTGGAGAGGTGAGCCCAGGCCAACCTCATGACGTTTAACAAGGCCAAGTGTAAGGTCCTGCACCTGGGTCGGTGCAGTCCCAGGCACAGATACAGGCTGGGTGATGAATGGCTGAGAGCAGCCCTGAGGAGAAGGACCTGGGGGTCTGGGTCGACGAGAAGCTCAACATGAGCCTGCAGTGTGCACATGCAGCCCAGACAGCCAACCGAGTGCTGGGCTGCATCAAGAGAAGTGTGGCCAGCAGGGCAAGGGAGGTGATTCTCCCCCTTTACTCTGCTCTCGTCAGACCCCACCTGGAGTACTGTGTGCAGTTCTGGAGCCCCCAATACAAGAAGGACATGGAACTGCTGGAGCGGGTCCAAAGGAGAGCCACGAAGATGATCAGAGGGCTGGAGCACCTCTGCTATGAGGACAGGCTGAGAGAGTTGGGGCTCTTCAGCCTGGAGAGGAGAAGGCTTCGAGGAGACCTTATAGTGGCCTTCCAGTATTTGAAGGGAGCCTACAGGAAAGCTGGGGAGGGACTATTTACACGGTCTAGTAATGTTAGGACGAGGGGGAATGGGTTTAAGCTGGAAGAGGGGAGATTTAGACTGGATGTTAGGAGGAAGTTCTTTACAGTGAGGGTGGTAAGGCACTGGAACGGGTTGCCCAGGGAGGTTGTGGATGCTTCCTCCCTGGAGGTGTTTAAGGCCAGGCTGGATGAGGCCTTGAGCAACCTGCTCTAGTGGGAGGTGTCCCTGCCTGTGGCAGGGGGTTGGAGCTGGATGATCCTTGAGGTCCCTTCCAACCTAAACCATTCTATGATTCTATCCTATAAAGAGAGCAAAGAAAATCTCCCTCCATTTTTGACTGGTCTGAGTTCAGGGCTGCGTTAACCAACACTGCCAATTCACATGCAGGGAACAGAGTGATTTGCTGTCTCGGAAGCAGCAGTGCAAGTGGCATGAAAAGTTGCTGATGCTGCTCACACCCATCTCAAAAACACCATTCAAGCTGAGGAGCCACCTCAACTGCAACCCTGCTGCTAGCATATTCTTCCTGTCCATCTTTCTAGTACACTTAGTGCTCAGAGACCTTATTTTTAACCCAGTGGATCTGAAAATTTTTAACTCTTTTTTTCAATCTTATGTAAATTTCACCCAGTTCTTGCTTTAGTGATCTTATTTAAATACCAGATCAGTACAATAACTGCAAACCTGTGTTATCTCCTCAGCATGGCTGCCTAATCTACAGTCCTAAATCCTTCAGAACTTTAGATCAGAGATGTGATTTCCAACATAGCTATCAGCAAGAGAAGAATCTGGTGAAAAATACACTAAGTTTAGCTTCCCCATTTCATACCTTTCTGGTCATTGCTACTGCACCCTCAGCTAGTTTAAAAACCATTTACCAAAGTTGAGAGGCCTGACTTTGAATATGCAATTGCCCAATTTTCTTGAAATCTGAGTTTTCAAGAAATAAAGGTACTCAAAATGATCTACCACGAAAGAAACATCTTAAAACACAAGGAGTGGGCTACTGAATCTCTCAGTTATTTGCAGTTAAAGGCTGAGGACACACTAGAAGGCCATCAAGTAGTTTAAATCGTAGAACTGTCAAGGTTGGAGGGGACCTCAAGGATCACCTAGCTCCAAACCCCCCCTGCCATGGGCAGTGTCACCTCACACTAGATCAGGTTGCCAGAGCCACATCCAGCCTGTCCTTAAAAATCTTCTAGGGATGAGGCTTCCACCATCTCCCCGGGCAACCTGTGCTGGTGTCTCACCAACCTCATGGTGAAGAACTTCCTTCTAACGTCCAATCTGAGTCTATCCACTTCAGCTTCATTCCTCCCATTCCAATCACTACCTGACCCCCCCATCTCATGGTGAAGAACTTAAAATCATAAAATGATATAATCAACCAGGTTGGAAGAGACCTCCAAGATCATCCAGTCCAACCTAGCACCCAGCCCTACCCAATCAACCAGACCCTGGCACTAAGTGCCTCATCCAGGCTTTGCTTCAACACCTCCAGGGACAGCAACTCTACCACCTCCCTGGGCAGCCCATTCCAATGCCAATCACTCTCTCTGCCAACAACTTCCTCCTAACATCCAGCCTAGACCTCCCCCGGCACAACTTGAGACTGTGTCCCCTTGTTCTCCTGTTGGTAGGCTGGGAGAAGAGCCCAACCCCACCTGGCTACAGCCTCCCTTCAGGTAGTTGTAGACAGCAATGAGGTCTGCCCTGAGCCTCCTCTTCTGCAGGCTGCACACCCCCAGCTCCCTCAGCCTCTCCTCACAGGGCTGTGCTCCAGGCCCCTCACCAGCTTCGTCGCCCTTCTCTGGACACATTCCAGCACCTCAGCATCTCTCTTCAATCTTCTTCCAACATGCAGTCTGACTCTACCCACTTGTAGTTTCGCTTGCACAAACTTGAATCAACAGACACACACAAAAGTAAAACAGAGACATGATTAAGGGGAGGCCAAATTGTTTATTTAATTTTTTAGTGACCAATTGGATTGTTGGCAGAAAGCTCTGCTCTTAGGGTTTTGGTTTTTAAGAAATTAGCAATGCTCCAATCGATGGGTTGGAATTTTACTCAAATTCCAGTTAATTTTAAATGCAAACAGATGAACAGAAATTCCAGATAAACTGTTTCCAGAGCAGAGAACTTCACATTTGTATGAGAATTCCACGTTTGTATTTTGCTGGGACAAAAGAATGTAAAAACTATTGTCAGTAGTGCATGAACAGAACATTCACATTTGATCTGGAACCTGGAAATCAGAAAGCTGTACTCTCCTTCCAAAATTTTCATTACCTTGTGCAAACCAAGTCAAGTCTTCACGTGTCAAGCACACACTTAAAATTGTCCATGGTTTTTTGTTTATATATACAAGACATCTACCATTCAGGCAGTGCAAAATACATCCTTTCATAACAAAACTAAAATGTACCTCTCAAAGTATGAACAAGAATATACACATAATACATGATGTACACTATTTACACAACCATAAAAAATAGAATACAAGGGTTTTTTTTTAAGTTGGGTTTAGACGTGGGTCGGTTTGTTTGTAAGACTTGACAAGTCTTTTGCAATTCTGTTGCAACAAGGCATGTTTTAAAGTTTCCTGGATGGAGGATTTGCTTTGCCAAATAACTCAGGAGAGCTCTAGGAAAACTATGCTTGAACTTTAAGGAGAGTTTTCAAATGGACTGCCATCAACTCCCTGTTTTGGTCAGAGGGTTCAGCTGTGCCACCCACCCAGTGGCTGGGAGGCTTTGGAAGGACACTAGGAGACGGTGGGTCGCTGAATTTTGCCCCAGCGTAGTTCTCTTTTTGGCTCACTTCAGTTAGGGTGACAGGTTTCTTCGACTTGGCATTTCTGCAGTTCTCTGTGTTTTTAAGTGGCTTTTTCTCCTGTTTCTGAATTATTTCTGGCGCTACAGAATCTTGCCAAAGGTTCTCTATCTTTTTTGTGGTGGCGATCTTTGTCAGCGGCGCGTTACACTTACTCTTCTGCCTGTTAATCTTTGGTTGTTCACACAGATGTAAACTGTGAACGGGCTGGCTGTACGGGACGGCAGCCTTCTCAGACTTTCCCATCTTGCTCTTTAAGAACTGCAAGATGAAAGAGTTCAGGTCAACTTCTCGCCCTTAAAAGCGGTGTCGCCGGCAGCGAGTCATCGGCACCGTCCCTGCGCCGCGCTGTCGAAGCGCAGCGCCGCGAGTTTCTACCGCCCCGGGGCTGGGGGCGGTAGCGGCCGGCCGGGGGCGCCGCGATCCAGGGCTCAGCCCGCGCCTGCCGCCTCCCCGGCCGCCATGGGGCGCTGCACCCCGCGCACGTCTCGCCTGCGCGCGCAAGGGCAGCTGGCGCGCGGCCAGCAGTCTAAATCCGGCTGTTGCTGGGCGCACCGGCGAGCGCCGATTGGTGGCGCCGGGCGGCCAATCGCCGCCCTCCACAGCCCTCTCTTCCACACACCCCCCACACCCCCCTGCCGCCAGCCCCGCGCGAGCGGGCGTAACGGAAACTCTACCGCCGCCCTCCCCCGCCCCTCCATGCGCACACAGGGGGCGATGGCGGGGGGGCGATTCGCTCGCTACCCCCTTCCCCCTCCAGCGAACTCTGTCGGTCCCAGAGTGCGGGGTTGAGGGGGCTGGAGAAGAGCAAGTGATCAAAGTAGCGGAGCGCAGTCTTTACCTCCTTCCTGAGGGGTTTGCTGGGCGCAAGTCTCGACGGGGTGGGCGGCTCCTCTGGGGCGACCATTCCTGTGCCGGGGGCAGCCGAAGCTGCTGGCGTAGGATGAGCGCGAAGCTCGCCTGACCCGTGCGCTCCCAATGGGGTCCTTCTCCCCAAGCCGGTGCGATGCTGTTGATACTGTTGGTAGCGGCTGGGCAGGAGCCCCGCGGGGCTGGGCCGGACCTTTCCCTTCTTCCGCCGGACCCTTTTCAGTGTGGGCCTCGCACTGCCCCCCGGGCCCGCCAGGCAGCAGCTAGGCTGGTTCTCACAGTTGCTGTCCCCTCGCCGGAGGCGCTGGAAAAAAGTAGAGGGCAGCCGCCGGGGGTCTTCGGTGCCTGCCGAGATCCGAGCTAGGAAGGGCGGCGGCGCCGTCGTGGTGACCATGGTGGGATGTGGGTACCCAGAACTGTACTGGGAAGAGGGGTCGAGCCTAGGTGGGGAATGTGCGGGTCGGGTTGCTGGGGAGTGTCTGCCCGGGCTTTGTGGGCTGAGATGGTGGCGCAATGGGATCCGCTGCTAGGAGAACATGGCGGGGGAGTGAAAGGACCAGCCAGCAGCGCCCCGTTGTTGTTACCCGAGCGGGGCACACCCCCTTCCTCCCCCAAGCCAATCGCCGTGCGAGGATGGCGTAAGTCGCACGCCCCTCTGCCAGCAACCGCCAATCTCGGAGGAACGGAGACCTCCCTGGCCCCGCCTCCGCCAATCAGAGGCGACACAAACACTTGGGGCCACGCCTGCTTCCGCAGGCCACCCAATCAAGGCAGATGCAACCAGTGGCCACGCCCCAGTCTCCGAGTCACGGGCCTGCAGTGCGAGGGGAACGGGCGGTTCCCCCTGCGAGAGATGGTGTCCAATCAGGAGGCACACGAGCAGCCGTGATCACGCCCCCTCGCTCGCGGCAGCCAATCGAGGAGGACGTAAACAGGCGGCGACTCGCCCCCGGTGGGCGGTGGTGTGCTGGTGGGCAGGCACGCGTCGCCCGTCATGGAGGAGCCGGCTCTGCGGCCCGTGGCGGCCGCTGGGCTCTCGGCTGCGGAGGAGGAGGGACCTGGCTGTGAGTTGGAGGGGCGGAGGCGGGACGAGCGGAGCCTGGAGGCTCTGAGCCTGGCCGCCAGCGGTGGGGCAGCGGCGGGGCGGCAGCTGCTGGAGGGGCGGCGGGCGACGCTGGCGAGCGCCCTGGAACTGGAGGGAACGGTGCTGCGCGAAGGGCGCCTCACTCAGTTCGTAGCCAACAACCTGGAGCGGCGGATCCGGCTGAGCGGTGCCCCGCGGGGCGAGGCGGCCGCGGGAGGCGGTAGCTCCATCCCTGCCATCGATCCGGGGGCGCTGCAGGACGTGGTGGCCCTGGCCGGGCAGGTGGCGGCGCAAGTGGACGAGCTGCTGCGCAACGTGCACTGCGGCCTGCAGGCCTTGACGGCGCTCAGCGTCGGCTGCATCCAGACCTACCGTGACGGGGTGGAGAGCCTGGGTGAGGCGGCCGACCTCAGCATCCGCGCCATGTACGCGCTGGTAGCGCGCTGCGAGGAGCTGGACCGTGCCATGCAGCCAGTGCCCGCCTTGGCCAAGCGCATCCGTGACATGAAGGGTACCCTGGAGCGGCTGGAGGGGCTCTGCAAGTAGCGTTGCCCCGGCAGAGGTCACTGCCCCGTTGCCGTTCTCGCTGTCAGCAGGACGCCGAGTCGAGGCTGATAAAAACGGGGCCCTGCCAACGCCCTCGCTGTACCAGCAGCGCTCCCACTGGGCCTTCGCCGAGTTCTAGAGGGCAGCTTGGCCGCCCCGCCGTGCCAGGCTTCCCGCCGGGGCTGCTGCTGCACTTCCTCCAGTAGACCCGTCAGAGGGGCCCGCACACGGCGTCGTATTCAGCAGTCCATCTGCACGTCCTTCCTCTCTGTACCTTTCTATCTGACTAGCCGAGATTTGTGGCCGGTTCGCTGGTATTAATCTGGAGGAAATTTTTGCAGCAGATGAAAGAGAAGATCCCAGTTGAAACCGCGGGGTAAATGGCAGACGGTGCTTTTTAGCTTCAGCTTCATTAAAAGCAATTGGGTTCTACATGCCTTATGCTTTCTATTTATTGAGGGCTAGGAAGAAAGAACTAACCAAATTTATTTAAAAGCAGCTGTTAATGTTTGTTTGTTTGTTTGTTTTTAAACCAAATTCGAAATTGTTGTGAACAATTAGTTGATGCTTACAGGCATACATGTTTATTTGTAGCTAACTTGGTGCCTGACAAGCAGTTCTCACCTCTGCCGTTCTGGCAGAGAGACACAGAACACTGCTGTCTCTTGCAGGACACAGTTTTATGAGAAGAGAAAAATTAATATATATGTGAGAGACAATTGCTTATCTGACAACAGTATAAAACCCATAGTATAGAATTGAGGTTCAGATAAGAACAAATCTATATACAAAGTTCTAAATAAAAGCCTTCAGATAAAGTATGCTTTGTCTCTGTTAATCTCTACAGTTCCCACCTGGAAAGAGTTTAAATGGCATCACTCTGAAATGTTCTTGGGATTTGGTTGTGGTTTTCTTTTCAGTTTGGGAAAATCTCTTAGTGAGATGGGGAACATGAATGTGTGATGTATTACATGGATGTATGACTGCCCTAAACCAAGTTCTTTGGGAGAATTTGTCGAACTTGAAGCTTCTGTATATGTATCATGATTCAGAAGTGATTTTGCTGTATCAAAATATTTCCTATGGGGCCTGAGGGTAGCTGAATGCTCACTATGGTTCCCGTGCAACCAGCCTCTGATGATGCTCTTAATCCATTTAGGTCACAGAAGCCCTCTTAACAAGATGTCAGCAGAGAAATTCTCACTCTGATCTTTCTTATGTGTAATGATGTCTTATGTATGTGCAGTGGCTCCTAAAAACCTTGAGGCAGAGGTAGCAAGGAATAAGTCCTGTAACAGTTGAGGAGCAGATAGTTTATGATGAGTGCAGCTGCTACCCCATCATCATCTCACTGACAAGTGAGGGTCAGATGCTGTGGTACACTGTTTCTGCATGTAGACAATACTGAATTGTAACCAAAATTTGGTTTTATGTCACCCTAGTTTGTATAATGCTGTTCTCTGGCCTGTTTTGGGCTTCTCAACATAGCTATGTATTTTCTTCATCCCAAGGGCGTTACTTCGTGTGTGGCCTAGCAATGGGAGAAGTCCACAAGTGGGCTGTGCTCTTTGTGGTATTTTCTGGGGAACAGCTGTGTCTCTAGAAAGGAACAAGAGGACATAGCAGAGAGAAAATTGACTTAACTGCCCTGCTCAGTAAAGAATTCTGAACACCACAGCAGCACTGCCCTGCTCAGTGAAGATTTCTGAACACCACAGCAGCAGCTGTACTCATAATAGTTTGGGGCTTGTCTATCATGGAGATCAAGTAGTTCAGCCAAGTAGGTTTTGTGTATGCCAAGAGTGAAACCAGAGTTTGATCTTGCCTAACTTGTGAGTATCGTTGAACTGCACAGGGAATACCTGTGAGGTTATTTGTGGAGCCACACATGTGCAGCTAAGCTCTCTTCATCCAGGCTCAAGTGAAACCTTCAGAGTGTACATGTCTTAGTGCACTGCTGGTTCCATTTGCAGTCACCTCCATTCACTGCTAATTCCCTGCCAGAATTGTCAAATCTGTAGAATAAAATCATTACTTCTGTGTTTTCTTTAATTGTTAGTGATTAGTTGTTGTTGAAGTGTTTCACTTCTTAATTATTGCTTTTCTTATAATTTAAAAGCTAATTTAAACTGTGCTGCATCTGCACGGAGACCAAATAATGCCATTGCAGAGCCAGTTTCAGTCTAGGTCCTGGGGCAGTAATTTCTGACAGTGATGTCGTTCATGTGATGAAAAAAGGGATGACTAGTGAATTGTGAGCACAAAGGAAGCAGTAATTATACTGCTTGGGTTTATTTTTTAATGTCAGTCTGAAAGCCTCATCTCGTTTGAAGGAGAGACTTGGCTGAGCTCTGTGAAGTGGCTGCCGTGCCCAGACGTCTGATGGTGCATTTGGAATCTCCAGGGCAGGCGTGGCCATAGCAGTGCAAGCCTGTTCTGTGCTACCACAGTCAATATTGATGTGGTACCACATAGCTGCTAGGGTTTCCAGCCTCCCCTATCTATACTGGCCTCCATTGCTGCAGGAATGGTGATACTTGCCAGTGTCTGCATCAGTGCATTTCTGGTGCCAGCCCTGCACTTAATGTCCCATGTGAATGGCTTGTGAGCTACATGCATCTGAGTGAACTTGGTGTTTCTGCAGACAGAGACTTTTGCATTACCTTTTTGATGCCAGTCTAGGCTTTCTTGTGCATATTCTATGTTAATTCTGGCACTTTCCAACTTTAGGATGTTGATCATGAAGGTTTTCAGGTGCCCAGGGAGGTGGTGGAGTCGCTGTCCCTGGAGGTGTTCAGGAAAAGCCTGGATGAGGCACTTAGTGCCATGGTCTGGTTGATTGGATAGGGCTGGGTGCTAGGTTGGACTGGATGAGCTTGGAGGTCTCTTCCGACCTAGTTGATTCTATGATCCTATTCTTTCAGCCTTCTGCCTGAGTGAGCAGAGGAAAACCATGTTTGGGTTTGCCAAGACCTTCAGCTGTGTTTTGCGTACTTTTTCTTGCTTAGTCACTGAGTTTTACAATTGGTCTTATTTTCTTTTCCTCAGCAGCTGCCAAGTGAACTTTGTAACAAACCAGGCGAGGTCAAAGAAAACCAACGAAATAAAATGAAGTGCAGGGCACTAAGCAATGCCAGATACAGTATCAGCTGTGCACCAGGAATCGCTTCCCTGCTCTGATAACCACCAGTGACAATGGTAGGAATTAGGTTAACTTAATAATATTTCTTCAGGACAAGTGTCAAATCTGACTAAGGAAATTGTTTTCTCGTGGTGTGGTTGGTTCTGCTTTGATCAGGGCTTTTTGCTCCCTTCATGTGAGGTTTTATATTCACTGAATGAAATATTTCCATGTCCATGCTATTTAAAGGATGTTTTCCCATGAACACCTTACTGTAGCTGCAAAAAAACTACTCAACCAACCCAAAGTAGGAGTGAACATTACTGACATTTTACTTTTGAGGTTGATTGGTTGGTTTGGTTGTTTTTTCAGTGTTGCTTAATTGCATCAGGTATTAAGTAAGAAAATATATCCACCTTTTTTTTGGGGGGGGGGGGTGTGTCTTGCTGCCAGACAGACACTGAAATACAGAAGTCATTTGGTTGGAATGTCCAAATTTATGGTGGTACATTTGCCAGTGAGTAAAGTCTGGACTGAGTTATGGGTATGAGGAACAGTCTGAGTTCAAACCAAGAGCATTAAAGACAGGACTACTTTGAAATGGTCTCAGATAGTGTGGCTGTACTACCAGAAGACAAAATATTTCATTTTAAAGCTTAAAAATTATTGTCAGCTTCCCAGAGGAGTTAGTAGATCAGCTCCTATAGTCAACTGTATTAGCTGAGAAGTCTTTAAGATAGAGACCTCTTTCCACAAGTGTCATCTAACATAATACAGCTTCTTGCTATCATGCCATGCTACCTCATTCTGATGAATACCTGGGGAAAAAAAGGTCTTCAAAAGATCAGCAAATTGTGTTTATGTTGCTCTGATTTCTACGAAGTTGCTTTAAGAGAAGGACATTCTGTAAAAATCAGAGTCAAGTTAGTAGATTTTTGTGAATGTTGACTCCTCTTTTGGCCCCTCCATAACCCCATCCAGGAAACATAGTCTGAATCCTCCAACTATGCATGTAAGAGCACCCAGCAAAGACAGAGGCTGATGACATTTCTCCTTTAGGAAGCTTAATGCAGTTATTGCATCAGAGGCAGGGACTGAAACTCATCTGGGTCTCACGTTTGCTGCTCCAGCTTGGTGCCTGGGGAAAGCTTTTGTCATTACTCTCTGCTGTTCAGAACTCAAAAAGTAGACATGTGGTCAATGGGCTTAGGTTCTGAGCTTCTACCTCAGAAGTCAAGATCTTCCTGCCCCCTGTTACAACAGCAGCATTGTGCATTTGTAGTGTAGTAGGAAAAAAATGATAATCAATTTCAAACCTTTCTGTAGTTCTGATTCCCTCCTACTATTGATACACATTAGAAGTAATGCAAAAACCAAACCAGAACAACACCCCCTCTAACCCTCCTACTGCAAAGACTGCTAACTGATCCTCTTCCCAAATCTGAGAGGAGGTAGTTTCATAAATAACAGTTACGGCTTGAGGGTAGTGTGTTGAGGTGGTGCTCTCAGGAGTGCTGAATCTGAGTTCTGTGCCTTTCACTTTAAGAAAGATGTTGAGATACTCAAATGTGTTCAGAGAAGGGCACCAAGGCTGGTGAGGGAACTAGAGCACAGCTCTGTGTAGAGCAGCTGGGGGTGGTTAGTCTGGAGAAGAAGGGGCTCAGGGGAGACTCTGCCATCTCTCTGGGCAACTTGTTTCAATGCCTCACCACTCAGTAAAGACATTGTTCCTAATATTCAATATAAACATCTCCATGCTCAGCTTGAACCCATTTCCTTTCATACTTGCCTTTCATTCCCTGTGAAGGGCACCTGAGGGAGCTGGGGATGTGCAGCCTGGAAAAGAGGAGGATCAAGGCAGACCTTATTGCTGTCTACAACTACCTGAAAGGAGGCTGTAGCCAGGTGGGATTGGTCTCTTCTCCCAGAGAAGCAGTGACAGAAGGTGAGGACAGAGTTTCAAGCTGTGCCAGGGCAGGTTTAGGCTCAATGTTAGGAGGAAGTTCTTCACAGCAAGAGTGATTGGCATTGGAATGGGCTGCCCAGGGAGGTGGTGGAGCCACTGTCCCTGAAGGTGTTTAAAAAGAGTCTGGATGAGACACTTGGTGCCATGGTTTAGTTAATTAGATGGTGTTTGGCAATAGGCTGGACTTGATGTTCTTGAAGGCCTTTTCCAACGTGGCTAATTCTGTGATGCTGTGGTAGGGCAGGAGAAGGGGCAGTGCACACAGCATCTGCAGAACTGGCATGTGTTGTTTGCTAGCAGGGTTGGGCTGCCCTATACACTGGTCAGCAGGCAGCAGCAGTCAGCAGCTGGGAAAGAGGAAAAGCAGAATTAAATCTCTGTTGGTTATTTTCCTAGATCACAGCTAGAAAGTGCTGCCACTGGAGCTGGTTCCAGATTTGGAGGTAATGTTCCTGTGATCAATCGCTGTGAAGCACTTTTATTGAGAGTTGATTCATTTCAGAGCAGGGTAGTAATTGATGTCAGTATTTTTTATTTTGATGAATGCTAGTTATGAAGCCTAGAATTTTGCCCAGCACTGTAGTTCCTGTCTCAGTGTGACCAGCCATGCTTTTCCCTCATTTGCTGGAAGAGTTCCCAGCATTGAACTTGCTTGTAAGACAAAGAGCCATGTCCAGTGAGTTGTGCGGAAGAGCTTTGTTAAGGACCATTTCCTTTGCTGGAAGGACGTCTGAGTGAAGGGGGAAAAAAACATCCCACAGACTTGCCAGACAATCATTTCTCATTTTACAGATCTGTAATGCTCCTGGGTATCTACTTTGCCACTGGGATCATAGAATCATAGAATCAACCAGGTTGGAAGAGACCTTCAAGATCATCCAGTCCAACCTAGCACCCAGCCCTATCCAAATCAACCTGACCATGTCACTAAGTGCCTCATCCAGGCTTTGCTTGAACACCTCCAGGGATGGTGACTCCACCACCTCCCTGGGCAGCCCATTCCAATGTCAGTCACTGTCTCAGGCAAGAACTTCCTCCAAACAACCAGCCTAGACCTGCCCTGGCACAACTTGAGACTGTGTCCCCTTGTTCTGTTGCTGGGTGCCTGGCAGAAGAGACCAACCCCACCTGGCTGCAGCCTCCCTTGAGGTAGTTGTAGACTGTTCTCACTAGCAGAAAATCCACAGCATTCTGAGTTAATTCTCTGTGTTTTTAATAAAGGAGCTTTCTTCTTATGGCAAACAGCAGCAGTGACACTTAACAGCCATTTTTCACTCTAGTGAGACTTTTCTTGTCTGAACTTGAAACTGCTGCCATCCAAGGAAGTGCTAACCTGAAAGTAAACCCCCTTAAAGTCATCTAACTTTGTTCCCCTTGCTGTTTTCACTGCTTATGCAATTTGTTTACTCAGCAGATGTATTTTTTCCCCAAGGCAGGGACTTTCCAGTGACATGCTCTCAGCTGGAAAGAGAGGGGAATCTTTCACTGCTGAGGAACACTGGGATTTTCCATTTCCCAAAAATGCTTCCCCTGTGCCATTTATAATTGATGATACAAATCTGGTTTGGTTCCGTTTCCCTCTTTAAGAAAGGAGATATGCAGCTTTCTTTTCTCCTGCTCTGATGTCATCAGCTTTCTCGTGTCTGCTGAGAGCAATTGGAAAGTTAGGTCAGTGTCTGCCCAGCCCCCACCTTGTTCTCTATGTTTCAGTTACCAGTTCTTCTGCATTTCCCCACTGGCAAGACCTTGTTCTGGACCACAGCAGTTCTTGGCATGATTTCACCCCTCTTCTCTTCTGTCTTCAGTTGCATTACTCACTACATCAGTGTTGTTACGGTACTGCCGAGGCACCAGCCTTCTTATTTAGCTCAGTTTTGTCCTCTTGCAGCTGCCCTTGGGGTTTCTAGAATCATAGAATGGTCTGGGTTGGAAGGGACCTCCAAAGGTCATCCTCTCCAACCCCCTCTGCAGCCATCAGGGACATCCTCAACTAGATCAGGTTGCCCACAGCCCTGTCCAGCCTCACCTTGAATATCTCCAAGGATGGGGCCATAACCTCCCTGGGCAACCGGTTCCAATGTTCCACCTCCCTCAGAATCTGTTCCTAACATCCAATCTAAATCTGATCTGCTCTAGTTTGAAGCCACTGCCCTCATCCTGTCCCTGCAGCCCTTTGCAAACAGTCTCTCTGCAGCCTTCTTGCAGCCCTCTTCAGGTACTGACAGGCTGCTGTTAGGTCTGCTCAGAGCTTCTTCTTTTGCAGGCTGAACCCCAGCTCCCTCAGCCTGTCTTTGTAGCAGATCACTGTGTAGTAGATCATTTTCATAGCCCTCTTCTGGACCTGCTCCATCAGCAACATGTCCTTCCATATAGAGGGCTGCAGAGTTGAACACAGTACTGACAGTGAGGTCTCAGCAAAGCAGAGCAAAGTGGTATAATCCCCTCTCTGACTCTGCTGGCAACGCTGCTTTAGATGCAGCCCAAGATATGATTTGCCCTCTGCTTCAAATTCAAAATCACAGAGTCAGAGAAACATCCAGGTTGGAAAAGACCTTCAGGATCACCGAGTCAAACCTATAACCTTACTCTACAAGAGTCACCTTAAATGTTTATCTGCAAGGCCTGCCTGACCAACTCTCTTTTGATGTCACCCATTCTTTTATTCTTTCAAATCTCAGTAGATTACCTCCTGTCTGCTTTCCTGTGCCATGCTGCTGCTGTCCTTCTGCAAAGCTCCTTGTATCCAGAATCCCTACTCTCTTGGTTTTAAATTAATTCCTGGGAGTAGGTAACTCAAGAACTACATAGCAAGTCAATTTCTACTTACTGCACTAAGCAGAACATTGGAATATCTGTAACAGAAGACAGCTAGGTCTTGCTATTTGGTTCTGATTAATAAGTCAACAAGTGCAAATTAAACTTGGCAAACTAATGGTGTAGTTACTGTGTGCGCTGCGCTGTATCCGGTAAGAGATACTGTTGCTTACACAGGCTCCTGAACATGGGGTTGTAGGATACCAAATGCCATGTAACTGGAGAGGTGATGCAATGCTTAGGAAATGGTGAAGTCCCCAGAGAAAACTCTGTTGGTTTTCCCTGTAATCACAGAAAGGTTAAAGTAAACGCTGGAGTAAGACTGATGGTGAATGGAATTCTGTTCTCCCTGCCTGCCTTTTGCCACACTTGGGGCTCTCACTGGGGTTGTTAAGAGCTGTATGCATTGGTGTGGAAGGTGCAAAACTTAAGAGGATGTGTGATAGTTATTTCTTGCAACAAACCTTGGAAAGGAAAGTGGTAAAGAAGGATGGGCTCACAACAACCTCAAGCAATGCTACAGGTTTGGGGCAGTGTGGCTGGAGAGCTGCCTGCTAGAAAGGCAGCTGGGGGCTGTAACAGACAGGCAGATGAACAGGAGCCAGCAGTGCGCCCAGGAGGCCAAGAAGGCCAATGGCATCCTGGCTTGTATTTAAAATGCTGTGGCCAGCAGGAGTAGGGAGCTGATTGTCCCCTTGGACTCTGCTCTGGTGAGGCTACACCTTGAGTACTGTGTTTAGTTTTGGGCACTGCAATACAAGACAGATGTGGAGGTGCTGGAGTGGGTCCAGAGGAGGGCAAGTAAGCTGGAGAAGTGCCTGGAGAATAAATTTGATGAGGAAAGATTGTTTCACACTAACCAGCTGGGGCTGGTCATAGCTCTGCTATGAGGATGGGCTGAAAGAGTTGGGGCTCTGCAGCCTGGAGAAGAGAAGGCCTCAAGGAGACCTTGGAGTGGCCTTCCAGGATCTGAAGGGGGCTACAGAAGGGCTGGGGAGGGACTATTTACAAGATCTTGTAATGACAGGATGAGGGTGAATAGGTTTAAACTGACAGAGAGGAGATTTCAACTTGATGTTAGGAAGAAGTCATTTGCAGTGAGGGTGGTGAGACACTGGCACAGGTTGCCTATGGAGGCTGTGGCTGCTCCCTCCCTGGAGGTGTTCAAGGCCGGGTTGGATGAAGCCTTGAGCGACCTGTTCTAGTGGGAGGTGTCCCTGCCTATGGCAGGGGATTGGAACTGGATGAGCTTTGAGGTTCCTTCCAACCTAAACCATTCTATGATTCTGTGACTCTATGACTTGAAGCTCTCTGGGTGTCCCTTCCAATTTCTACCATCCTGTGATGCTGTGAACCCTAAGTAAGTGAGGTAACTGATTTGGACATTCAGTAATGTAGGAGTCATGGAACATGTTCCCCTTACATGTTAAAATACACCAGAAGATTGTGCAAGCTGTTGATGACTCCTGCAACTTGCGTAGCACTGTCACCCAGCATCTGCAGTTGTGAAATCACATCCCCATGGCCTCTGTCCTCGGTTATTTAGGAGCTGTGCTTTGAGATGGGGATCAATACTTGGTCTCAGAAACAGTTCATCAACAAAAGTCTGGGGCAAAACGGCATTTGTTTCCCTAGGAATCTGTAAGGCAGGCTTGGATTTAATTATCTTGCTGACAGCCTTGTGCATGGGCTGGACGTAAGCAATCGGCTTCTGGTTACACAACCTGCCTGGGGCAGCGTGACAGTGCTGCTGCCTGCTGGATAGCATAGTTCTAACGTTAGGCAGTGCTCTGGAAAAAGGCAGCTGGATGATGTGGATCTGGGAGCAGCTCTAGTTATTAGGATTTTTTTCATATCCTTTTTTAGCTCTTATTAAGTTCCCTGGAGATTGCCTCAGTCAAGCCTTTTCCCACCCCCCTCCCATTTCCAGCTTTCCTTCTGGTCAGTGGATCATCTTCCCAGGTGGCACTGCTGTTTTAAACTCCCTCTAGGAAAGTGAGTCAACAAACAGAGCTTGTGCATGCATCCTGTTGGCACAGCCAGTGTATACATCCTGTTGGCACAGCCGGTGTGCTGCCAGGCTGAAATCCATGGATTTTGGAAACCTATTCGATAGCAGACGCAGGTGAGAATGGATTCTCACTGGAGAAGGGCTTTTTTTGGTGAGTCATTGCAGAAATGGAATGCCTCTGGGATAGAAAAGCATCAGAGATCCCACAGGCAGTTCTGCCAGCCTGCCTCCAGGTTGCTCCTCAAGAAGTAGGAGAAAATAAATAGGTCAGAGAAGGGTTGCCTGTAATGCTGTAGATTCTGGGGGGCGGAGGGGGCTGGCAAGTACTTGCTGCAGCCACTCTCTCCTTCCCTTTAATTTATCTCCTGGGTGATGACTACTGTCAAACCAATACGCAGATTTATTGATCATGCTTTAGGATGCTGTGGTTCACGTAGAAGAAAACAAACTAATCCGACCGAATGAGCCCTCACAGCCTATGTGCCACACAAAAGAGAAAGCCGTTCCCAGGGTTTCTATGTGCTGATTTTTGCTACTCAAAGCTTCTTGCCGGTGACAGCAGAAGTGGATGTCAGGTGGCAGCACGTCTCTGTGGCGCAATCGGTTAGCGCGTTCGGCTGTTAACCGAAAGGTTGGTGGTTCGAGCCCACCCAGGGACGAGGTGCTCTGTTTATAGACAGTGGGATCAAGAGCACCATCAGCAAGTGTGCAGGATTGCACCAAGCTGAGTGGTGCTGTTGATATGTCAGAGGCACAGGAGGGACCTGGACAGACTGGAGAGGTGTGTCCAGGTGAACCTCAAGAGGCTCAACAAAGAGCCAAGTGCAGGCTTCTGCACCTGGGCTGGAACAAGCCTCAATATCACTACAGGCTGGGGGGTGAGGTTTTTGAGAGCAGCCCCATGGAAAAGGACTTGGAAGTGCTGATGGACCAGAAGCTGGACATGAGCAGGCAGTGTGAGCTTGCCAGCACAGAAGGCAAATCACAACCTGGGCTGCATCAAAAGAAGTCTGGCCAGCAGAGCCAGACAGGGGATTCTGATGCTTTTACTCTGCTCTGGTCTGGGGAGACCTCACCTGCAGTGCTGCGTTCAGTTCTAGAGCCCTCATTATAGGAAGGACGTGGAGCTGATGGAGCAGGTCCAGAGGAGCGCCACAAAAATGGTTGGAGCACCTCTGTTATGAGGACATTCTGAGGGAGCAGGGGTTGTTCAGTCTGGAGAGGAGGAGGCTCTGGGGAGATCTAACAGAAGCCTTCCAGTACCTGAAGGAGGCCTACAGGAAAGGTGGAGAGAAGCTGTTTGCAAGGGCCTGCCATGACAAGACAAGGGGCAATGAGTTCAAGCAGAAGAGCAGATTTAGGTTGGATGTTAGGAACAAGTTATTTACTGTGAGGGTGGTGGAGCACTGGAACAGATTCCCAGGGAGGTGGTTGAGGCTCCGTCCTTGGAGACATTCAAGATGAGGCTTGATGGGGGCCCTGGGTGACCCTGGTCTAGTGGGGATGTCCTTACTGACTGCAGGGGAGTAGATTGGATGAGCTCTGGAGGTCCCTTCTGGCCCAGACCATTCTATGATGGAAAAGAACAACCATAGCTAGACCAGGAAAACCAGAGAATATAGCATGGATACATAATGGGTACAGCCGATTGTGGTTACCCAAAAACTGTCCCAAGTTTAACTTCATCTTGGCCTTTTCCACATTGGAAATCTTAAAGGAGAGGGTAATAAAATTCCCCCCATGTTTTTGTCTACTAAAGTATGGCTGAAAGGTTGTGGGAATGCAAAAAGGAGAAATGCAAGAAAGAAAAATAATGAGCTGTGTAGAGCTGCGAACAGCCTTGGTTCCCAGGACTTACAGAGGCCTCTCTGTGGGAGAGAAGAGAAGGCTAAGATAACAGGCCAGCTAAGATAATGGACCAGGTGGCCCTGAGGGAAAACACAAGGCATGGAAAGGAAGTCTGTTAGAAAAACAAGGCTGTATGTTGTCTGTATTATGTTAATGCCCTGTCCATGTTATAAGAAGGTAGTTCTGTCTGTAATAAACGAGGTTCTGCACTGCCCCAGTGGAGTCTGGCCGTGTCTCTCTATAAGAGGTTTGTTCTGCCTTAGTGATGTCACTTATGTACTTCCATTATTTTAACATCACACCTTAAGCTAACCCAAATTTCACAGAATCACAGAATTAATCAGGTTGGAAATGACCTCTAGGATCATCAAGTCCAACTTATCACTTAACACCTTCTAATTAAGTAAACCATGCACAAAGTGTCTCAACCAGCCTTCTCTTAAACACCTCCAGGGATTGTGACTCCATCACCTCCCTGGGCAGCCCATTCCAATGCAAATCACTCTTGCTGTGAAGAACTTCTTCCTAGTGTCCAGCCTAAACCTGCCCTGGTGCAGTTTAAGACTGTGTCCTCTTGTTCTGTCACTGGGTGCCTGGGAGAAGAGACCAACCCCTTCAGATCCTTGGTAGATCACAAGTTTAAGATAAACTGTGGCCACATTTTGGTATTTGGTTGCAATGCAGGGCACGTGTTAAGGCAGCCTGAGCAGCTTTTCTCCTGCCCCAGTCATAGAATCAATCACAGACTCATAGAATGGTCTGGGTTGGAAAGGACCTCCATCTAGTCCAAGCCCTCTCTGCAGTCCTGCCCACTTGTTCCACCATCCATTGCATTTCCCTCTGAGTTTATCCATGCTGCTTACACAGCCACCAAATGAACTAGTGCTAGGAACTGGACCCAGGTGAGCCAGCAAAGCAGGAGGGGGAAGCTTGTTTGCTTTTTGCTTGCATCAGTTCCTTGCTTTGTTTCACTGCATAGACTGTTGCTCAGCACAAGGGAGGGATCAGCGTGGAGCAGAAAGGCTGTCTGAGCCTGCTTGCTCACAGCTGAGATAAGGAAAGCACTCAGGGAGGGCTTGCAGCTGCTGTCACTGAAGTAACTTTGACCTGCAGCTTACAAAAGTGCATTACTTGTTCTGGTAGTTGGGTTGCTCCCAGGAAAGAGGCCCATTGCTGGAAGCAGGGTTGCACTGGAAAGAAGTCATTAAATGATGCCTTAGGTTTTAATTTTATGCTGTTAAGTATATTAAAAACTTTTCTGCAGGGCTGAAACTTCAGCTACCAAGTGGGTAAAGATTCCCTAGCAACAGTTCTCTCTCTTCAAAGCTGGTACAAACTGCAGTGCAGAGAAGAATAGAAAATAGTGGAGTGGGTTGTGTTGCAGAACAAAATGCTTTGCTTTTTTCGTTCTATCTGTTCCTTTTGTGGCAATCAAACCTTGCATTGAAGCTAGAAGCACTTAAAACAAGGTTCCTGTTTTAAACCAGCACACCCCTGTGTATAACCAGCATTGTGTCACAGAATCAGAGAATTAACCAGGTTGGAAAAGACTTCTAGGATCATCCAGTCCAATCTATCATCTAACCCTTCTAATTAACTAAACCATGGCACTGAGTACCTCATCCAGTCTCCTTTTAAACACCTCCAGGGATGGTAACTCCACCACCTCCTGGGCAGTCCATTCCAATGCCAATCACTCTTGTTGTGAAGAACTTCCTAACATCCAGCCTAAACCTGCCCTGGTGCAGTTTAAGACTGTGTCCTCTTGTGCTGTCACTGGGTGCCTGGGAGAAGAGACCAACCCCCAGATGGCTACAACCTTCCTTCAGGTAGTCCGTGCTGTTTGTACTCATTTGAGACTCTCTCTGTGTCATTGCTTACATTTAACTTACATTTAATAAATCATTTCTATTCATGGCTCTCTGCTTTGTGTACTAGTGTTTGCTGGCACGTGTTTCTACTTCTGCCTGTCAGAGAACATGTAAAAGTAAGACCTCAGTCACAGTTCACTGAAACTGGTCAAAGCCTTTCACTGAAGTTTAGAAAGCTTAGACCTGAAAGGAGGTTGTAGCCAGGTGGGGTTGGTCTCTTCTGCCAGGCACCCAGTGACAGAACAAGAGGACACAGCCTCACACTGTGCCAGGGCAAGTTTAGGCTGGATGTTAGGAAGAAGTTCTTCACAGAGTGATTGGCATTGGAACAGGCAGTCCCGGGAGGTGGTGGAGTCACCATCCCTGGAGGTGTTTAAGAGAAGGCTGGATGAGGCACTTGGTGCCATGGGTTAGTTAATTAGAAGGGTTAGGTGATAGGTTGGACTCGATGATCCTAGAGGCCTTATCCAACCTGCTTAATTCTGTGATTCTGTGTCACTTTGTGGCTCTCTGATGAAGCATCCAATAACAGTTAAACCATACAGCACTAAACTCATTTCAGTGCCTGGAAACATAGGTGAAGGGTTTTTTTTCCTCCACAAAAGGGATTTTTGAAAATCAGTGTCTGTAGAGCAGAGGTAGATATGGGAATTTACAAAATGGCTTTTCTGAAGAAGTGTGAACACCCTGCAGCCTTGCAGTGCATAGAGGTTGTTAGCCACCCCCCAAACTGCAGACTCTGAATTCAGAGATCTAGGAGACTCATTTCAAGCAAGTGCAGAGTCATCTTTATACCTCCTTCCCTTTCTCAAGAGACCATAACCTTTCTGAGTAACTCCCTGAAAGTCTGTGTGGACAAGGACAGTTTCACCCCCATACTGAGCTGTATTGGGTTTGTGTGGCAAAGTTTGGGTAGTGGGGGTGCTACAGGGGTGGCTTCTGTGAGATCATAAAATCAGAGAATGGTTCAGGTTGGAAAGAACCTCAAAGACCATCCAGTTGCAATCCCCTCACAGCATAGGCAGGGACACCTCCCCCTAGAACAGGTTGCTCAAGGCCTCATCCACCCTGGCCTTGAATACCTCCAGAGAGGGAGCAGCCACAACCTCCCTGGGCAACCTGTGCCAGTGTCTCACCACCCTCACTGCAAAGAACTTCTTCCTAACATCCAGTTTATATCTCCCCTCTGCCACTTTAAACCCATTACCCCTTGTTCTGCCATTACAAGACCTTGCCAGTAGTCCCTCCCCAGCCCTCCTGTAGCCCCCTTCAGATACTGGAAGGCCACTCCAAGGTCTCCTTGAGGCCTTCCCTTCTCCAGGCTGCAGAGCCCAAACTCTTTAAGTCTGTCCTCATAGCAGAGCTGCTGCAGCCCTCTGAGCATCTTTGTGGCCTCCTCTGGAATTGCTCCAACAGTTTCATCTCCTTGTGCTGGGGGTTCCAGATCTGTACACAGTACTCCAGGTGGACTCTTAGGAGAGCAGAATAAGCCCCATCAGCCCCTGGAACCCGTTCTCTAAGGAACACTTGGAAGACCTGAATCTACAACCTATACAATGCCACTGTCTAAAATTACTTCTGTAAGTCCTCTAGCTCTGCAGATCTTTGCTAGGGTATTCCTCTTGCTCTCTGCTTCTTTTTGAACAAGGCTTTTTATGGGAAAGAGTTGCATGTGTTCTTGTAAAGCTTGTTCCAGGATGCAGAGGAATCAAAACTAGCCTCACAAGGGCAACTTCTGAGCACTGGCTTTTATATATGTATATATGTATGCATACATTTACCATAACTTACTTTGTATACTATATAAATATTTAAAAGCTGGAGTGGTTACCAGGCTGATCATGTCACTTTTACTCTCTGTTCCTATCCTTTGCCTTTGGCCAGTTCCTTGGGGGGTACCTTCAGGGCTGTGAGCATCTCAAGAGAGAGAAGCTGTGGTTTTCATTTCCATTTGTAGGGTGTTTTAGATGTATTTTGTGTGCCATATAAATAAACTCAAGTCTGGAGGTATTTTCTCAGGCACTATATATTCCTCTTTGCAGGTTCTCTGTTTACATCTGTTCATTGTATACCTATCTACAGGCACAAGCTTATGATGCAGAAGGTCTGAGAGACTGCCAGTGGGTAATAATCTTTGCATGACTGATAACATGAGAACAGGATTTCTGCCAGCACAGCAACCCTGAACTTGATTATCACATACACAGGTCTGTAGACTGAAACATTGACCCTTCTCTTGGCTGTATCAGGCTGTAGAGGACAGATAAGACTCTAGCAGCTACTGAGTACCTTAGTCTGATTCTTTGTGGTGGTTTGGGAGTTACCAGCTCCCACACACAACGAAATCACCCAGACTAGACTCAGTCAGCTGGAAATTAAGGAAAGAAGCTTTCTATTCACAGTTTAGCACAATATACGAACAGATACTTGCAATATATTACAAATATTTACAGTTATCACAAGATATTAGGGGTTGGAAGGGACTCAAGGAGATCATCAAGTCCAAACCCCTGCCAGAGCAGGACAATTTAGCACAGATCACAGAGGAATGCACCCAGACAGGCCTTGAAAGTCTCCAGAGAAGGAGACTTCGTAGACAGTTATAGACAAGTTAAAGGTAATACAGAAACACAACATCCCTCCCAGAAATCAGAGTTCCCAAGAGGGGCTCCCAACCACCCTTCCACCTTCTTTCCTCCCCTCTACCTTATCCTAGAGTCTGTCTTATGTGCAAGGTGAGTAGTGAGGATCGGCAAGTTGGGGTTAGAAGCAGAATGTTTAGTTGGGTCACACAGATCCAAGCAGAACAGCAGAAGCCCAGGGAGAAAACACAGACATCAAATCCCACAGACAGACTGACTTATCCATGTTTGTGTCCTTGTTTTTATACATCTCAGCAAGCCTATGAGTGAAGTAGACATCACCATTGTTTCCTTTTCACAGCCTATCCTCTCATTAAAATATTCCAATTAGCCTCAAACCAGCACACTCTTGTACTACACAGGATCTCATTTAGTTCCAACTGCAGCCTCCATTCAGATCAAGAGCTTTACTGAGGTGGCCATATTTAGGCAGCAGAGAAACTAGAAAGTGTAGCAACAGAACCTTGTTTTACTTGGTGGAATCCAGTCACTCCCTAGCCCAGTTCCCAAGACTATGACTCATGCTTTCCACTTACATAAATTAGAGAGAGTTTCTCATATATTATGTCATACTTTTCCCCTCTTGCTAGTCAGCTTGCATGGTGGAAATTTTTGATGGTTGATTATTTCATCCATGCTGAAAGCACACTACTACCTTATGATCTCTTTTTGTGCAGCAAACCATATGTCCTTTAAATGTTAGGAGGTAAGATTCCACTGAAAATCATCCTTCACAGCTGATGTAAGCAAGCCCTCAGGTCAAACCATGAGAACTCTAGGAAGACCAGCCTTCCAGAACTCCTGGAAGACAGCTTCCAGGAATGATAGGCATCTTGCTTCTAAGCTTGTCGTCCAGCTGCTTATCTCTTGCATCAGGCACATGATCATTCAGCTGCAGGCAGAGGAGTAACAGCAAGGCAGCTTGTTTTTCAGGCCTGGAAGCCAGTGCTTGAAGTCACAGCTGTCATACTCCTTCAAGAACAGCAATCCTCTGCACACACATCTTTCCAATTCCTGCCCAGGCAGATCTGCTAAGGAAATCCCCTGCTGAGAAAATCCCCTGCTTAGTAAATCACTTCCACCTGTCAGGTCAGCATGTCAGAGCTGACTACTGTCCCCTGGTGTGAGATTTACAGGTCATTGTTATGACTCCACCCCTGGAGATATTCAAGGTGAAGTTGGACAGGGCTTTGGACAGTCCACTCTAGTTGAGGATGTCCCTGCTGACTGCAGAGGGGGTTGGACTGGATGACCTTTGGGGGTTTCTTCCAGCCCAGCCCATTCTTTGATTCTATGATTCCATGGTTCTGTAATTCTATGGTTCTGTGATTCTATGATTCCATAGTTCTGTGATTCAATGGTTCTGTGGTTGGTAGTGCAGTATGCTAGGTCATGCTGACTATCCCAAGCACCATACAAGGACCTGGATTTAAAGCAGCTCCACCCTGAGCTCACTGTGTGCTCTGCCTAGACAGAGGTTGAACGAATGCTGTAATACCTTAGAGGCTTGAGCTGAAAATGTATTTCCAGAATAAACCCCCTAAAGTTAAGATTTAAATAAAACTTGAAAGCAAGCTGCTTATACTGCACTCATTAGTTAGTTTCATTACTGTTCCAGGTGTAGCCTGTGTGCTGCTAAAGATCTGAGCTGTCTTTTGTTGGAGATTTTATTAAGAACCATATCCTAATCTCACACTAGGGAACGACCCTGGGAGGGTTTTCCAACCTGGTAAATTCAGTGATTCTGTGAGTTGCTTTTGCTATTTTATGCTGTTTCCAGTCTACTCTGAAGGTGAAAAAGAACTGCACTTACATAACTGTAGGTCTGTGAGGTCGTGGTGCCCCCTAATGTCATGAAAACTAAGGGCTGGTAATTTCGTTGCTGGCCTCCTCTCAAAGCTCCTTCTCTCTATAGGAAGAACACTGTAGATGACATATTTTATTATCACATAATCCTATAAATATACTGCAGCATATTAACCATATAAATATATTGCAGCACCCAAAACTTTCTTTCAACATCCTTTTTTTTTTTTTTTTTTTTTTTTTAATTGCATTGTATATACATAAGGAATAAAATTACTTTAAAATCTTATTTTCAAGTCAGGGAACTTAATTTTCTTCCTGGCCTGCTTCCTGTGTAACTAATCTTTCTGCTTTCTAACCCCCCTTGCTGATCCTCCATCTCACCGTGCACATAAGGCAAACTCTGGGATAAGGGAGGAGGGTGGAAGGGTGGTTGGGAGCCCCTCCTGGGGACTGTGGTTTCTGGGAGGGTTCCTGTGTTTCTGTATTAACTTTAACTTGTATATTTCTATATAGCTGTATAGATTATAAATGTCTACTTGTGTATTGTGCTAAGCTGTAAATACACACCTTGAGTACTGTGTCCAGTTCTGGGCTACTCAATTCAAGAGAGACGCTGAGATACTGGAAGGTGTCCACAGGAGGGCGACAAAGCTGGGGAGGGGCCTGGAGCACAGCCCTGTGAGGAGAGGCTGAGGGAGCTGGGGGTGTGCAGCCTGCAGAAGAGGAGGCTCAGGGCAGAGCTCATTGCTGTCTGCAGCTCCCTGAAGGCTGTAGTCAGGTGGGGTTGGTCTCTTCTGCCAGGCACCCAGCAACAGAACAAGGGGACACAGTCTCAAGCTATGCCAGGGGAGGTCTAGGCTGAATGTTAGGAGGAAGCTCTTGTCAGAGAGTGATTGGCATTGGAATGGGCTGCCCAGGGAGGTGGTGGAGTCGCCGTCCCTGGAGGTGTTGAAGCAAAGCCTGGCTGAGGCACTTAGTGCCATGGTCTAGTTGATTGGACAGCGTTGGATCATAGATTGGACTGGATGAGCTTGGAGGTCTCTTTCAACCTTTTTGATTCTACGATTCTATAAAGCTTCATTCCTTAATTTCCAGCTGGCTGAGTCTGGCCTGGGTGATTTCATAAGAGTAGGGGGAAGCTAACACCCAAAGCATCACACCTGCAAATGGTTTTGCTTCTGCCGTTCTGCTGACGTTGCTTCTCATTTACTGGAAACGGAAGCCGAGCACCCTGCAGGTGCTTTATCTTCTGGCTCCTCCTGAACATCCCCTGCATGCAAGTTTCACTTTCTTTTCTGCCTGGTCTTTGGCACCACGTAGTGGTGTGAATGTTGCTTGTTTGCTTTGTAAAGGCAGATCAGCAGCGCCTTAACTCAAACGTCAGAGTTATGTTTTAATGGAAGTGTATTTAAGTTAGAGCGCTGCAGCAAGACTTAATGTGAAGCTGGACTGAGAAGTTTATTATCTGATAACAATAAAAGCCTTAGAGGACCAAATTCAGGAACTTCTAATGCAGTATGAGAACCTAATGACTCAGATATGCAAACTACTTAACTGAGGAGAGGAGAAGACTGAGACGGGATCCGATCAATGTCTATCAGTATCCGAGAGATGCGGGTCAGGGAGGAAGGGACAGGGACAGCCTCTGCTCACTTGTGCCCTGGGATAGGACAAGGGCTAATAGACGTAAACTACAGCACAGGAAGTCCCACCTCACTTTTCACGATCGCCTGTGCCTTTTCTCGGAGAGGAGGGGAACGAAGCCCAGCCGGCACCTCGGGCCTGCACAGCCACGAACCGGCACAGCGCCCCCGCTTCGCTCTCCCCGTCTTTCCCGCTACAGTCCAGCGGTGTGGCCCCGCTGCCTGAGACTTGCTGTGGAGCTCCTTCCTCGCTAGCCTCACCGCCTCCCAAAGGCCTGGCCCGGCGCACCCCCGGGCGGCAGAGGCGGCAGCGGCTGTCAGCCACCGGGCAGCCACTCCCCCACCGGCGCGGCGGGGCCCAGGCCGCGGCCCGGAAGCGGAAGCGGCTGCGGTGCACTGTGGGCTAGCGGCGGCTGAGGCGGAGCTGGGTCTGAATGAAGGCGCCGCGGGCCAGGGGCCACCGGCGCCGCTGAGCGCTTTGGGGCCGTGCCCGCCCCGCGCCCCTTCTCTCCCTCCCCTCCCCGCGGGCAGGTCGGCGGTGGCGGCCGCCCGGGTCCCGCCATGTCCTACAACAAGATCCCGCCGCGCTGGCTCCACTGCCCCAGGAGGGGGCAGCCCGTGGCAGGTGAGCGCCCGGCCCGGCCCGATCCGGTCCGGCCCTGCCCTGCCCTGCCCTGCCCCGGGGCGGCTGTGTGGCAGCTGTGTGGCGGCACTGGGGAAGGGCTCCCTCTCCTCTGTTGGGTTCCTCAGCCCGCCGGTCCCGTCTCCCTACCCTCTGTTCCTTCTCAGATCCATGAGGAGAGTGAGGGCCTCTTTCGAGCCGCAGCGGCCCCTCGCCCTCCGGCCCGGCCATAGGCTCTTTGTCCCGGAGCCACGGCTGCGCTGGTGCGGGGGCGCCGAGGTGGCCATTCACGCTGAGCATCCTGGGCTGGTGTTTGTCCCGAAGTTGTCTTCCCATAAAGCGGTTGTTTCCCTTAAAGCCCAGCCTCCAGCAAGGCTTTGACTTCAGCGCGGGGTCTCAGCCTCTCTCTTCGACTAGTGCAGCCTCTGAAACCGATTCGCCCCAGCACCCTTGTAGGGCCACAGGCCCTCTCCTGCTCTTTGCAGCCCTAAGGCTGGGTTGCCGCTTGACGGTGGTTAAAACTTTTCCCGTCTGTCATATCTGATGAGAGGGACGGCAGGACTAGCGCGCAGAACCTGCCGTGCCGGAGCGTACCTCAGCCCTGACGAGAACCCAGCGCAGCTTCTTCCTTGCTTGCCTGTTTTCTCCTGGAGCTTTTGATGTTTATCAGTGTTGATTTGTTACTGGACTGACTGACAGTGACCTGTTAGTCACCGCTGTGTTCCTAAGCAGCTTAGCTGAAGGATGAATTTAAGTGTTGTACTCTAATGTGTATGTCAGGTTGTGTCGGTGATTGCCGTCATCCGAGATGCTCTTGTCCGTAGCAGAGCCTTTGCCTCGGTTGTTGCTAGGTACCCAGTCTTGCTGGCATCTAGTGGCAGTGAATTAGGCATCATTTTCAAAGCACATTTTTTTGATGGTGAGTTAACAGCCGTACTGACGTCAAGTGAACGCTTCCCCCGCAGCCTGCTAGGAGATAGAGTAAGCAAAACTTCGCTTCTTTTCGCTTGTCTCAAATTCTTCTTTCCTTTATAAGGTAAGCAATTCCAAACCTCAGGAGTTTCCCCTCCCAATATATTCTAATTTTCACTCCTTTCATCTTTTTATCTGGGATAACTTCAAGGTGTTTCTCCAAAACGCAGCCCAGCGTTTTATTCTAGATGGCACCGTGCCTTAATAGCTGCAGCTCCTGCGCTCTCTATCCCACGTTTCCACATCGTTTTCTTTCTTTTCCTTTTTTTTTTGACAGCAGTTGATTGTAGAACTGAAGACACTGATGACTCTTTACAAGTTTCTTTAGAACCTTGTGAGACATCTCTGTAGGCTTAATCTTCCCATCACTGTGCATGATTTGGCATCTCTCAGTATTTTGTTTCAGCAGTTCGTTTTGTGGTTTGCTGGTTTCCTTCGTAGTCCTCATCTTTCTCTGAACTTGACTCAAACAGCAGCATTGTCAAATCGCTCATCTCCATTATCTCTTGTTCCTGATCGCTGACAAATGCATTGCTTTGTAGCTAATAAGAGATTTGATAGTAAGTCCTTGGCCATTGACCACAACAAAAATAGACTAATGGTTCTTTATTCTTTGGATTTGTTCTCAGCAAGTTCTTGATCTCTAGAAGTTGTCCCTTTTCTTTGTTTGCCTGTCTTTTAAGCCGTGGCTTCTCAAAACCAGCAACGTAGAGTAAGCAAGAATGCAGGTCATCAGCATGTCATCTGCTGTGCCATCACTGCTTGTGTGTTTGTTTATTCAGTAACTGCAAGGTAATTGTTTTCCCTTTGGAGTGATGGTGCACAAGAAGTTACTGACCAAATAAAAGTAGAGTGTTTGGTTCTTTTCTTTGCTTGCTTTGTTGTAATGCATCCTTCGAATTACTTCACTTCTGTTTTAGCCTTTTTTTTTTAGTGGATACAATATACCAGAAGTTGTAAGACACCATCAGTCTTCTCTCCTTTCTTTGTTTCTGAATGTTCAAAAACATCTCACACTTTTACTAAGAGATAGTTCTTAGAGTTTATCGATGTTGCTACTGTCTCCCAGACGTGCTGTGTTCTAGTTTTAATTAGCATTTCAATCAAATCTCTAAGCATCTGTGGGTGATTTTATTCCCATGTGATAGTGTAATAGTAATTATGTTCCTGAGGAAGGTTTGTCTGGCTTCTGTGGACTGATATTCATCAAGTGTTTGCTCATGACACATTTATGGTTGTGGCATCAAAAATATGTAGGTGATCTTCGTGAAACACTGGAATGGGTTGACCAGGGAGGTTGCTGATGCTCCCTCCCTGGAGGTGTTCAATGCCAGGTTGGATGAGGCCTTGAGTGACCTGTTCTAGTGGAAGGTGTCCCTGTCTATGGCAAGGGGTTGGAACTAGATGAGCTTTAAAGTGCCTTCCAACCTGAACCATTCTGTGATCTCAAATGCAAGACATTAATGATGCCTGGAGAATGGATTCATTCATTTGTTGAGGTTAACAGTACTCTTGGGCAAATGGATCAATGTCTCATTACTTTCCAGTCTACTTAGTTAAATTTTGGTGGTTTTCAGCCACTTTGTAGTTTCATGGTACAGCAGTTCTTCAGAAGGGTGCATTTTCACATTTATCATGTTTTGGTAGCACCTCAACCAGGTGCTAGATGCAAAGAGCTTTCATGGAACTCTCAGATCTGAAGTAATCAGGTTGCTTCAGCCTTACTGCCTTGGTGTCGACGTCTCTGCAGGTACTTCCTTTTTATGCCCACCAAAAATCCAATCTGTTTTGATTCTGGCATGGAAAAGATTAGCAAGATATGGAAGGAGAGGCATGAGAACTGTCTCAGCAGTGTCTTTCAGTCTCCTTTTATTGATTCATGCTAATTAATCTTTTTCTATATGTACATCATGCAGCTTTCAGAATGCTGAGATCTTACTAAAACCATCCACATTGCATATGGTTGTAGAGGTAGCACCTTAAACGAAGAGTAATTCCTCTGATTCAGGAATCATAGATGGGTCAGGGTTGGAAGGGAGCACAAGGATCATCTAGTTCCAACCCCCCTGCCATGGGCGGGGACACCTCGCACTAGATCAGGCTGTCTGAGCCTCATCCAGCCTGGCCTTAAACCCATCCAGGGATGGGGCTTTGACCCACGGAAGTTGTTGAGCTGCAAGTTGTTGTAGTTGGAGAGACATCTGATGATGGCTTCTCCTTGTCATTGTTTACAATCTTTCCTCTTTCCTTATTGATCTGTTCAGCTGATGAGATACTAAGTGAAACAGATGTTTTGACCCACCACTGTTGTTCTTCAAACAGAAAACTGCTACTTTTCAGGGTGTTGGGGTTTTTTGGTTGTTTTTCAGTTGTGGCTTTTTGGCTTCTCTCTATCTCTCAGGTTGCTGTTCTCTCAGGCAGCCAGTGACAGAATGAGGAGACAAAGTCTCAAGCTGTGCCAGGGCAGGATTAGGCTGGATGTTAGGAGGAAGTTCTTTATAGCAAGAGTGATTGACATTGAAATGTGCTGCTCAGGGAGGTGGTGGAGTCACTGTCCCTGGAAGTGTTTTAAAAAGACTGGATGTGACTCTTGGTGTCATGATTTAGTTGATTAAATGGTGCTGGGTGATAGGTTGAACTTGATGATCTCGAGTCTTTCCCAACCTGATTAACTCTGTGATTCCATTATTCTGATATTAGTGTTTCTTTGCTTTTTATTATTGCAGAGTTTACTATTTCATTTTATTAAGGTCTCTCTTTCTTAACCTTGGTCATCTAACAGTCAAATCTTCCTAATCAGTGCTCAATCTAAACATACCATGGTCATACATAATTAGTGGCTACTGTCGTGTGTTGTTAGCTTCATGTCACAGAAAATTAAGACTAAGGAAAGCATTTTTTTCACTGCTACAACCTAGGACTCAAATTTTAAGATTAAAAATGCTAAAATTAAAGCATGCATAGGTAGGAAAGGTGACCCTTTATGTTGCTCACTTGGATTTCTCCCAGATTCATCCACCAGATGCCTATGCTCTGACATACTGGGCTCTTACTTTTAGCATTTTTAACCTGTTTTTCAACCTAAAGAAATTCCACCTGTTATACAGATAACTAGCTTAGAAGATGGCTTTCAGTATCCACTTTCCAAAACTATGTGACAAATTTGAGTTTAATTCTGGAAGCAGATAATCATCAAGTGTTAAGGTTCCACCAACATCTCAAATCTACTTGGAAAATTCAATTGAGGAGTTAAAATCAGTTTAGATGCAATAATGACTTGGGATACTTGCTTATCCATGTAAAATACCACATTGTTGCTGTCACCTAGTTTAACAAAGAATTGATTATTTAATCTTCAGTGCTCATATGTGCAGGCTTAAGTTGAGGTGTAATCAGTTTTTGCTACATCACTTCATCAAAGACTGTAGCTGCTGCCTCATTTATACTCAGCCATATGTGATTCTGTCTTTAGGGCCAGGCTGGATGTGGCTCTGGGCAACCTGATCTAGTGTGAGGTGTCCCTGACCATGGCAGGGGGGTGGAACTGGATGATCCTTGTGGTCCTTTCCAACCCTGACTGATTCTATGGTTCTATATAACTGAGGTTACAAGCTAAAGCTTAGGTTTTCTTAATGTCCCTTTGCTGAGAGGGGCTTATGCAAACAGGGAGGAAGAGTTTTCAGTCTTCTGGACAAAGATCAAATAGCAAATTTGCCAGGTAGGCAGATTTAATTTTCCTTTGCAAGAGGAAATGTATGAGATTGTATTCAAGATTGTGAACATGTGTATAACACTCAGCATGAGGATGGGCTGAGAGACCTTATTGTTCAGTTTGGAGAAGAGAAGGCTCCCAGGAGTCCTTCTTGTGGCCTTCCAGTATCTGGAAGGGGCTACGAGGAAGCTGGGGAAGGACTTTTTAGGGTGTCAGGCAGTGACAGAAATGGGGAGAATGGATCTAAGCTGGAGGAAGGGAGATTTAGATTAGGCTTTAGGAAGAAGTTCTTCAGCATGAGGGTGGTGAGAGACGGGAACAGGTTGCCCAGGGAGATGGTGGAAGCCTCATCCCTGGTTGTTTTTAAGGCTAGGCTGGATGTGGCTGTGAGCAACCTGATCTAGCATGAGGGTTGGAACTAGATGCTCCTTGAAGTCCCTTCCAATCCTGACAATTTTGTGATTCTGTGAGTTAAGAAAAATAAAAGAATATAAACCAGGAGAGTAGTGCTTGGTGCATAGGAACAATCTGAAATTGTATTGCAGAACATTTTAATTTATTTAGAAAATAAAAAGCAAAACCAAATAAAAAGCAGCTCTGAAATGCCAAAGAAGAAAAAAAACCCCAAACCACAAACCCACCAACCCCCCCCCCCAAAAAAAAAACAAACCCCAAGCTATTGTTTTTGTAGCCTGATTACAACATCTTCCTAAATTGGAACCAAATTCCATGAATTCACTCTTTGCTTCTAACCTTGTCTGGCAGTGTGTGTCCTCTCTCTGTCAATAGTGCTGCCAAACTGTAATTTGTAGAAGTTGGGCACTTAAATGTATCTTGTAAGGATTTGGTTTGATCTCTGGAAGCAGTAGTGAACAACCTCTATTAAAATATTCATCACTTCCACAGCTGTGTAAAGGTTTACCAGTGCTACAGGGGATTCTCACTGGACCACTTTGTTTGCCTTTTCCTGGTGATGAACAGGAATGGAGTATGGTTGCTTGGAAAGAAATCAGAAATCAAATCAACCACTAAATCAACGTGTTCATTCTCAGCTCTGGGAGTCTTCAGTGCAGTTGTGCAGTCTAATCAGCTGCCAGAGGAAACAGTCTTAACCTGCAGGCACTGTTTTCCAACTCTATATCTCTTCCCAGTGTCTCATAAAGGATGGTGGTTCTCTTGCATATCCACTGACTCTTGGCACTGCAGCTCCTTTTCTTAATTGAATGCCTCTGCTAAAAGAAGTTTAGTTTGCATCTCTTCATTTTCTGTAGTGGGTTCGTGGATGTGATGGGAGGGGCAAGTGGAAAAGTTACAAAGAACTTTCAGGCATGCTTGAGGCTTGGTAAAAATTATGGTGATGATAGGTTTTTCTACTAAGGTAATCTCAAATCAGGATTTGCTTTATCAGTCTGTACAGAGAAAGATTGCAGATTAATGTGGAAGAGTTAATAGAGAGTGAGGCTGAATGATAATGTTTAAGGTTAGAAGGAACACAGAAGGAGTAAGAAAATAAAAGGAGTTCATAGAATCAGTCAGAGTTGGAAGGGACCACAAGGATCATCTAGTTCCAACCCCACTGGCATGGGCAGGGACACCTCACTCTAGATCAGGCTGTGTAAAGCCTCATCCAGACTGGCCTTAAACACCTCCAGGGATGGGGCTTTGACCACCTCCCTGGGCAACCCATTCCAGGGTCTCACCACCCTCATGCTGAAGAACTTCTTCCTAACATCCAGTCTGAATGTAGATTTCTACATTTCTAGCTTTGTTCCATTCCCCCTAGTCCTAGAGGTGCATCAGGAACTGAGGAAATGGGAGGGAGGTAGCCAAGCCAGAGAGGAGGATGTGTAACTAGGGGAATCAAAAGGCAAAGGGAACCAAAGTAAAGCTAGGTATTTTTCTGACAGTCAAATAAGCTGACATTGAAGTGACTATTTAATGTAGAGGCTGACCATATGACTGAGTCACTTTCCTTCTAGCTGTCACCTGTGGAATGTTGATAGACAAGTGTAGCACTGAAGGCTTTTTCTCATGTTGTTGATTGATGTCAGTCCTGAGCTAAAAAGCTGCATAAAGCTTCTCAGTTTCCTTAACTGTCTGGCTCCAGTGGTTTAGAATCTCTCTTTTCTAGTAGTTAGAGGCTTAATTGAAACTATAATAAGATGATTTGATAGATTTTAAGGCTACAGATAGCTCTATGAACTTTAACTCTCAGTGATAGTTAATTAATAAAAATGTCTCCATTTTCCTATTTTAACAAGGAGCTTCCCTCAAAATTTGATTTCTGGCTGAATACTGTGGGTATTTTAGAAGCTTTTCAGTCCATGTGGTTTTGTTTTGCTGAAAACAAGAGGATTTTGTTCCTCTTATTAGGAGGAAATGTTCTGGCTTGATGAGAAGGCAGGACTTTCATGAGTAGTTGAGAAGAACGTCCTAGGATTAGTGCTGCATGTGCTGACTCACCTGGGGGTCTGAAACTGAACACTTAAATGCTGTGTAAAGTGGATGGTGTCTGACTCTTTACAGCTAAATGTGCATCTCATGGTTTAAGGAATAGTACAGAAAGAGGTTATGTTTTTCCTTAAGAAAAGCCTGGATGGGGCACTTAGTGCCATGGTCTAGATGATTGCATAGGGCTGGGTGCTAGGTTGGACTGGATGAGCTTGGAGGTCTCTTCCAACCTGGTTGATTCTGTGATTGGACAGGGCTGGGTGCTAGGTTGGACTGGATGAGCTTGGAGGTCTCTTCCAACCTGGTTGGTTCTGTGATTGGCTGGGGCTGGGTGCTAGGTTGGACTGGATGAGCTTGGAGGTCTCTTCCAACCTGGTTGATTCCATGATTCTGTGATTAACCCAAAATATGACATGAGTGTTTCTAAATAGGAAAGACTTTTTGAAAGTTACTGGAAGTAAAAGCAACCAAAACAACCAATCAGCAAAAAAAACCCCAGGTACTCATATGAGGAATTGACTATTTTTTCCTTCTAGGAAGTAGGCAGTTTAACTAATATTAGAAGCATTTTAGAAATAAAGCTTTGCAGCAGAAGATCTCCTATGAGGAGAGGCTGAGAGAGTTAGGGCTGTTCAGTCTGGAGAAGAGAAAGTTCCCAGGAGACCTTATTGTGGCCTTCCAGGATCTGAAGGGGACTACAAGAAAGCTGGGGAGGGACTTTTTAGGGTGTCAGGCAGTGATAGGACTGAGGGGGGTGGAACAAAACTAGAAGTGGGTAATTTCAGATTGGATGTTAGGAAGAAATACTTCACCATGAGGATGGTGAGACGCTGGTACAGGTTGCCCAGGGAGGTCATGCAAGCCCCATCCTTGGAAGTTTTTAATGCCAGGCTGAATGTGGCTGTGAGGAACCTGATCTAGTGTGATATGTCACTGCACGTGGAAGGAGGTTGGGACTAGATGGTCCTTGAAGTCCCTTCCAGCCCTGACAAAAAAAGTGGTTTCTAAGGTGTTAAGGGTATAATACAGAAAGTGCTGATTCTGTGCACGTTTTTGTTGTACATTTCGTTTCCCTGATCACAGACCTACAAAAGGTGAGGGGCTGGAAGGGACCTTGACCCCATCCAGTCTAATCTGCCTGTCAGAGCAGCATCACCTAGAGCAGATCACACAGGAACACATCCAGGCAGCTCTTGAATATCTCCTGAGAGGGAGACTCCACACCCTCCCTGGGCAGCCTATTCCGGGGCTCTCTTGCTCTCAGGGAAAACGTTTTCCTCATGTTTCCATACAACTTCCTCTGCCTCAGCCCTCACCCAGTGCCCCTTGTCCTAGCATTGGGCATCACCCAGCAGAGCCTGGCTCCAGCCTCTTGCCACTCACCTTTACATCTTTATAACCATTGATGAGGTTCCCCCCTCAGGCTCCTCCTCTCCCAGCAGCACAGCCCCAGCTCCCTCAGGCTCTCCTCCTAGGGCACATCTTCCACTGCCTTCATCATTTTTGTGGCTCTGTGCTGGACTCTTTCAAGCAGTTCCCTGAGTCCCTTCCTGAACTGAGGGTCTCAGAACTGAACACAATATTCCAGATGCAGCCTCAGCAGGGCAGAGTAGAGAGGGAGGAGAAGCTCTCTCAACCTACTGACCGTAGCCCTTCTAACCCACCCCAGAATGGCCTTGGACTTCTTGGCCACCAGAGAACATTGCTGGCTTATGGTCGACTTCCCATCCACTGGGACACTCAGGTCTCAGAATCACAAAATCACTGAGACTGGAAAAGATCTCAGAGATCATCAAGTCCAGCCTATGACCAGGTCCTTTTCCCTTTCAGTGCTTTCCAGCAGGTCAGTCCCCAACCCATACTGATCCCTGGGGTTGTTCTTTCACAGGTGCAAGACTCTTCACTTACCCTTTTTGAACTTCATTCAGGTTTTCCCTGCCCAGCTCTCAGCCTGTCTTAAGTCTCGCTGGTGTCTTGATCACACACAGGTGATGTGTTTTGGGAGGTTGAACACTGCCACAGAACTCTTCCAACAAGGCTCAGGGAGCACAGTAGAAAGATCTGTAGTGCATAGATGTTCTGGACCAAATGCATTTTCTTTTTCATCAGTCTTAGGTATGTGTTTTATGTTTGCAGGTAATTAAAGCTGAGGCTTACATAGTTGGGTAACAAACTGCCATTTAAAATGCTGTTTGCATGTTTTTAATTGTACTGAGTTGCAGTTTTCCCTGTGTAGTGCTGTAGCTCCACAGCTTAAATTGCACTAAAACCTAGCTAAAAATGTCATATTCTTTCATTTCAGAGGAACTGATCTGTACTTCATTTAAACCTTTATACATTTTTGGGGTGAATTCTGAGAATCTGTAGTAAAAAAAAAATGTTCTGATACTTTTCCTGTGATTGATGTCTTGTTGAAAGGTGAACCTCTAAAACTGCACAGCATTTTGCTTTGAAATCTCTAAGTTGTAAATGTACCTGATTATGCATAAAATAACTGCAAAATTTGGTTGTCTTTCATAGGGAAGTTTTTACCTTTGAAGACAATGTTAGGACCAAGATATGATGAACAGGTTGCTGAAGAAAACCGTTTTCACCCCAGTATGTTATCCAACTACTTAAAGAGTCTCAAGGTAAAGTTCTATTTTCTAGTAACTGAAACATTGCTTCTCTTGTTAAAGCTTATTCAAATGTTGCTTTTCAGTTTGAAGTGGTTGATGGCTTCCTTTGGGACATCCAGACAGAAGATTTATGGTTTTCTTTACAGCTTTTCTCTGCAACTTCTAAGTTGTTAAAAGTACTTTCTTAGAGGCAAGACTGATGCAAAGTTCTCCATTCACTGTGTTAGCAGCAAGACTGATGCAAAGTTATCCATTCACTGTGTTAGCAGCAAGACTGATGCAGAGTTCTCCATTCACTGTGTTAGCAGCAAGACTGATGCAGAGTTCTCCATTGACTGTGTTAGCAGCAAGACTGATGCAAAGTTCTCCATTCACTGTGCTAGCAGCAAGACTGATGCAAAGTTCTCCATTCACTGTGTTAGCAGCAAGAATCTCCCTTTCTTGCTACAGCTGCTTCTTGGGGGGAGATGTCATTGTCCAAACACAGATAGTCTGAATTTCTAATTCTTTATATATGACTCTTGTGTATGGCTGTGTTAAGTTGCAGTTTTGCTTATAGGAGTGTAAGCATTTAAAAGTGAAAGAAGAATTCCATTCCCCTAAGTTTTTAAGGTCAGGTTGGATGTGGCAACTTGATCTAGTGTGAGGTGTCCCTGCTCATGGCAGCGAGGCTGGACCCTTGAGGTCCCTTCCAGCCCTGATAATTCTATGGTTCTGTAATGTCATAGAACTCTTCTGTTGTTTTGGTGCATAAAGTTCTTCTTTGGATGTATAGAATGCTTTATGGTCTGTAACCAATTGTTCCCAAATATGGCAGAAAATGTATGGATGTTATCCAGTAAGTTCCCTCTCTCTCTTCCCAAAATTAGACACTGGACTCTCTCCAGCAAGTGTCTGTCTCTCTCAAACTGGGGAGCCCAAAAGTGGAATACTATGTCAGATTTTGGGCTCCCCAGTTCAAGAGACAAGGACCTGTTGGAAAGAGTCCAGTGGAGAGCCACAAGGATGATTTGGGGACTTGAGCATCTCCGCTATGGAGAGATACTGAGATCCCTGAGGCTGTTTAGTCTGGAGAAGAGAAGGCTGAGAGGGGATCTGAGCAATTTCTCTAATTATCTGGAGGGTGGATGTCAAGTAGAGGAGGCCAAGCTCTTTGTGGTCATGCACAGCAATAAGCCAAGGAGCAATGGATACAAGCTGGAAGGTTTCAGCTCAACGTGAGGAGAAAATTCTTTGGAGTGAGAGCCCTGGCACAGGCTGCCCAGAGAGGTTGTGGAGTCTCCTTCTCTGGAGATTTTCAAAACCCACCTGAATGCATTCCTGTGTGAACTACCCTGGGTGATCCTGCTTTTGGCAGGGGGATTTGACCTGATGGTGTCTAGAGGTGCCTTCCAACCTCTATAAAGTTCTGTGATTCTCAGTGAAAAAGAATTAAATGAAACAATAAGACAATGGATTGGAACCCAGGAAGGTGGATTGAAGCCTTTATCATTGAATTGCAGTTGTGCTTCTTGCTTATTCATTCTCTGTTTAGCCTATTTCTGTCTTTCTACTTCTACTTGCACATTGTTCTGCACTGTAGCACAACTTTGACAGTAAATTTGGGGAACAAGACCTTTATAACCTTTCGTGTAGGTCTGTGAGGTGTTGTGCCCACTCCAGTGCATCTGAAGGCTTGGGAAACAGCATTTTCAACCTGGGAATTCTAATTAGGCCTATGACCTAATTACTTGAATCCCTTTATCAAACAGTTATGTGGAAAGTAAGCACCACTTCTTTTGACTGTTTCATAGAATGAATCATGCCTGGGACCTATTTTCTGTGGAAGGATATTGAGGTGCTGAAGTGGGTCCAGACGAGAGTGGTGAGAGTGATGAGGAGGCTGGAGGGCAAGTCTGATGAGGGGAGGCTGAGGGAGCTGGGGGTATTCAGCCTGGAGAAGAGGAGGCTGAGGGGGGATCTTATCACACTCTACAACTACCTGAAGGGAAATTGTAGTCAGGTGGGGGTCAGGGTCTGCTCCCTGGCAACTTGACATGATAAGAGAGCATGGCCTGAAGCCGTGCTGGGGGGCTTTAGGTTGGATGTTAGGAAGCACTTCCTGATGAAGGAGTCGTCAGACAGTGGAGTGGACTGCCCAGGAAGGTGGTGGAGTCACTGTCCTTGGAGGTGTTTCAGGAAAGTTTGGATGTGGCACTTGTTGGCGTGGTTTAGCTGATGTGGTGGTGTCAGGTCATAGGTGGGACTGATGATCTCAGATGTCTTTTTCAGCCTTAGTGGTTCTGTGGTTCTGTGATCTATTCCAGAGTCTCATCACCCTCATACTGAAGAACTTCTTAAGATCTAGTCTAAACCTCATCTTAAAACCATTTTCCCTAGTTCTGTTACTAGACATCCTTGAGGGAAGTCCCTCTCTTGCCTTCCTATAGGCTCCCTTCAGGTACTGGAAGGCAGTTATCAGGTCTCCCCTCTTCTCTAGGCTAAACAACCTGAACTCCTTCAGCCTATTCTCACAGCACTAGCCCTTTGATCATGCTTGTGGCCCTCCTCTGGACTCCTCCTACAGTTCTGTGCCCTTCTAGTGATGGGGACACCAGAACTCTACATAGTATTTAATGTGTGGTCTCGTAGAGCAGAGTAGAAGGGAAGAATCATCTCTCTTGCCAAGCTGACCACACTCCCTCTTGATGCAGCCCAGGATATGATTTGCCTTCTGCGCTTCATGAACACGCTGCCAGCTCATGTTGAGCTTTTCATCAATCAACACCACCAAGTCTTTTTTCTTCAGGGATACACTCAACCCACTCTGCCCCCAGGCTGTATTTGTGCCTGGCATTGGCCTAACCCAGATGCACGACCTTGAATTTTGTCTCTTCTCAACTGAGAAATTCCTGGGACTGGAGAGAATTCAGTGTATTGTAGTATGCTCTCCCTCCTGGGGAGGATGTCTTCAAGTTCTAACATCTAATGAGAAACTTCTGGGGGCATACAAGGGGAACCTAGCTAAGGCCATTTAATTGCACAGCAGCAGAAGAATGCATGCATGAGACATTAATAGCTGGAAATAGCTGGAATGTGAGAATTTGAGGAGGAAGGCTTTTAGCAATGTAGGAGGACATGGAGAGCCTGGCCAAGATAAGTATGAGCAGGATGGAGGTGGTATGAAGCTCTTGGTATTAGTGTATGTAGAAAATGTGAATTTCAAGCCATCTGGGAGATGTTTTTTTGCCTTCCATCCAGTCATCTTTTACAATTAGAGTCAAGACAAGCAGCTGGTTGCAGTTGTGTCAATGTGGTGTCTGGATTGCAACAGTCCTTGTAAGAAATAGATTTCAGTGAGAAGTTGCCCTAACAATTTAAAATGAATTTTTCTACCAATTCTCTGTTATTCAGTGGATGTAATGGACTGAAATCTGTGATTCATGTTACACATTGGTTGGAGGAACCTTTGTGGGTCTTTTTTTGCCCCCTCAATAGGTGACTGACTGCAGTCCCTCAAAAATCAGCTCCTATTAAGAACTTGCAAGGAGTAAATTTAGGAGAGCATGACTGAGAGGATAGTTGTGATGTTTTCAGAGCAGAGCAACGCCTCTCTGTGATGAACATTATATGTACTAGAGCCTGTTCCATGGGTGAGAATTGTGGCTGGTCCACAGAAGCATAATATAACCCCTGTGCTGTGACTGAAATATTTCAATTCCTGTGGGTATTAGTGGGTTTGTGTGGATTTTTTGCATGGTTTTTTTGCAACATCATAGTTGTATACTCTCATATGACATAATCTCCCTCCCCCCTTTAAAGAAATTCCATATCCTTTTCTGTTGCCTTCCACACTCTAAATTATAGTGAGTTATGTGCAGCTAATCCCATGAATTGAGAGTATTCCATGAATTCAGCTTTGGTTAAATTCACAGGATCACAGCATATTAGGGGTTGAATGGGACCTCCATAGATCATTGAGTCCAACTTCCCTGCCAGAGCAGGCTCAAAATCTGTTTTAGTGTCAATCAAGCTGCTAATATTGAATTTTCAAGTGATATAATCCTCTTTTCAGGTGGACCCCTGCTCAAGTAGTTTGTATTTCTGCAAAGCAAAGTAATAGAAGTAAATACATAGTTCTGAATGAAATATGCAAAGCCAAAAAAAGGAGGAATTCAGAACTGATTTGGATATTACACTGCAAATGCTTAATGCTGCTGACATAACAATATGATGCTTTGTAATCTCTGATAAATGAAAGCATTAGGAAACTATTACTATGATTAAAATATACCAGGGCTGGTGATAGGTTGGACTGCATGATCTTGGATGTCTCTTCCAACCTGGTTGATTCTATGATTCTGTGATATAATCACAGTTGGAACATCATGGATAGCTACCTGTGTAGATAATTACAAGTCTTTGGGATCTACTTAACAACAGATCCATGTGAGGCAGCTGTTTCTGAGCTGTATTCCAGTTATCACTGGAATTTATCTTTTCCCAATTGTCTGGAAGCAGCATTTTAATTTGTAATTCTTCCACCTGCACTGCTAAATTATTGCCAGTCTGTTGACCTTAAGGTAAATAAAACCTGATCAAAATCCTGTGTGTAAACATGTGCTGGAGTTTTAAATGTGTTGTAGATGCAATATGTGTAACTGTGTTAGTGTGTTTGTAAGTGTGCTACTCGTTTAACAAAGCTGTGGAACATGGATTTTGCCAAAATACCACTCTTAAAATGTCCTTAAAAGACATCTGGTCTCAGGGTCAGGATTCTACTTGGAAGCATTTTGAAGCCAGAAACACTTTCAGTACACACAGGTGTCAGGGAGCTGTTTTTGCATAGTAATGCTGGGAGGTTTAAGGTTAGTGGCAAATTTGTACCAAGGATGAGTAGAATGCCCTTTCTGATGTTCTCTGTGTGTTGGATGCCACCCAGTGGAATTTCTGCTTTCCATCTTGCTTTTCAAAAACATAGTCACTTCCACAGGGATGCATTAAAAGACCTATTCAGCAGCTACAAACCCAGTAAGTTCATGTACAAGGGTAGAGTGGGCAAGGCAGCCTGAATTTGTGTGCTTCTTAACATCTGAGTTCTCCATACTGCCACTTCAATTACTGACAGCACCTTTGAAGAATTCAAGTTGTTTCACAATTTACTTTTGAATAGAATGTTTCAGAGAGTTTAAGGAGATGCTCATTTTAAACTGGAGAATGAGTGCATCTGTTTTATACTTGGATGGGTAAAGTGATTTTTTTTTCCTGAGCATTTATTTTTATATGAAAGTCTCTATAGTTTATTTTTCTTAATGTCACTTCCACCATACCAGTGTTGAATATTGTTCTGCTTAAAGCATTCCACCTTATTTTAACATGTTGAAATAATTATTTACCAGATACTTCCATGATGTTACCAGATCTTTATTTAGAAACATTGAAGTTGCTTGAATTGCTGGCGAGTGCTAAATCACCTCTCAGCTTTCATAAAGAAACACAGATGAGGGTGATGATGGTAAACCAAAGACATTTAGGAATAAATACAACCTAATGATTTTTAAACTTGCAGCTTTGGCCTTCTATTGCTTTGAGTTTGGGTGCATTAGCCATTTAATGTCTATGCTCTGATATTAGAATCAGATGTGTAAGTTGGCTTTTATTTTGGGTCTTATTAATCATTTAGTATCTATGCTCTGATATGTGAATGAGATGTGTAAGTTGGCTTTTATTTTGAGTGTTATTAGCCCTTTAGTATCTATGCTCTGATATTTGAATTAGATGTGTAAGCTTGCTTTTATTTTGAGTGTTATTAATCATTTAGTCTCTATGCTCCGACATTTGACTGAGATGTGTAAGTTGGCTTTTATTTTGAGTGTTATTAGCCCTTTAGTATCTATGCTCTGATATTTGAATGAGAAGTGTAAGCTTGCTTTTATTTTGGGTGTTATTAACCATTCAGTATCTATGCTCTGATATTTGAATGAGAAGTGTAAGCTTGCTTTTATTTTGGGTGTTATTAACCATTCAGTATCTATGCTCTGATATTTGAATGAGAAGTGTAAGCTTGCTTTTATTTTGGGTGTTATTAACCATTCAGTATCTATGCTCTGATATTTGAATGAGAAGTGTAAGCTTGCTTTTATTTTGGGTGTTATTAACCATTCAGTATCTATGCTCTGATATTTGAATGAGAAGTGTAAGCTTGCTTTTATTTTGGGTGTTATTAACCATTCAGTATCTATGCTCTGATATTTGAATGAGAAGTGTAAGCTTGCTTTTATTTTGGGTGTTATTAACCATTCAGTATCTATGCTCTGATATTTGAATGAGAAGTGTAAGCTTGCTTTTATTTTGGGTGTTATTAACCATTCAGTATCTATGCTCTGATATTTGAATGAGAAGTGTAAGCTTGCTTTTATTTTGGGTGTTATTAACCATTCAGTATCTATGCTCTGATATTTGAATGAGAAGTGTAAGCTTGCTTTTATTTTGGGTGTTATTAACCATTCAGTATCTATGCTCTGATATTTGAATGAGAAGTGTAAGCTTGCTTTTATTTTGGGTGTTATTAACCATTCAGTATCTATGCTCTGATATTTGAATGAGAAGTGTAAGCTTGCTTTTATTTTGGGTGTTATTAACCATTCAGTATCTATGCTCTGATATTTGAATGAGAAGTGTAAGCTTGCTTTTATTTTGGGTGTTATTAACCATTCAGTATCTATGCTCTGATATTTGAATGAGATGTAGAAATTTACTGTGATTTTGATTTATTTTGCTGTTTTTTTAGGTTAAAATGGGTTTGCTGGTAGACTTGACAAACACCACTAGATTCTACGATAGGAATGATATAGAGAAGGAAGGGATTAAATATATAAAGCTTCAGTGTAAAGGGTAAGTTGTCTGCACTTTTTAAATACATAGCTTTGAATTTGAAAGATCAAGTAACTAAGCTTTGTGGTTTCTTTTTTCCTCTCTTCCCTTTCCCTTAGCTGTCTCCTAATCTCTCTGTTCCTATATCTTCCAGGCATGGTGAGTGCCCTACACCTGAGAATACAGAAACATTTATCCGTGTTTGTGAACACTTCAGTGATAAGAATCCCTCAGAGCTTATAGGTATGTCTTCTTTCTCCACTCTATCCATCTTCTAGCCTTCATTAGTTTTTACTGTTAATTTATTTCATATTTACTCATAACTGCCTTAAAAGTCTAAGCAATTGCCTCCATGCAGGGTTTATGTGTATATAGATTTGATTGCTTTTGCTCCAGAAACTAGGTTTTCTTTTTTTCTTAACATAAACCAGTACATTTCTGCACCCATCAAATGATTACAGCTGTTGACTCAAGTTGAGAAAATTTACAGCTTTAAGAACTGTCTACAAATAGCTTGTATTTGCCTTGTGGTATTGTAATTTCTGCTGTTACAAATGCAGGTTATGTATTGTCTAAGCATTGCTTTGGGATTTGATGGTCTGGCTTGCATGAAGTAAGGAGAGCAGCCCTGAGGAAAAGGGCCTGGGGGTCTGGCTTGATAACAAGCTCAACTTGAGCTGGCAGCATGACAGCAGCCCAGACAGCAACCGTGTGCTAGGCTGCAGCAAGAGCAGCATGGCCAGCTGGGCAAGGGAGGGGATTCTGCCCCTTTACTCTGCTCTCCTGAGACCCTACCTGGAGTACTGTGTGCAGTTCTGGAGCCACCAACACAAGAAGGACATGGAACTGTTTGAGCCAGTCCAGAGGTGGCCACCAAGATGCTCAGAGGGCTGCAGCAGCTCTGCTGTGAGGACAGGCTGAGTTGGGGCTCTGCAGCCTGGAGAAGAGAAGGCTTCCAGGAGACATTGGAGTGGCCTTCCAGTATCTGAAGGGATCCTACAGGAAGGCTGGGGAGGGACTATTGACAAGGTCTTGTAATGACAGAACGAGGAAGAATGGGCTTAAACTGGCAGAGGGGGGATTTAAACTGGCAGAAGTTCTTTGCAGTGAGGGTGGTGAGACACTGGCACAGATTGCCCAGGGAGGTTGTGGAGCACAGCATCACAGAACGTGATCGAAGATCACACCCTGGAGGTGTTCAAGGCCAGGTTGGATGAGGCCTTGAGCAACCTGTTCTAGTGGGAGGTGTCCCTGCCTATGGCAGGGGGCTGTAACTGAATGATGGAGAGCACAATGATATCCTACAAGTAGCAGTCCCATTTGACTGATATTTCAGCTTTTAAAATGCTACTTTCAGTGTTGAGCCACTAACTTTTGGATTTATTTGAATTTTGAAATGTTTTTTTTTTCCCTGTTATTTAGATTGTTTCTAAGAAGGAAATAATGAGATGAGCTTCAGCAAGGCCTAATGCCAGGACCTGCACTTGGGCCACAACAACCCCGTGGAATGCTGTAGGCTTGGGGCAGTGTGGCTGGAAAGCAGCATGGCAGAAAGGGACCTGGGGTTTGTAATGGACAAGCAGCTGAATAGGAGCCAGCAGTGTGCCCAGGTGGCCAAGAAAGCCACTGGCATCCTGGCTGGGATTAGAAATGCTGTGTCAGCAGGAGCAGGGAGGGGATTGTCTCCTTGGACTCTGCTTTGATGAGGCCACACCTCGAGTGTTGTGTTCAATTCTGGGCACTGCAACATAAGAGAGATGTGGAGGTGTTGGAGCCAGTGCAGAGGAGAGCAAGGAAGCTGGGGTAGGGCCTGGAGAATAAATCTGATGAGGAGAGACTGAAGGAGCTGGGGATGGTTAGTGTGAAACAGAGGAGGCTGGGGGCAGAGCTCATGGCTGTCTGCAGCTACCTGAAAGGAGGTTGTGGAGAGGTTAGTGCTGGGCTCTGCTCATGGATATTTAGTGATAGAACAAGAGGCAACAGCCTCAAGCTGCCACTGGGTAGGTTTAGACTGGACATTAGGAAACATTTTTTCACAGCAAGAGTGGTCAGGCATTGGAATGAGCTGCCCAGGGAGGTGGTGAATTCACCAACCCTGGATGTTTTTAAAAGTCATTTGGATGTGGTGCTTGAGGATATGGTTTAGGATGAATCTTGTAGAGTAGGATCCTGGGTTGGACTTGGTGATCTTGGGGGGGTCTTTTCCAACGTGGATGTTCCTGTGATTCTGTGAAAAACAAGAAGCCAGTTAGAGTCAGGAAGAGAAGAGTATCTTGACTGAGCTTTTAAATAACTTATGGTTTAGAATACTGTAGTAAAAGAAACGTTGGCATTTAACATTTCCCTTCCTAATAACTTCCAACTGGGAAGTTGTTTCTGGTTCTGAACACTCGTTTCCTCTGACAGAAGGTCATAGGGAGTGGTGTGGAGAGTGCTTACATCAAAATCAAAGCAGGCTGCAGCAGGGGTAGCACTGAGTTCACCCTGTGTGATCTTTCCCTTCCAAGCTGTTGCTCACATTGCTGAGATGCTTCTTATCTTTGTCATGTGTACAAAATTATTGACTTAACCTTTTTGGTAACAGTAACAGCTGCAGGACTTACTGATAGAGGTTGTGTGCAGTTTCAGTTCCAGTGTCAAGATGAGATAAGAAAGGAGGCAGAAATGTGAATGAAAAGTGAACAAGATGTTCAATTCAGCAAGAACAATACAGGGTGGAAATGTTCTGCAAATTGAAGGGTTGGAGTATGCCTGCTAACCTCAAGGAAACAAAATGCAAACAAATGAACCCAAAACATCCTCCCTGCAAACTCCAGCAATTATTACTGGGAACAAATTCTCTGAGGAAGCTAAAATTAATTGAATTTTATGCAAGTCACAATAGGTTTTAGTATTGCTCAGTGGTTAAAATGGATGAATCCAAAGAAACAGTAATAAGCTTTTTTGCCTTGCTCTGTTAAGAAGCTTGGTGGGGTAGGCACAAAGCCTGACCCTGATAACAGCTGACACATTTCTGTTGACCTGTATAAAGTTTCTGGGTTAGTCTTGTAGATATTTTGGTAACCTCAGTTGTGAAGGATTATGCAAAATTAATGATCTGTATCAATGTTGATATCCAGGTAATACTTGTTAATAACTATGTAAACTGTTTACTAACATTAAAACTCTCCAGAAAACTTATTCACAGGTTCAAAACCGCACAGGTTGGGAATTTATACACTCAGGGAAGAGGCAGAAGTAGGGCACTTATTTCTTAAAGTGTCAAAAGCAAATGTTATACTGGAAGAGGCTTTTAAGTATTTACTCACACAATCGTTATTACAGATTCATGGGGCTAGCCACAGTCCCAGACAGTACCCAAATACTATCTTGTTGGCTGCTGAGACTTGATTCTTCCCAGGTTTTTGGGGCAAGGAAGCAGAAAATCTCTGACCTTTTCTCCTGGCTCCTCTGGATGATCTGGGTATCTCCAGGGCTTCTCATCTTGGCAGGAGACTTTCAGGTGCAGGCAGGATGTCTTGCGAGCTGCAGTCTCGGCACAACGTCACACTGGCTGTGCAGGTCGATCGCGTGCAGGCATTTAGAGCCTGTTCCTGATAAGCTCTCCAGGCAAATTCAGGATGCAAAGTGAGGCAGCAGCAGCCCCTGTGCTACCTGCTTACCCTTTTATCAGTATCCAACCTGAAACTAACAGGGCATTGGACATAGATTAGCCAATTAGAATGGCACTTTGCCAGGCCTCACTGTATTAGGTGATGCCAGGGCTTTTGCCCTCTCCTCTCAAGGTTGCTTCCCTCCAGCACAGAAGTAGGGGGAGCAGGGGAATGTGTCTGGGCAAGCCAAGATGGATGGCAGGCCCTATCAGGCCTACCACCACAGCAGTTAAGGAAAAGAGAGTACTTGTTGTGTAGGGTAGGACTTAGTAAAAACAAGATAGATATTAGCATTTTGTCTGAATAAGCATCAAGTGAATTGTTGCTTAACTTACTGTGCTAAGTTGAAGCTAGCTGGAATGTTTTGGTGAGAAGGACTAGATTACAGGCTGTGAAAGGGAAACAGTAGTGATGTCTACTTCCCTCATAGGCTTGCTGAGATGTGTAAGAATAAAAGCAAAACATAGATAAGGGAGTCTCTCACTTGGGCTGCTGNACTAACAGTAGAGAAACGAGGAAGTCTCTGCTATGAGGACAGGCTGAGAAAGTTGGGGTTGTCCAGTTTGGAGAAGAGAAGGCTCCCAGGAGACCTCCTTGTGGCCTTTCAGTGTCAGGTAGTGATAAGACTGGGGGAAATGGATCCAAGCTAGAGAAGGGGAGATGTAGATTTGACTTTAGGAAGAAGTTCTTCATTATGAGGGTGGTGAGAGACTGGCACAGGTTGCGCAGGGAGGTGGTGGAAGCCTCGTTCCTGGATGTTTTTAAGGCCAGGCTCTATGTGGCTCTGGGCAACCTGATCTAGTGTGAGGTGTCCGTGCCCATGGCAGGGAAGTTGGAACTGGATGCTCCTTGGGGTTCCTTCCAGCCCTGACAGTTGTGTGGTTCTATGAAATCAAGAAAAGCTCAGGTGACTTGCTTTAGAGTCACAACTGAAAAACGTGTTAATGTTACGAGTAATTGGGTTGGCTGTGGGTGGAAACTTTGATTTTTAAATGCTGTGTGAGGAGGAGGCAACATCTTGCCAGAATTCTTGATGACATTTTTAATAGCACATATTCTCAGTCTGGTTTGAGTATCACTAGATGGTGCTGTTGCCTTGAGAGAAGAAAGAAGCTGCAATGCTTTTGACTCTTCCCATCCTTTTCCAGGGGAATGAGTTCAATTAAATGAAAGCTGAAGGCTTAATTTTTTTTCAATGACATTGCAAAGATAGGTAATTCAGTGTGGTTAGAGAATCAGTCAGGGTTGGAAAGGACCACAAGGATTATCTAGTTCCAACCCCCCTGCCATGGCTAGGGACACTCTACCCTAGATCAGCCTGGCCAGAGCCTCATCCAGCCTGGCCTTAAACACCTCCAGCCATGGGGCCTCAACCACATCCCTGGGCAACCCATTCCAGGCTCTCACCACTCTCATGCTCAACAACTTCCTCCTCATGTCTAGTCTAAATCTCCCCACCTCCATCTTTGCTCCATTCTCCCCAGTGCTGTCACTCCCTGATAGCCTAAAGAGTCCCTCCCCAGCTTTTTTGTAGGCTCCCTTCAGATTCTGGAAGGCCACAAGAAGGTCACCTCACAACCCATTCCTCCTCATCCTGTCATTACAAGACCTTGTCAATAGTCCCTCCTCAACTCTCCTCTGGCACCCTTCAGATACTGGAAGGCCACTCCAGTGTCTCCTGGAAGCCTTCTCTTCTCCAAGCTGCAGAGCCCCAGCTCTTGTAGCCTGTCCTCATAGTAGAGCTGCTCTGATGTGCCTTGATGGGAAGGAAGATAACTCTTTAATGCTTGCTTATGGAGGTAGAAGGATCCAAAAACATACTTTGGAAACTAAAATGTTTATTGAAGTTGCTTGCAAATGATGATGTCATGTCCTTCTCTTTTCTAGGTGTCCATTGCACCCATGGTTTCAACAGAACTGGATTTCTGATCTGTGCCTTTTTGGTTGAGAAGTTGGACTGGAGGTACCTTTGAATATTAATTTCTAGGGGTTTGCTGTGAGTGACCAAAGATATCTTCAGTATCTTTCACTTGTTGTCCTGACAGCTATTCACTGTTTGTTATCTTAATCTTGCTTACTCTAATTTTGAGCAAGCAGCCTATATTAACATTATTTATGTAATTCCTTGATAGCTTAGCCTGTTTGAGTCAAGCTTGCCAGGTCCAGCAGGTCAAAAGTCAGCTGTACCTGCCACCTGTGAGCCTTTGGGAGGCTATATGTTGTATTGTGTCTCTTCCCTGTGCCATGTTCCCACACTTTGAGTAAGAATGTAGAGTTCAGACATGCTCTGAAGATTATTTCTCTTGCTTTTTCATCTTTTTTATGTAGGCTTACATGGAACCTTTTATTATTTCTCAGTTTATTGTTATTGAGTTTAAAGAGAAGTGAGCCAGAACAACAGCACAGAGATATAATTGCTTCTGAAGGGTCAGGAGGAGACTTTGTTTCCAGCTTGCTGTTTTACAGGATGTTAGGGGTTGGAAGTGACCTCTGGAGATCTTTGAGTCCAACCCCCCTGGCAGAGCAGGACCAGAGAATCTAGTGCAAGTCGCAGAGGAACGCATCCAGATGGGTTTCACTAAAGTCTACAGCATGTTTCTCTGCAGACTCATCTGGGGTTTATTGTGATTTACAAACATGACTTACAATGTAGGTACTTTATCATAGAGTCATGATCTTGCTCAGATAATGTAAGAGTGGCAAAGACTTGCCTGTATGATGTTGGTGACTTTGACATTGTTTGTGGTGGGCAAGGTGTGTTTATTAACGAGCCCTTTAACCATTCTGATGATATTTTGTGTTCTTTAAGTGAACTCTACTCCTCTTGCAGCATCTTCTAATGGACATAAAACTATTTGGTGCTTAGCATGTCTGTATGCAGACTGTTTGCAAAGGTCATTGTTGTCTGTTAGTAAACTTGAAATAAAGACACAAAATCACAGAATGTTAGAGGTTGGAAGAGACCTCCAGAGATCATCCAGTCCAACCTTCCTGCCAAGACAGGATCACCCAGGTTAGTCTGCACAGGAATGCATCCAGAAGGGTTTTGAAAGTCTCCAGAGAAGGAGACTCCACAACCTCTCTGGGCAGCCTGTTCCAAGGCTCTGTCATTCTTGCTGTACAGAAGTGTCTCCTCATGTGAAGGTGAAACCTTCTCTGTTCCGGTTTGTGTCCATTGCTCCTTGGCTTATTGCTGTGCACCACCCAAAAGAGCTTGGCCCCCTCCACTTGACATTCACCCCTGAGAGATTTTATCAGATCTCTTCTCAGTCTTCTCTTCTCCAGACTAAACAGCCCCAGGTCTCTCAGTCTCTCTCCATAGGGGAGATTCTCAAGTCCCCAAATCATCCTCATGACATTGGAATAGTGGAGACAGAATATCATTAGTAGTAACAGAATCTTGGCAGTTTTAGCTGAGTGTAGGAAGTAATGCAACTTTATAGAATGATTCTAATTGTTCCTATGAACTACCTTTATAGTATGATTCTACCTTTACAGTATGATTCTAATTGTTCCTATGAGCTACCTTTATAGTATGATTCTACCTTTACAGTATGATTCTAATTGTTCCTATGAGCTACCTTTATAGTATGATTCTACCTTTACAGTATGATTCTAATTGTTCTATGAACTACCTTTATAGTATGATTCTACCTTTACAGTATGATTCTAATTGTTCCTATGAGCTACCTTTATAGTATGATTCTACCTTTA
>WAAF01005684.1:605734-620752 GCA_013400475.1 Tricholaema leucomelas
CCCTGGAGGTGTTCAAGGAAAGCCTGGATGAGGCACTTAGTGCCATGGTCTGTTTGATTGGCTAGGGCTGGGTGCTAGGTTGGACTGGATGAGCTTGGAGGTCTCTTCCAACCTGCTTGATTCTATTCTATTCTATCTCAGCTGGAAGCTCAAAACTGTTATTTTAATTTGCCTCGCGAGTGATGATGTGGTCTGAGGACAGCCTCTTCTCAGCAAGTATAAAACAAAACTGGTCTGTGTAAGAGGAATCTTGGTATTGGCTTCCCAGGCTTTTTGTTATCTGCCACCAGAGGGTTTGTTATTCTGGAAAGCTGGAAGCTCAATTATACGAATAAGCATATTGCTAAGTAGAAGTGAATGATGAGGTAGAGATCTGGTGAAAGAAGAGGTCATCTTAGGTAATATGCATATTCGTACAATTCAGTTTTGCAGCTCTGCAGGAACATTCTTTGACATGAAGACAAGGAACGGGGAGAATTCTTTGCCATGGTTCTTGGCTGGCAGATTGGACTGCTTCTTAACTCAGTAGAGATGGATACAGTCTCTTTGTGGTTCCTTGTAAATGTCTCAGGTAAATACCTCTTGCTCAGATTTTCTCGTTTTGCTGTCTGGAGGTGTAGATTTGCAGCGCTGCTGTGATAGTTTGAGGCCAGGTGCCTTTAAGATGTTAAGGAGGGGTTGAATCTGGGGTAGTGTAGTGGTTTGGGTGTTACCTGCCCCTCCCTCNCCCTTATCTACGTTTTGCTTTTATTCTTATACATCTCAGCAAGCCTGTGAGGGAAGTAGACATCACTACTGTTTCCCTTTCACAGCCTGTAATCTAGTCCTTCTCACCAAAACATTTTAGCTAGCTTCAAACCAGCACAGGTAGGAGTGAATTGTAATGAGGCTGATGTAAAACATTATTAAACAGTTTATTAATTATACAAAGAAAACTTGCTCAAACTTCTTTACAATCAGCAGAGACAGATGCTATGGTGCAGCTGGTAGAGCTGTTTTGCAGAATGTTTATCCATAGAGTCGAGTGATTTAGCAAAGGCCTTTAGAAAGGTTTCTAACTGGAGAGCCTGGCAGCACAAAGTGCCGCTGAAAGGTCAAGCAGAAACCTTTACAAACCAGAGTAAAGAGAGTTCGGCTACTCACTGGCCTGGACTCTCAATATTTGTGCTCCAAAAGCATAAACTGGGAAATATATGTAGTGAAAGCCAGCTGGTGGACTTCACGTGGCAACGATGCCATGGGGCTGTGCTGCTTGTTCAGTCCAGCTTGAGCACGCTGTCTGAGAAGCCCACGGACACGAGAGAGGTCTTCCGTGGCTCATCAGGTGGTCAGCAGCCACCTGGGCAAAGCAGGGTCCAGGTTTGCGGGCTGGAGCAGTCCGATTGAGGGCTGTGTGTAGCAAGGAGTCGGCCCTCGGGCTGGAGCGGCGGCCGGCAAGTCCCAGTGTCGCAACTCGTTGCTAGGTCGTTGCTGGGTCGTTACCTGTATTCAGGCTCGGTCAGGCAGGGTCAGGCTGCCAGTCGTAGGCAAGTCCCTGCTTAGGCACGATGCAAAGTGTGGTGGCACACAGAGGCGGTAAGGCAAACGGGTAGCGAACGAAACCAAAGCAGCAGCAGCAAACAAACAGTTTGCTGGGGTTGGAAGCATTTTGGCGAGCGTCTTTGTGCAACAGCAACAGGTAAAGCCCCCCCTAGCAACAGGTAAAACCAGTCCTAGCAACAGGTAAATCCAGCCCTGGCACCAATCCTGAATTAGTTCTCCAAAAAAGGCAGGTGCACAGGCCTGGGATAGGGACCTGTGTTTACCACAAACCAAAGCAAGCAGCAAAACAAAGCCAAACATGGGGGCTGTGAGAGACCGAGAGGTGCCAAAGCTTTTGTATGCTTTCCCACTTCTTCCACCCGGGATGAAGAAGTGGGAAGGGGGAGACAAACTGGGTATTTGGGCAGGTGTTTAGGGCATGTGATGGATATGTGTTTTAGGCATAATTTGGACCTTCCACCACAAATAACCATGAAGTTGCAGACCTCCAGAAGCTGGAGAGGTCCAGGAGGTGGACTAGAAAAGTTTATTTCATTCCCATAAGTCCTGCATCCATATAAAAGTTTATTTCATTCCCGTAAGTCCTGCATCCATATAAAATGGCTGCAGAGTCAGTTTCTTCCCTTTTCCCTTCTTGGGGGGATGCCCAGGCTGTTAACTGCTGTGGAGGAGTGAGCCCTGGTTGACCTTGGCAATGCTGCCAAGTGGGGCCTCCAGAGTGACGTAGTTGGGGCATGGAGTGGCCAAGCTGAGCTGTAGCTGTGTCACATTGGTTGGGTATGAGGCAACTGATGGATATGTGTTTTAGGCATAATTTGGACCTTCTGCCACAAATAACCATGAAGTTGCAGACTTCCAGAGGCTAGAAAGGTCCAGGAGGTAGACTAGAAAAGATTAGTTCATTCCCATAAGTCCTGCATCCATATAAAAGTTTATTTCATTCCCGTAAGTCCTGCATCCATATAAAATGGCTGCAGAGTCAGTTTCTTCCCTTTCCCTCCTTGGGAGGATGCCCAGGCTGTTAACTGCTGTGGAAGAGTGAGTCCTGGTTGACCTTGGCAATGCTGCCAACTGGGGCCTCCAGAGTGACCTAGTTGGGGCATGGAGCAGCCAAGCTGAGCTGTAGCTGCGTCACACTGATTGGGTATGAGGGGTTAGAGAGACATGGTGGAAGGAGGCCCATGAAGGCCTGGGTTCGTTTGCCTGGTTTAAAGTGAGCTTTGTGTGAAGGTTTGGCTTAATGGGATTCTGTGTTAAGCCTAGGCTATGAATTTTGTGTGTTTTAAGTGCTTTGCACTGTTTCATGTAGCTGTGAATAGCATCTCCATTTAAACTTCCCAGTTCAATCCTTTGTGTGAGTGTTGTACCCATTTTGGAGCAGGTAAAAGAGCATCTGTCTGGCTCTAAGCTACCACAACAGTGTTGATTTTCCATCACGAGGTGCTTACAGCCTATTCATTTGACTGCTTCTCTAAACATTTGTTGGGTAGGCAGTGTCACACTGCAGGTGGCTGTGGTGATAGAGGTATTCTGAAATGTTCTCAGCTTGACCTACATCTCTGTGGTGACAGAAGGAGAGGTTAGTGGTGGAGGAGGAGATACCTCCCAGACAACTCACTAAAATAATGAAGCAACTGTCTCCCCAGAGAGATTGTGGAGTCTCCTTCTCTGGAGACTTTCAAGGCCCGTCTGGATGTGTTCCTCTGTGATCTGTGCTAGATTGTGCGGTCCTGCTCTGGCAGGGGAGTTGGACTCAATGATCTTCTTGGGTCTCTTCCACCCACTAATATCCTGTGGGCCTGTGACAGTGAAGTCAGCATGTTGTCCATTTCAGAAATTCCATCTTGGATGTGCCAAACTTTGCAGCAGCTCTTTCACTCAAATGCCCATCTTGTTGCCAGCCTTTCTTTTCTACTCTACAGGAACTATGGGACTGTTAGAATGCAATCCCCTTACACTTTACTTTGTCATCACCCAGTTGTGTTTGACAGGTACCAGCAAATCTCTTTGCTGTGGTCTCATGAGAGCTAAACACATTTTGACTTTGCCAGTGTATGCCCTGATGATTGTGACATCAAAGCAGCATGAATAATGGACACTGTGAGAAGAAACAACAACTTGATTTTGCAAGTAGGACACAAAGTGATAATTCTCAGCCAGAACCTTCAAACATCTCGTGGGTCAGTCAGATCTTCTGCTGTTTATTGAGTTTATTATTCAACTTTCTTGATGCACTCTGGGATGCCACTGGCTCTCTTGGCCACAAAGGCAAATTAATTCTCTTGAACCAGACCTCACGGATTCTGCTCAATATATTCCTCCTCTTTGTTACTAAAACACTTAACTCCTCTGAAGTCCATTTGGAAACAGGTTGCTCTTCTAAGAGTAGCATCTGCCCCATGGTTTCTGAGTTCCTCTGTGAGAACAAGACAAGCAAAACAGGCAAGAGAAATTCCAGCATCAAAAGATATTTTCTGCTTCTTCCAATTCTCTGAAGCCTGTTTCACCACTGAACTCAGAAGCTTAGTGAATGCTGTTCTCGCAGAGTAACTGCCAGCATGGCTTTGTCTCTTTTTGCTTGGACAGGCTTAGAGGCAGTTCTTGTGATTTGCTGCTCTATCTGTAGGTATTAATTTTAAGCTGGTGAGTCTGTCTGACTCTCCCTTCCTACATTGCAGAAGACAAAACAAGTATTTTTTACATGTGTTGGAATATTTCTTGTCTTCTGGAAGACATTCTCTGAGCATATTAGTGCTTGATCAAGCCTGAGTAGCTGAAGGTGGCTATCTGAGAGTCCTGGTGATAGCCACTAGGATCAGGGAGTTGTTTCCACTGGCCCGCTCTCCATGTGGTTGGTTGTGATCTGAAACAACATGGGATGCTACACTGTTACATCTTCTGCCCTAGTGGTGAGTGGAGGGATACAGTAGCACGTGTAAAGAGCTTGCTTAGTACAAGATGCTGTATGTGCAGAGTGTATCTACTAAGTACAAGTGGTCACCTTGCATCAGTTAAGGCTCAGACCTTGTGGTGTTGTGGCAGTGCTGAGGACCTGAGGTGCTCCTGCTGAGATGAGTGCTCTGGCGTCTCTGGGCCTTGTTCTTCTGTGTCTTGTTTCTGCAGGAGGTTGTGAGCAGTGGTGCAGAATGTGCATCTGGCTCAGTTGTGGCAGCTTATCCAAGGGAACATATTCATAAATCTGTGATGGTTTGGGTGTTACCTGCCCCCCGCACCCCGGCCCGGGAACAGCTTCATGAATCTGTGATGATTTGGGTGTTACTTGCCCCCTGCCTCCTCTTCAGAAAATCAGCCAGACTAGACTCAGCTGATCTGCAAATTAAAGAATGAAGCTTCATGTTTACAGCTTAGCACAGTACACAAGCAGATATTTACAATCTATACAGCTACAGACAGTAATATACAAGTTAAAAAGTAATACAGAAACACAGCAGCCCTCCCAGAAACCAGAGTCTCCAGGAGGGGCTCCCAACCACCCTTCCACCTTCTTCCCTCTGCTCTACCTTACCCCAGATTTGCCTTACTTTCAAGGTGACTTTGGAGGGTTGGCCAGGGGGGTTAGGAAGCAGAAGGGTTAGTCAGGCAGCAAATTAGGTTAGAGAGAGAAGTGCAGCCCAAAAGCTAGAGGGAGACTCTGTTATCTATGTTTATATTCTTGTTTTCATCCATCTCAGCAAGCCTATGAGTGAAGTAGCCATCACCATTGTTTCTTTTTCACAGCCTGTAGTCTAATTCCTCTCACCCAGATATCCCAGCTAGGCTCAAACTAGCACAGAAACCTGGAGTGCTGAGTTAACCAAGCATGGGTGCAGAAGTGCCTCACTTCGTAATGCCACACTGAGTTTAGGACTTTTTTCTTTCTGGAATAATCTTTCCTGTTGTGTGCCTTTTCCTTTGATGTTAGCAGTCACACTGTGTGGTTATTGTGAGAAGCAAGGCAGCACAACCATCTTTATTTCATGGTGCTCTCAACTACTGCATGGAATTCAGGCAATATGCTGGCCAGGTGTGTGTAGCTGTCTTGTCTCCCTCACCCAGTCACCTCTGTACTGCTGCACCTGCTGGTGCCCACATAAATATTGCACTTGGCATCAATCTTTTGCTGTAATATATAAATTAGGTTAGAATTTTGGTTTTGTTATTTTTTTATTGAGCTCTGCTTAGGCTTTTCTCTGGCGTTCAGGGTAGCACCTTCACTTCAGTCACCTGGTTTGGACTGAGAACAAAATGATGCAAGTATATATTTGACACAAATGTTTTGTTACAAACCAGAGGTTTATATTTTCTTTTCTGTTAAGAAGTTTGGCCTGGAGCAGCTGAGAATCCTTAAAGTTTGCTGCTGCAGAGTAGCTGTGGTGGTTTCTCCTCCACTTAGAATTTGGAATTTACTCCCCCCCCAAAGATAAATTTCTCAGAATTTGGAAGTAAAATGAAATCATTCTTTATAAAAGCAGGCTAAATATAAAAGGTAATAAACATATGCAGATACAGAAATACATAGGTACTAGACAGGAGCCCAGTCACTCCCTTGGACATCTCCCTGGACACTGCAGCCTGTACAGTCCCCTGGACACATTGCCTTACCTCCTACTGCATTGTAACCCAAACTGTGGTTGGGGCAGAGGATCATAGATTCATAGAATGGTTTAGGTTGGAAGGGACCTCAAAGATCATCCAGTTCCAACCCCCTGCTATAGGCAGGGACTCGTTCCATGAGAACAGGTTGCTCAAGGCCTCTTCCAACCTGGCCTTGAACACTTCCAGGGAGGGAGCAGCCACAACTTCTCCGGGCAGCTTGTGCCAATGTCTCACCACCCTCACTGCAAAGAACTTATTCCTAACATCCAGTTTCAATCTCCTCTCTGCAAATTTAAACCCATTCCTCATCATCCTGTCATTATAAGACCTTACCAGTATTCTCTCCCCAGCCTTCCTGTAGCCCCTGGAAGGCCACTGCAAGGTCTCCTCAAAGCCTTCTTTTCTCCAGGCTGTAGAGCCCAAATTCTCTCAGCCTGTTCTCAGAGCAGAGCTACTGCAGCCCTCTGAGCATCTTGGTGATATCCTCTGCTCCAACAGTTCCATGTCCTTCTTGTGTTGGGGGCTCCAGAACTGCACACAGTACTCCAGGTGGGGTCTGAGGAGAGCAGAGCAAAGGGGCAGAATCCCTTCCCTTGCCCTGCTGCCCACACTGCTCTTGCTGCAGCCCAGCACAGGGTTGCTGTCTGGGCTGCACTCACACTGCTGCCTCATATTGAGCTTTTCATCACCTCAGACCCCCAGGTCTTTTTCCTAAGGGCTGCTCTCAGCCATTCCACACCCAGCGTGGAGTTGTGTTTGGGGTTGTGCCCACCCAGGTGCAGGACCTTACACTTGGCCTTGTTGAATTTCGTGAAGAAGAAGTGAAACAGAAATTCAGAAGGAGTGAAAGGAGGAAAACAGAAGAAAGAGAGAACACTCTGAACTCCAATCTATGTAGAGTTTTCCTAGACCAGTGGAATGGGATAAACATATCTCTTATATTTTGGTCAGCCCCTTGAGAATCTGTCCCCTGAACTCACTCATTCCCTGGAATTTTCTTATTTATAATTAAGACCTTAGTCTCAAAACTGCAGCAGCAGGTTTGTTCTTTCAGTCCTTTTTCCTAAAGTGTAGGTTGTAAGTTTTGAGACATGTAAATGTGGTTGATCACCCAGGTGGAGGTGAAATCCATGTAATTGAACTTCTCGCGTGGCAATTACCATCTTGGTCTGATATAATTAACATACTTAATTGAGAATGTGCATCTCTGAGATTTAGAGGAGGAGAAGTGGGACTTGATGGCTTCATCTGCTGAGATACTATTAAAAAAAACCCCAACACTGTAAACCTTTTGTCTGAAGGTGTTTCCCAGTAGTTCACTAATTACCAAGCTACTCAATGTGTAGCTCACCTGCTGCATCTCTACTGTCAGTGAGCAGCTCTGACTTTCCATGCATCCAGGAGAGAACAGAATTGTTGATGTGGTAGCACTACTTAATATATTAAAAAGAAGTATTTGACATTTCATAGGCCAGTTTTGTCTTTAGTTTCTAGATGACTTATTTTGAGGTCATAATTTTGACACACTTGAAGTGGTGTCACATAGACCTCTGCCAGAAACAGTTTTGTGTCCTTTAATGGACAGTGATTTTCTCTGGGCTTACAAGATTAAGGTCAGATTGTCAAGCCACAAATAGGTGTCTTGCACTACCTTATAATATTTTGGGGTACTAAGGATGATTAATTTGATCACTGCAAATTTTATTATGTGACCAATTTGCTGTTAAATCACACAGAATGTGGAACTGTAAGGGTAGGAAAGGACCTCAAGGACCATCTAGTTACAACCCCCCTGCCATGGGCAGGTGGGAGTTGGTCTCTTCTGCCAGGCAAGCAGCAACAGAACAAGGGGACACAGTCTCAAGCTGTGCCAGGGCAGGTCTAGGCTGGATGTTAGGAGGAAGTTGTTGGCAGAGAGAGTGATTGGCATTGGAATGGGCTGCCCAGGGAGGTGGTGGAGTTACTGTCCCTGGAGGTGTTAAAAAAAAGCCTGGATGAGGCATTTAGTGCCATGGTCTGGTTGGTTGGACAGGGCTGGGTGCTAGGTTGGCCTGGATGATCTTGGAGGTCTCTTCCAACCTGGTTGATTCTATGGTTCTATGATCTTCCACTCACTAGACCAGGTTGCTCAGAGCCACATCCAGCCTGGCCCTTAAAATACTTGATATTAGTATATTTTCATTTTAAAGGAAAAAAAATTGCTTCCTCTCAAAATTATTTTAGTTATTATTTCCCCCTCCATAAATAGCTCCTTTCAGTTCCTGGTTTCATAATGTGGCTCACTAGTGACATTACTGGTGGAGCTCAAGTTGATCTATCTTGGGGTTTGGGGATAATCTTTTAAAGAAGATTTAAATTAGCATTGCTTGTGAGGATCAAGTTGTTAAAACATATTCCATCTTCTATGGATGTGTTCTGATCTGTTTTCTGGAAGTTGGGTTTAATGATGGTGGCTGTGGGGAGGAGGAGGTGGTGGTTGTCGGGGGGGAAGGCGGTGGTGGTTGTGGGGGAAGAGGTGGTGGTGGTGGTTGTGATGGGGAAGGAGGTGGTTGTGGGGGAAGAAGGAAGTGGTTGTGGGGGAAGAGGTGGTGGTGGTGGTTGTGATGGGGAAGGAGGTGGTTGTGGGGGAAGAAGGAAGTGGTTGTGGGGGAAGAGGTGGTGGTGGTTGTGGTGGGCAAGGAGTTGGTTGTGGGGGAAGAGGTGGTGGTTGCGGTGGGGAAGGAGGTGATTGTGGGGGAAGAGGTGGTGGTGGTTGTGGGGGAAGAGGTGGTGGTAGTGGTGGGGAGGCAGTGGTGGTTGTAGGGAGGAGGAAGTGGTTGTGGGGGAAGAGGTGGTGGTGGTTGTGGGGGAGAAGGAGGTGGTTGTGGGGAAGGAGACAGCGGTAGTGGTGGGGAGGTAGTGGTGCTTGTAGGGAGGAGGAGGTGATAGTGGGGAAGGAGGCAGCGGTGGTGGTGGGGAGGAGGAGGTGGTTGTGAGGCAGAGGTGGTGGTTGTGGGGAGGAGGAGGTGGTTGTGAGGCAGAGGTGGTGGTTGTGGGGAGGAGGTGGTGGTTATTGTTATTATTATCACTGTTAAGTTAATTGCTAATTATTTTTTCAATTTATTTAGGGTGCAGTCTTCCTGGAAGGAATAGCAGTGAAATTCGTGACCCAGGTGACAACACAACCAAAGTTAGGAGGAATCCAGCAGAAATGCCAGCAGTTCTGTGGCTGGGAAGGGTATGAGATCATTTAGAACTGTTTTTGTTTGTACTGCCTAGAAATAAAGGTTTCTGGTTCTGCAGGAGGAAACAGCTCCTTGTAAAAATAACAAAGGATTAGTATTTTTTGGATTAATTGTTTAAAACAAGATAATAAAAGGCAAGCCTCAAAACCACACAAGGGTGCCTTGGACTATGAAATGGAATCATCAACTCTTTATGTTAAGAAATAAGATCCTAAAACTGTTTTTCCATTGACATAACAAAACAGCTCCAGGTGAATCGTTGCTCTGCAAATTCCGGATGGAGTCTGGTCCAAATACAACATTTAGTGCTTGTTCAAGCCAGCAGACTTATTTATACAGCTCCTGTTACACTTTGCTATTGAGGGCTAATGCTCATTTTTATAGCCAGCTTGGATTGTGTCCAGTGTTAATGAGAACATTGATTTTAGTGTCTCAGATTCTGAACTCCTGTTTCTAAAGCTGATGATCTAGGGAGCTGCTCACAACTTCCTACCATGAGAGCTTCCTACCATGGGAGCTGCTCACAGTTTCCTACCATGCTGGTGGTAGGTGGGGTTGGTCTCTTCTCCCAGACAACCAGCAACAGAACAAGGGGACACAGTCTCAAGTTGTGCCAGGGCAGGTACAGGCTGGATGTTAGGAGGAAGTTCTTCCCAGAGAGAGTGATTGGCATTGGAATGGGCTGCCCAGGGAGGTGGTGGAGTCACTGCCCCTGGAGGTGCTCAAGCAAAGCCTGGATGGGACACTTAGTGCCATGGTCTGTTTGATTGTCTAGGGCTGGGTGCTAGGTTGGACTGGATGAGGTTGGAGATCTCTTCCAACCTGCTTGATTCTATTCTATTCTACTGCTTGTAATTTTGAAAGGTAAAACTTTGAAGTTCAACAGAGTTTCATATTCTGTCCTGAACAAACACTCCTAACAGACACACATTTGATTCCTCTTGCAAACTCAAAGTTAACCTTGCAGCAAGTCTGGTGCGAGGTGTGACATCACTTTAATGTCAAAAAATGCATTCCCTTGTCTGTCTTTTTATTGCAGAACATTAATAAACTGGGCTTTAAAATGATTTTTTTTTTTGGTAGGTCTGGATTCCCTGGAGCACAGCCTGTTTCCATGGACAAACAAAATATAAAGTTTTTGGAGCAGAAGCCATACAAAGTTAGCTGGAAAGCAGACGGCACTCGGTAAGTTCATTTGGAATGAAAGAAAAAACCACCACCACCACCAAACAGCAAACACACAGCAAATTGGGTAGGTGGCTTGGATTTACTCAGGAAAGTGAATTTACTTGTACAAAGGACAAAGTATATTCTAGCATCAAAGCTGCCTCTGGAGATAAATTTATTTGCTGTCTCCATTTGCTGGAGTTTGTGACTGAGTTTCTTCTTAGGAGCTGTTCTGCAGAGTGAATGCTAAATGCATGGACTTTGATTCTTCTCCATAACCCTTTCCTGTCTGTTGACCCAAGTTTGGGTGTTCTCTGCCCCTCCACACTTTGGGAATCACCCAGACTGGACTCAGCCGGCTCTGGAAATATGAATGAAGCTTATATTTACAGCTGGCACAATAGACAAGCAGATATTTACAGTATATACAGTTGTAGACAGAAATAGACAAGGTAAAAGGTAATACAGAAACACTCCCAGAAACTTGAGCCCCCAGGAGGGGCTTCCAACTGCCCCTTCACCTTCCCCCTACCCCTCTCAACCTTACCCCAGTCCCAAGGAAGAATGGAGGTTCAGCCAGGGGGTTAGGAAGCAAAGTGGATTAATCAAAGAGGCTAGAGAGAGATGCAGCTCAGCCAGTTCCCCAGCAGAAGTAGAAGCAAGTCATAGAATCATAGAATCATAGAATGGTTTAGGTTGGAAGGGACCTCAAGGATCATCCAGCTCCAACCCCCTGCCACAGGCAGGGACACCTCCCACTAGAGCAGCTTGCCCAAGGCCTCATCCAGCCTGACCTTAAACACCTCCAGGGAGGAAGCATCCACAACCTCCCTGGGCAACCCGTTCCAGTGCCTTACCACCCTCACTGTAAAGAACTTCCTCCTAACATCCAGTCTAAATCTCCCCTTATAGATAAGTCCCTTATCTATGTTTTGATTCTTGTGTCTCTCAGTAAGCCTATGAGTGAAGTAGACATCACCATTGTTTTCCTTTCACAGCCTGTAATCTAGTTCTTCTCACCAAAACATTGCTTCAAACTAGCACAAATAATCTTAGGTAACAGTAAGAATTTGTAAAGCTAAATTATTTGTGTGTAAAAGTTAAATTAAACATATTCAGTTTGATCCTTTTTAAATTCATACTGTAAGCCTTTATTCATGCTTGTAGTTAAGGTCAGCTAAAGAATGAAGAGTTTTGCCTTCTCTCACCTCTTAGAGTCAATGTAAAGATTATTTATAATAGGTTGCAACCTTGCTGGATTGGTGCTTTGAACTTCTTTTGTGTCTTTATTTCTGGTTTGAAATGTATCCTTGTATTTAATTTCTCCAATGTTTGCATGTTAGCATTTCAGAGTAGGAGAAATGCCACACATCATCAAATACAGAATAGCAAAACACAGAATCACAGAATTTAGAGGTTGGAAGGGACCTCCAGAGATGGAGGCCAACCTCTCTGCCAAGACAGGATCACCCAGAGTAGTCTGCACAGGAATGTATCCAGGTGGGTTTGTAAAGTCTTCAGAGAAGGAGACTCCACAACCTCTCCATGCAGCCTGTTGCAGGGCTCTGCCACCCTCACTGTAAAGACGTTTCTCCTTGTGTTGAGCTAAAACCTCTGTTCCAGTTTATATCCATTGCTTCTTGGCTTATTGCTGTGCACCACCCAAAAGAGATTGGCCCCCTCCACTTGACACCCACCCCTCAGATGTTTGTATATGTTGGTCAGATCTCCTCTCAGTCTTCTCTTCTACAGACTGAACAGCCCCAGGGCTCTCAGTGTCTCTCCCTAATGAATGCAAAGACTTCCATCTGACTCCTTGCATGGTCAGTTTAGGTTGGCTGAGTTTACTTGAATCATAGAATCAACCAGGTTGGAGGAGACCTCCAAGCTCATCCAGTCCAACCTATCACCCAGCCCTATCCAATCATAGAATCAACCAGGTTGGAGGAGACCTCCAAGCTCATCCAGTCCAACCTATCACCCAGCCCTATCCAATCATAGAATCAACCAGGTTGGAGGAGACCTCCAAGCTCATCCAGTCCAACCTATCAGCCAGCCCTGTCCAATCAGCTAGACCATGGTACTGAGTGCCTCGTTCAGGCTTATCTTGAACACCTCCAGGGACAGTGACTCCACCACCTCCCTGGGCAGCCCATTCCAATGCCAATCACTCTCTCTGCCAAAAACTTCCTCCTAACATCCAGCCTAGACCTCCCCCAGCACAACTTGAGACTATGTCTCTTTCTTCTGTTGCTGGTTGCCTGGGAGAAGAGACCAACCCCACCTGGCTACAATTCCTTTCTATGATTCTAAAGCCCAGAACACACTTAGACTGTTAGGTATACCCAGAGAAGAAAATGATGCTACCAAAACCCAGTGTTAATGTAATTCACCTGAGGGAATGTTGTGAGAAATAGACTAAAGATGAAAACCTGAGCTATTATTTGGCCAGTTAGAGTCTGTCCTTGGTAGCTATCCAAATCAACAATGAAAAATGACCATGACAGCTTTTATGTTGGCCATGCTTCTAATTATTTTGTTGTTCTCCAATGATCCAAACTCCATATATAATTAAATAGGTTTCCATCAATTATTCTGAATGCCTGTGTTGACAGGCATGACCTTCCTGCATTTAATATGAAGACATCAGTTAGTGCAGATGTGTGTATGGATCTTCTGCTTGCTCATCTGGAGGTGAAATGTCATTAAGTGTCTCTGAAGCTATTCTGTCAAGTGTGGCTGAGATGCAGCAGTCTCGGGTTAGCATGTTACAGGATTACTTTGCTTGCATAATGCTTTGTTTTGCTTCATTCTTTCTCCTTCACTGCTGTTTCATCAACCTGGTTTGATTTACAGGAGAGTAGATGCTTAACAAATAACTTTATACCTTCTGACTTAACCAAAGTGAGATGTGTTTTACTTAAGTAATTCATCTGAGTTATTTACTCAACTTACACAAACTTGTCAAATTCTGCCATCCAGCAGGAGTAGTTTTTTGTAGAGGTTTCATGGCTGAAGCCTTTATTTGTGGATTTGTAGATTGACTGAGGTGTAGAGACTGATTTCCCTGAAGACTTCCTCTTAACATCCAGCCTACACCTCCCCTGGCACAACTTGAGACTTGCTGGTTGCCTGGCAGAAGAGCCCAACCCCACCTGGCTACAGACTCCCTTCAGGGAGCTGCAGACAGCAATGAGCTCTGCCCTGAGCCTCCTCTTCTGCAGGCTGCACACCCCCAGCTCCCTCAGCCTCTCCTCACAGGGCTGTGCTCCAGGCCTTTCAGCAGCTTTGTTGCCCTTCTCTGGACACTTTCCCATATCTCAACATCTCTCTTGAATTGAGGAGCCCAGAACTGGATGCAGTACTCAAGATGTAGCCTGACCAATGTTGAGTGCAGGGGAAGTATAACCTCCCTTGTCCTACTGGCCACACTGTTCCTGATGCAGGCCAGGATGCCATTGGCTCTCTTGGCCATCTGGGCACACTGCTGACTCATGTTCAGCTACTATCTACCAGCACCCTCAGGTCTCTCTCTGCCTGGCTGCTCTCAGCCACTCTGTCCCCAGCCTGTAGCGCTGCTTGAGGTTGTTGTGGCCAAAGTGTAGAACCCTGCACTTGCCCTTGTTAAATCTCATCCCATTGGCCAAATAGTAGCTGCTCTCTCAATGTGCTAATTGTAACAGTGTGTTCAAGGCATACTCTGTGACTCTGTGTTATCAATTTTGTACTGTAAAGTGATTAACCCAGGTGGTTAGCAGCCTGCTGCATCCCTTGATATGTACCTCATTAATGCTGTTTGTAGCAGATGTTTCTCCTAATGAGTGGTGCTGAATGTTCAGACAGGAGTAGAGTTGGTATAAGTAATGAGACAGTAGTTTTGGAGGGGGAAAGGACAAAAAAAAAGAAAAGGCTGTTAGCACTAAGAATAATAAAAAGCTTTTAAACCTCTGTTGAATAATTCAAATTAATACAATCAAACAGGGCTGGATTTTTGTACTGGTAAAATGTGACCTGAACTAAATGCAAGCTATTAAGGGCTGTAGCTAATTTTTCCTGCCTTTGCATGAGTACCTTTTTTATTTCTCACATCTGTACATATGCAGATAAATTCTGATCATAATGGTGTGGCTCTTCAGTTCTTCAATTATGGTGAAGCAGCTATTGAAAAAAGCCACACCAAAACCAAGAAGTAGAACAGGTAGTTCTTGCCAAAGTCTGTTATAGTTGAAACATACTCATGCAAATGTGATGGCTTGCAAATATCTTAAGGCAAACAAGCAGAGCCAGCAGTGTGCACTTGTAGCCCAGAGGGCCAACCAGAACCTGGGCTGCATCAGGAGGAGTGTAGCCAGCAGGGTGAGGGAGGTGATTCTCCCACTCTACTCCTCTTTGCTGAGACCCCACCCGGAGTACTGCATCCAGTTCTGGAGCCACCATTACAAGAGGGATGTGGAGATGCTGGAGCAGGGCCATGAGGATGCTCAGAGGG
>WAAF01005684.1:620767-709961 GCA_013400475.1 Tricholaema leucomelas
CATGGCAGGGGGGTTGGAACTGGCTGCTCCTTGTGGTCCCTTCCAACCCTGATGATTCTATGATTCTATGATAAAGAATGTAAAGCAGCTCTGTGAGAATTGCTGCTAGTTGTCTGAAAGGTGTTTGTAACAAAATAGCTGACTTCAGAGATGTTCTTATTTTACCTTGCTATTACCTGGAGTAGCCGAAAATGCACCAAGTGGAAGTTTTACTCAATCCTTAGTGGGTTCTTTCCTAATTTGCCATTGGAATGAGCTGCCCAGGGAGGTGGTGGAGTCCCTATCCCTGGAGCTGTTTAAAAGGAGGCTGGATGAGGCACTTGGTGCCATGGTTTAGTTGATTAGATGGTGCTGGTTAATAGGTTGGACTTGGTGATCCCATAGGTCTTTTCCAACCTGGTCGATTCTGTGATATCATCCCGAGTCTGGATCCAAATGGACTTGACAGGCCAAGAAGTTGACTGGATAGGGCTGGGTGCTAGCTTGGACTGGATGATCTTGGAGGTCTCTTCCAACATGGTTGATTCTATTCTATTCTAAGAAAGGCGTTCTTACTCTAGGCTGTGGTTCCTCATTTACATGTGCCTGCAACAAAATCAAAAGGGAAAAGAAATGCTAGAAGGAAGCTGTGGTTTCTGTGTCCTTCTCCAGTGCCTGGGGAGCACTGCTGCTGTGTTACTGTTTAGGAGGTGAAGTACCAGTACAGTATTTTGTGGAGTAGCAGGCTCCATGCTTCACAGTTTTGAGGCCTTTTGAGAACTCACCAACTTTTGTGGTCACAATTCTGCTTGTAAAGCACTGCTTAACTGATTATTCATATATAACTGTTTAAATATTTGAACAGAATGTCTTCTAAGGAAGTTCTTATCTTTATTTATAAACAGATAATGCATTAAAATGCTTATTATGTAGCTTGTGCTATGAATACTAATCTTGGGGTATTTGACTGTAATCCTGAAATGTTCTAATTAGATCCAGATAAATGGTGTGCCTGCCTGTGTACTTGATGTTCAAGTGACAAGTGTCACTGATTATTGCTTTGGTTAGTTATTTGTCTTTCTCTCCAAACACTTCTAACATCATGTCCTGTGCTGCTGGTTCTCTTGGGGAGATTACAGCCACCTTCATGAAGTGTAGTGGCATAAGCTCATCCAGAGAAGAATGGCATGGTGGGGGACTTTTTAGGGTGTCAGGTAGGATCCTTGGAAAGGATCCAAGCCAGAGGAAGGGAGATTTAGGTTAGATGTTAGGAAGAAGTTATTCACCATGAAGGTGGTGAGAGACTGTAACAGGTTGCCCAGGGAGGTGGTGGAAACCTCATCCCTGGAGTTTTTTAAGGCCAGGATGCATGAGGTTCTGGTCAACCTGATCTAGTGGAAGGTGAGAGGTTGAAATTAAATGATCACAGGATGTCAGGAGTTGGAAGGGACCCAAAGAGGTCATCGAGTCCAACCCTTCTGCCAGAGCAGGACCACACAATCTAGAACAGGTCACACAGGAACACATCCAGACAGGCCTTGAAAGGCTCCAGACAAGGAGACTCCACAGCCTCTCTGGGCAGCCTGTGCCAGTGCTCTGGGACCCTTACAGGAAAGCAGATCCCCCTTGTGTTGAGCTGGAACCTCCTGTGCTGCAGCTTCCATCCATTGCTCCTTGTCCTATCCCAGGGAGCAGTGAGCAGAGCCTGTCCCCCCCACTCCTGACCCCCAGCCCTCAGATATTTGTAAAAATTAATTCAATACTCTCTCAGTCTTCTCTTCTCCAGACTGAACAGCCCCAGGTCCCTCAGCCTCTCCTCATCAGCCATGTCCTCCAGTCCCCTCATCATCCTCCTAGCCCTCTGCTGGACCCTCTCCAGCAAATCCCTGTGCCTCTGAAACTGGGGAGCCCAAAACTGAACTGATCCTTGAGGTCCCTTCCACCCTTGACAATTGTGATTGTGTGACACTGAGCTTGTGAAATTTGACTACACAGATGTCTAGGGCAGCCCTTCCCCTTGGAGCTGATGGTCTGATCTGCCAGCACAGATGTGTTCTTCTGTGGCTTGTGCCTGTGGTGCAGACAGACTGCCAAGGTCTAGTTGATTGGATAGGGCTGGGTTCTAGGTGGGACTGGATGAACTTGGAGGTCTCTTCCAACCTGGTTGATTCTATGATTCTGTGACCCAGCATACATTCTGGCATGAACCAGTTCAAAGCAAAGGGAACCTTCTTTTTCAAGTCTGTGATACTCTTCTTGGCTGCTGGTATGAGCCTCCATGAGGGACATCTGATTCTCTTGCTTGGGGAAAGAAGGACTAAATTAAATTAATTTGGCTTTCTTTTCTGTTCAGGCTTCAGGCATTAGTTACCCTCTAAATCCACAAGATATTTTCAAACTAAAATTTGTGGAGGAGGGATGTCCTTTTAAGCAAGCTGAAAGCTCAATATCTAATAATAATAAATTGCAAGGGAATTCAGCAGTTCAAACTCGAGACATAATTTGTTCCATTAATCTTGGAGCCTTTAAAAAAAAAGGCAATCAGAACATCATACTGCATAGTTATTTTCCAATAGTCTTCCCCCTCCTCCCTCTCATGTAGAAATGTGCTTTAATATGTATTTGACCACTTAGCACCATTAAAATGTAGGGGAAACAAAGAGAATCCACTATTTAAAGTACATCTGTTTCTCTTACTAGATCACACCTTTTCTAGATAGGTAACAAGCCTTTTGTTTTACACTGGGGACATCATAATCATAGAATCATAGAATGGTCTAGGTTGAAAGGGACCTCCAAAGGTCATCCAGTCCAACCTCCTCTGCAGTCAGCAGGGATGTCCTCAATTAGATCAGGTTACCCAAAGCCTTGTCCAGCCTCACCTTGAATATCTCCAGGGATATGGCCACGACCACCTCCCTGGGCAACCTCTTCCAGTGTTCCACCCCACTCATGGTGCAGAACCTGTTCCTAACCTCCAGTCTCAATCTGCTCTGCTCCAGTTTGAAGCCATTTGCATCATCCTGTCCCTGCAGCCCTTTGCAAACAGTCTCTCTGCAGCCTTCTTGTAGCCCCTTCAGGCACTGGCAGGCTGCTGTTAGGTCTGCTCAGAGCCTCCTCTTTTGCAGGCTACACACCTCCAGCTCTCTCAGCCTGTCTTTGTAGCAGAGCTGCTCCTACCTCCTGAGCCTTTTCGTGGCCCTTCTCTGGACCTGTTCCATCAGCTCCATGTCCTTCCTATATTGAGAGCTCTAGAGCTGGATGCAGCACTACAGGTGAGGTCTCAGCAGAGCAGAGCGAAGTGGCAGAATCTCCTCTCTGGAGCCGCACTAAAAGAACTCTTCAACAGATAGTAGTTGTTAGATTAATTTACCCTTTGTTGTAGGTCAAATGGTGACAACAACATGGCTTAGAATTTAACTCATAAGGTTTAATATCCTTTTAGAAATAAAGAAGCAAACTCCTTACAACACTCTAAAGTAATTAAAACCCTGGAAGGCAGTCAAGAAAATCTCTGTAACTGGATATTCCTTTTTAACCTTGCTGAATCCATGCTTTTGCCAGCTCTGTTGCAGAGTTTCACAGTCTAATAATACATCAGATAGAAAGTGTAGTTTTACATTGGTTCTGAATTTGCCATCTGTTAGTTGAAGGCATCTTTAATCCTTGATTATAAACCAGGAGAAAATAAAGTTTGAACTCAGTCTAAACTATGATCATTCATTAGGAGGAAAAACAGTTTCCATAATCCTTTTGCATTTTCCTATGCTCTGTAATGCATAGAAAGGGACAGTGGATAGTTGTGGAGGAAAATGTATAGAAAGCAACAAGTGGAGGTTCTGAATATTAACTTTAGACTGTCATTAAGAATTCTGAATCAGAAACTAGGCATGTTCTGGCAAACAAATGAAGGGGAAAAGCCACTAAAGTCACTGAGGAACAGAATAATGAGACTGGAAGAATATTTAGTGGCAGAAAATGCAAAGTCATGAATAAGAAATATTGGAGTTGGAGGTTGTTAATTGGAAATGACTGCCAGTCAGAAATGAAAAGGGGTTTTTTTTTTTGGTTAAAAATACTGAGGAGGCTCTTGATGGGAAAATTTAACCTAACAGTATGTGAGAGAAATAGAGAAGGTTGATAAATTCAGAGCAGACTGAATTCCAAGGACCAGTGTGTGTAGTTTAAAAAAAAGTAGGACTTCAAATTTGGATTAGAATCTGTCTGGCAGCACTGAGTTGTTGTAATGGACAAGCAGCTGAATGGGAGCCAGCAGTGTGCCCAGATGGCAAGAAAGCCACTGGCATCCTGGCTTGGACTAGAAATGCTGTGGCCAGCAGGAGCAGAGAGGTGATTGTGCTCTTGTGCACAGCTCTGGTGAGGCCACACCTCGAGTACTGTGTTCAGCTTTGGGCAGCTCAAGTCAAGAGAGATGGGGAGGTGCTGGAGCCAGTGCAGAGGAGGGCAGGGAAGCTGGGGAAGGGCCTGGGGAAGAATCATAGAATGGTTTAGGTTGGAAGGGACCTCAAGGATCATCCAGCTCCAACCCTCTGCCATAGGCAGGGACACCTCCCACTAAAGCAGGCTGCTCAAGACCTCATCCATCCTGGCTTTAAACGCCTCCAGGGAGGAAGCATCCACAACCTCCCTGGGCAACCTGTGCCAGTGTCTCACCACCCTCACTGTAAAGAACTTCCTCCTAATATCCAGTCTAAATCTCCCCTCCTCCAGCTTAAACCCATTCCCCCTCGTCCTGACATTAATAAATAAATAAATCTGATGAGGAGTGACTGAGGGAGCTGGGACTGGTTAGTGTGAAACAGAGGCTGAGGGCAGAGCTCATGGCTGTCTGCAGCTGTCTGAGAGAAGGCTGTGGAGAGGCTGTTGCTGGTCTCTTCTCACAAGTCATTAGGGATAGAACAAGAAAGAACACCTCAATCAAGCTGCAACTGAGTAGGTAAAGGCTGGATATTAGGAAACAGATTTTTCATGGCAAGAGTGTTCAGGCATTACCCAGGAAGGTGATGGAGTCACCAACCCTGGATGTGTTTAAAAGTTGTTTGGATCTGGTGCCTGGGGCTGTGTTTTAGGGGTGAACCTTGTAGAGTAGAATTCTGAGTTGGAGTGGTGATGCTGAGAGACTTCTCCAGACAGAATGTTTCAGTGGTTCTGTGATTATCAAGTCACAAATGCAGTTGCACAGCTGCTTCTGTCCAGCAGTGTTTCTGGCTGGCTGATGTGCTGTGTAATTGTGCAAGTGAAAAGGCATGAACAAGTTTGAAAGTGATGTTTGTGACAGAGCTGTCACTGTGATTTCCCTTTTGGTTTTACATGCTGTAAATTATGTTTACATGTGGATTCCTCTCTGAGTGTCCAGACTGTGCTGTTGTTCAGGAGACATGTTTCGAAGCAGTGAGCATTGCAGCCACAATTAATATAAGAACAACAGGATCACAAAATGTTAGGGGTTGGAAGGGACCTTAAAGGATCCTTGAGTTCAACTCCCCTGCCAGAGTAGGGTCACCTAGGACAGGACACACAAGAGTGCATCCAGGTAGGCTTTGAATGTCTCCAGGGAAGGAGACCTCACAATCCCCCTGGGCAGCCTGTTCCAGTGTTCTGTCACCCTCGGAGTGAAAAAGTTTTGCTTCACATGGAACCTTCTCTGCTCCAGCTTGAACCCACTGCCCCTTGTCCTGTGGTTGGACCGGATCCCCACTGATGATCACTTTGATGCTACCCAGTACGACAGTGAGAAAGGAGATGCTTGCTACTGATTGTGGAGTGGAGGAGCTGCATGAAATGCTGCTTAATCTGTCTGAAAGGCTGATGTGATGACCTGACCTTGTTCTGCCCAATGCAGAGTTTGGTGGCTTTGGGTCTGTGACTGGCAGAATCGAAACAGAGATCTCTGAGCAGAGCCTGGTTCCATCCTCCTGACACTCACCCTTCGCACCTTTGTAAACATCCATGAAGTCACCCCTCAGTCTCCTCTCCTCCAAGCTAAAGACCCCCAGCTCCATCAGCCTTTCCTTGTAAAGAAGATGTTGCACTCCCTTAATTAGCTTTGTGGCTCTGTGCTGGACTCTTTCAAGCACATCTCTGTGAAGAGCCTGGCTCCATCCTCCTGGTGTTTGCCCTTCATGTATTCATAAAGAGAAGAAAGCAAGCGGAGCCTTCTCTGTTTATTGGGACTTTAGGGTGTATCGCTCCGGATGCCACAGGCCAACTTCAAACTCATCTAATTTAAATTGTAACTCCAGGTCCAGCAGTGTCTGGATTGAGTCCAGGACATGGAGCTGCAGCAGCTTAGTGACACTGATAGATAGATCTCTCTCAGTGGGTAGAGGGCAGTCATTAATTCTCATTCTCCCCTGGCTCTTTCTACAGCGTTTGATGTGTCAGGCCAGAAGTTGATGCTCTCTTGCCAGGAGGTAGTGACAAGGTGCAGAGTTCTAAAGCGACTTAGCCTTGTCCCAGGTCTATAGAGTGGTGACACACTCCTGATTTTGAAGCCTTGCCAATCCTAAAAGGAAATTGAGAAATTGAAAATGATATCTGCAGGATTTTGTTGTTGCCTCTGCATCAGCGATGATATTAGCGATGCTAATTGCAACTCTGTCTTGGGCGATGCTTATCTGTGTGGGAGGGCAGTGCTTTCAGAAGGCTGAGTTCCAGGCTGTGTAATGAACTCCTCTGGGAATATGTATTTTGTGCTGAGAGCTGGTGATGGAATTTCTTAACATTTTGCATTCTTTAATGTGATAAACCAGACGCAAGCAGACTTGAAAAGGGAAGGGGGGGGGTTGTGTGTGGAAATAAAAGGCGACGACGAGGATGCCGCATCGACATAAATAATTTTCTTTGATATGGGCTGTCTGAAGAGATACTGTGGGGCAAAGAAAGCTCCTGAAGGAGCTGAGTTTTTAAGCTTCCTCTTTATAAGAAAACTAATTTCTAAGCCATTTGCTACTTGGAAGACTTCTTTTTCCCAGAAAATTAGTTGTGTGTTGAACTCGGAAGATAAAGTCTCAACGTTCAAGAAAGCTGTGCTGTGGTTTGAAACGACACTCAAGGGTTTAGAATTCCTGTCAAGTCCAAAATTAACATATGTAACCTTATTCCTAGGGTAGATGCTGGGATTTTTGGCTGAGGGAAATAAATTAAACATATAGGTAAGGCACATCATAAAGCTGAAGTCGGTGGTAAAACTCCTGTGAACTTGTTGGAGATCAGTTTCAGTGTGAATGTGCTTTGGCAAGCGCTGTGCTGGATGTGCGTGAGGGAGTAGTTTTCAAAGCTGCTTTTGTGAATCCTAATAAGCTGGGAAAGAGGATAGAGGCTGTGTGCTCTGCTGAGTGCAGTAGTGGATTTGGAGCTTGGGAGACACAGTTCTGTTCTTGTTCCTGACTTTGAGTGACTGTTAGTTGAGGGAAACCAAATCGCTTCCCTTATTTTGCCTTAGATAATGTTTTCCTGAGATGTACTTTAAAATGAATTGGTGCAAAATACCACATTCATCTGAAAGAGAAACTGAACTTCTAAACTAATCATTTTCAGTGTAGCTGAAGTCAGCTTAAGAATTGTTTGAAAAAAATCCACAACAAAACCTTAAAATCTACCATCACCAATCATAGAATGGTCTAGGTTGGAAGGGACCTCAAAGATGACCCAGTTCCAAGCCTCTGCCATAGGCAGGGACACCTCCCACTAGAACAAGTTGCTCAAGGCCTCATCCAACTTGGCCAATGTCCACCTGTGGTCCACCTGTGCCAATGTCTCACCACTCTCACTGTAAAGAAATTCTTCCTAACATCCACTTTAAATTTCCCCACTGCCAGTTTCATATAATTATAGAATCAACCAGGTTGGAAGAGACCTCCAAGCTCATCCANCATCTCTCTTGAATTGAGGAGCCCAGAACTAGACACAGTACTCAAGGTGTGGCCTGACCAGTGTTGAGTTGGAGTAGATGATCTCCAGGGTCCCTTCCAACCTGAGCCAATTCCATGATTGAAGCTATAAATACTCTGGGAGGTGATATGGAGATCTGCTTGTCTAATGCCAAGAGCTGTGACTCTTTGCTAGTGATTTTTTCATCCTATTTCCTGAGTTATCATGTTAATGCTAATGTCAAGTTAGAATTAATAATGGACCTTGCCTCAGGACCAGGAGTGAGAAGAAGTAGCTTCTAATGAAACTTTAGCTTTAAACATTTCTATGGCTAGATACTTCATCTGCTTGTGACATTAATCCGTGTGGACACCGTGACCCTTTTTCCTTTAGCTCGCTTGTCACAACTTTTGTTGCAGTGGACCCTGGCTGCTGTGTTGTGGTTGGATTGGCAGTTTGGAGAGTTGATGTTTGTGACTCAGTTTTGTGCTTTTGTCTATAGTTAACCAATTCTGTTACTGATGTTAATGCTGTTCCACTTTTGCTCTGTTATTCACTTGTCTTAAATTCAGATTGAGCCATCTGATACAGGAGCATGTCATCTTGTGTACTTGCACAGGATCTCATTCAATGGGGCCTGGTTACTAATTGGATCTTTTGGGTTCTCACACAATAGAGATAATTAGTAATAAATGTGCAGCTGTATTAGCAAGTAGTGTTCACAGCATGCAGTATAATGCATGACAGTTAAGCTCCTGTCTGCTGCTTTAGTTCCTACTGAATGTGTTTGAGAAGTCCTTGCTCTTTTTTCTTTGCCCATGTGGTGTTGCCCAGAGCTGCTCTCTCTAGTCTGATATAAGTGTGAATACCTTAATTAACTTAATAAAATAGATCTGCTCAGGGCACATCCAAATAATATTCAATAACCTCGTGCTCAGCAGTCTGCAAGCTTGCTCCCAAGAAAGCTTCAACTATCATCTGGGTAAAACTTAAAGCCTCACATTAAGCACAGGAGTTTAGGTTTGCATCACAGTACTCCAGGTGGGGTTTAGAGGGGGAGAATCCCCTCCCTCACCCTGCTGCCCACACTTCTCTTGCTGCAGCCCAGGCTCTGGTTGGCTCTCTAGGCTGCAAGTGCACATTGCTGGCTCATGTTCTCATCCACCAGCACCTCCCAGGTCTTTCAGGGCTGCTCACAGGCCAGTCCCTGCCCAGCCTACATTGGTGCCTGGGATTGCCTCGACGCAGATGCAGGACTTTGCACTTGATCTGGTTGAACTAGATCATTTAGTCCAACCCCTCCTCTGAATGATCTGGAAGATCATTTACTCCAACCCTCCAGATGCCACCAGGTGTACCTGTACTGAGACACTGTAGCAGGTACACCTGTTGGCATCTGGGGGGTTGGACTAAATGGTCTTTCCAGGTCGCTTCCAGCCTCTGACGTTCTTACTCTAACAACCTTATAAAGTTGACGTGGGCACACGTCTCCAGCCTGTTAAGGTCCCTCTGGATGGATCCCTTCCCTCCAACCTGTCAGGTGTGATAACTGCATTGCACTAAATTGTCTGCTCTCCTGAAGCAGTAGGTTTAAACTTTTAACTGTAAAAAAAAACCCAACCCAAACCTTCTAAAATGCTGTTTTAACAAAGTCTCTCATGATTGCTTTTTTTAGTACTTGCCATAAATCAAAATAGTAGAGATTTAGAGGAGATACTTTGAAGTGTTACTATTTTTTATGTTGCCTTTGCAGGTACATGATGCTGATTGATGGCAAGAATGAAGTTTATATGATTGATAGAGACAATTCCATTTTTCACATCTCTAATCTGGAGTTTCCATTTCGCAAGGATCTGCGCATGCATCTAACAAACACTCTTCTGGATGGGGTAAGGAGCCTGCTGTGGAGTTACTGTAACAATTTCAGTGTCATTTGCTCTTGTTTAGAGACAGGGCCACGTGTGTTTTTAAGGCCTGGGATTTCAGGAGTAATCTATGTTCAGTCGTTGGCTGAACGTGGGAATTGCTTCGTAAGTCATTCTCTGTCTGCAGAACAGCAGTGATGACTGCTCTGGGGGGAGCTGTTTGTCTATGAATTAAAACAAGGTGTTGAGGTGACGGTCTTTGAATACGAGAAAAGGCTTGAAGAGAAGCTGAAGAAAATTATTGCAGGGCCTCATCTCTTGTTACAGCTTTATGTGTTCATGGTCAGTTTGATTTATCTAATGTCAGCATTCTGGAATTTGATGGCATGGTGATCATCTCTGGATAGGTTTTGTGGATAGATGTCATTGCTTGTTCTATTTATTTTCAGTTTATCTGAATTATTGCCTGATTTAGATACAGAATCATAGAATGGTTTAGGTTGGAAGGGACCTCAAAGATCACCTAGTTCCAACCCCCCGCCGTAGGCAGGGACACCTCCCACTAGAGCAGGTCCCTCAAGGCCTCAGCCAACCTGGCCTTTTGTTTAAGACTAAAAGAACTTCTAAGTTGCAATAGTACTTTAAATTATGTAAGCTTGCTATTAAACTTTTCCAGCTAGTTGTAAAACAAGCTCTACAATGTCTGCATTTGCTGCTTGTAATGTTCTTGCTAAGCTTTTCAGAACAGTAGCTACAAGAAAAGATTATTCCTTTCCTGACCATCCTGTTTTACAGGAGTAAAAGAACTTCATTAGCTCTTACACTGAATACCTGTCAGTGTAGATGTACACAGTTGCCTATCATGAGAGCATTGGAGGCTCTTTTCCTTTCTGTCACTCTTGCTGAAGTGCTGAGATGCTCTTCCACATTGCTCTTCTGAAGACTAATTCACCTTTCAGATACAGAGACCATAATGTCACCATTACATTTCTTTCCTTTCTCAGGCCTTTTGGTGTCAGTGTCTTATGTGAAATGTCACTTCTGTGAGTGATCTGTCTTCCTGAACACACATTTCCATGTGAAGTATGTAAAAATTGAGTCTGTGAGGATAATTATTGCGAGGAACAATGCACTGTCTCAGGGACAGAGAAGCAAATAATGGAATACTTTCCACCAGCTCTGCTTCGCTGAAAAATTCAGAGCAGAATGCAAGAAATGCCCTGCTGTCAGCTCAGAATTGGTTGTACAAGCTGTCATGTCTGGTAGGAGTCTCATCAGCCAGGCAGCTTCCTAATGGCATACATAATAGTGTTCTTAATAGCATACATTAGGTTCTATAGTGCTGAGACAAAAAGCTTGGTACTGTTTTTTCCCCCACTTCTCTTTCTAAGGCTCTTGAGCAAGTAATGGCTTGCCAGTGTCCAGATGGTGCAGTCCTAGGTGTGCTTCAGGGAAAGTGCTGCTCTCCTTTGTGGGTTGCAAAACACAGTTTAGTAAGGGTGACAAATGTGTACATGGTGGAAGCCAGGGCTGCACATCCATTGAGGTACATGCATAAACATGGCTGTGGGGCTTGGCAGAAGGGCTCTCATCTGCTCTTTTTTGTTTCTCAGATTTATAGTGTAAGACTCTTAAGAATAGATGAAGTTCTCTAAGTTGCATGACTCATGGATTGTAACTTCACTTGATTTCTTGGTCTGTAAAAGTTTGACTGTTACAGTGCATTTCAGTATTGCACTTCATTGGCATAAATGGAGTCTCACTGTGATTTACCCCCATTTTGTGGCATGAAGTGGAAAGGAAAATGGTATTAACTGAACAAGTGTTGCCTGCCTGAACGAAAGAGTTAGAGATAGAACTAAAACCTTTCAATGGAGAAATACTTTTTGTAGTACAGATTTCTAAACTGAAGTGTGATGAGTTTAAAAAACCCCAAAACCTGTGCATGGAATATTTTCTTTTTCAATTGAAATTCCTTTCAGCAGGCATGAGAATAAAATTGCCTGTTATTAGAAGCGTCAGAAGAGCTTCACTTTGTAACTGAATGTTGGTTTAATGTTGATGCCAAATGATAATTTCATAGAATCATAAAATCAATCAGGGTTGAAAGTTCCAACCCCACTGTCATGGGGATCAGGCTGTCCACAGCCTCATCCAGCCTGGCCTCAAACACCTCCAGGGATGGGGTCTCAACCACCTCCCTGGGCAACCCATTTTGGGCTCTCACCACTCTCATGCTGAACAACTTCCTCCTCACATCCAGCCTGACTCTCCCCACCTCCAGTTTTGCTCCATTTCCCTCAGTCATGTCACTACCTGACAGCCTAAAAAGTCCCTCCCCAGTCTTTTTTGTAGGCCCCCTTCAGATCCTGGAAGGCCACAAGAAGGTCACCTGGGAGCCTCCTCTTCTGCAGACTGAACAGCCCCAACTCTTTCAGTCTGTCCTCACAGCAGAGCTGCTGCAGCCCTCTGAGCATCCTTGTGGCCCTTCTCTGGACACACTCCAGCACGTCCACATCCTTCTTGTATGTTTGCATATTTCCATGATTGTTCTTTTACTCTGGCTATAGCTGGAATTTCTTTCTTGTTTTTAATCCATGGTCATGTGTTAACATATTTTGCTAATTAGTGTTGAGGTGCTGTTGCACTTAATTCTTTGATTACAGATTGAAGTAGTTCATACTTATGAGGAGAGGCTAGGGAAAGTGTCTTTAGTTTGGGGAAGAGGAGACTGAGAGATGACCTCATTAATGTTTATAAATATGTAAAGGGTGAGTGCCAAGAGGATGGAGTTAGGCTCTTCCTGTCTCCAATTTTGGGCTCTTCAGTTCAAGAGAGACAGCACCTGCTAGAGAGAGTCCAGTAGAGAGCCATGTGGATGAGTGGGGGACTTGAGCATCTCTCCTACACAGAGAGACTGAGAGCCTTGGGGCTGCTTAGTCTGGAGAAGAGAAGACTGAGAGGAGATCTGATCAATGTCTATGAATATCTGAGAGGTGTCAAGTGAAAGGGGCCAAGCCCTTCTCAGTGGTGCACAGCAATAAGCCAAGCAGCAATGGATCTAAACTGGAACAGAGAAGGTTTCAGCTCAACACGAGGAGAAACTTCTTTAGAGCGAGGGTGACAGAAGCCTGGAAGAGGCTGCCCAGGGGCGTTGTGGAGTCTCCCTCTCTGGACATACTCAAAAGCCACCTGAGTGTGTTCCTGGGTGATCTGCTCTGGGTGATGCTGCTGTGGCAGGGGGGTTGGACTGGATGAGCTTTGGAGGTCCCTTCCAACCTCTAAGGTTCTGTGATTCTTAGTGATGCTCAATGCCAGGACAAGAGGCAATGGGTGGAAGTTAAGGCAGAGGAAGTACTATGGAAACATGAGGGTGACAGAAGCCTGGAAGAGGCTGCCCAGGGGCGTTGTGGAGTCTCCCTCTCTGGACATACTCAAAAGCCACCTGAGTGTGTTCCTGGGTGATCTGCTCTGGGTGATGCTGCTGTGGCAGGGGGGTTGGACTGGATGAGCTTTGGAGGTCCCTTCCAACCCCTGACATTCTGTGATTCTGTGACACTTACTGCCCCTAATGTATCTCTCTCAGAGAGTTACAGTTTAGAATAAGGTGGCCCTGTTTGCATTCCTTTACGTTATGAGAAAGAGATCTTGGTGCCTTGCAGCAGAACAACTCCTTGTGTTAAGAATACACAAGATTAGGTAATTTCTCCTAACTTTATTTAGAATGACAGCATATATGAAAGTTTGATAAAGGCAATTTCCATGAATTCATGGTTCACTTCAAGCTGAAATTATTTGCAGCAGCTCTTACTATGATCAGTAATGTTTTGGGCCATGTACTCATCTCCAGCTCTTCAGCTGTGATTGTTCTCCTGGTGTGGAAGAAAGTCTTCTGCAAAGCTTATGAAAGCTGATTTGAATATTACCTACAGGTGACTGTATGATATGAAATATTCCTTCAGAAGCTAAGCTTTTTGCATCCCCACTTCTGTTTGAGGGAGCAGATAGATTTTTTTTTTGTTCAGATGTTTTTGGCTGTCACGCAAGGAAAATAATTATTGCCAGGGACCTTCTTGGCATTCTGCTTAGCTTTGGAACAGTGGAGTTAGAAAATGCAGAGGTATCCTTAAGCTTGAAATCTTTCTTTTTCCCCCCAATTTTAATACAAATTTGTATAGATTTTATTTATGTATAAAATATTGTGCACACTTGAAGACTTAGGGGGCCAAAAATGGTGAGGGAGATTGCAATTGCTTTGTGTTTCTGTATCGATCGCAGACATCACTTATTTGGAATCTCTCTCAGAAATGGCATAGCTTAAAAGTTTTATTTGTTTATGGTTGCAAAGACAGGTACCTTATGCAAAATAGATCTACTTATTCATCTAGTTATTAAAAAACCTCACTCTTTTCATTCCTGAGATACAAGCAGTGACTAGAATTGTGTTAAGCTAAACAGACAAAGGAAAGGCAAAACCCCAGGAGGAAAAGCAACAAGCAGATGTGTGATTAGATCTGGTTCCATACTCCATGTCAATAAAAAAATGTCATTCTGCAAATGGCTGCTAAAATGAGATCTTTTGCTTTCTGATTAAATTTTGGATTGTTTTAAGGCCAACTTGCTTGCTGAATAAGTGATTCAAGGGGAAAAAAAAAACCAACCCAGAAGTCCACGAGCTGTCAGTGTAGCGTTGTTCTTTTGGTTCTTGTCCAGCTGAAAGCTCTTGGCAGAGTTGTTGTTTCTGATATGCTGCAAGGCTATGCTCTGCAGCACCAGAAGATTAAGAGAAGATTAATACAAGCAGAGTTTTGCCAGATTGTGTTGAAGAACTTGGACTTAGTTCTGTGAGCCTGCTGGTTAAGCTTATACCTAAACCAACAGCTGCTGGGCAGGCGGTGAAGCAGTGGAAATGCTGCAGCCCGACGTAGTGACTGTAAATCTGGCCAGGATCTATAAAAGCAAATGCATGGATACAGGTGTGTTTTATGGCTACTTCTGTGTTCTGTTCTCATGCCATGGGAGTAATTTTTTTAAGTTATCTGGAAGTTGTCTTAAATGTGGTGTTGAGAATGTCACATTACTGCTCAGATGGGAAGGAGAGAGTTTGGATGAGAGCAGTTCTCACATACTGCATTTCCCTGCTTGTCTCTGAACTTGCTTTCTGAGGTCTATTCCCTGAGGGATTTTTCAATTTTCATCATTTCAAGGAGGATTCTGTAGCCAGACTGTTAATTAATGATGTGTTAGAGTATTTCTAACCCGAATCGTTCTTATGATCACTTTACAGCTTTTGCCTGACGAAATTGTGTTGGTGTAACTAATGGAGCAGTGAATGTTGTTGTCGTGACGGAGATGATCAGCACAAGAATTTGTCATCTCTACTTCTGAGGCATATTGTGCTACTGTCTGCTTGCTTTGGTAGCTGGGATTTCAGTCAGGATGTGAAAAGGGAACAAGAGGCAGGGGAGGGAGAAAAGAAGTGAAGAGCAAAGAGACCAGTTTGACCAGTGATAGAGTCAAAAAAGGCTGATACATGACTGAAGAAGTAGAGAACAAACTTTTCTTTGTGATATTAATTCTGTGTTGAAACTACTGGAGAAGAGGACTGGGGAAGAGACTGGAGGGGTGGCTGATGAGGAGAGGCTGAGCGAGCTAGGCTTGGTTAGCCTGGAGAAGAGGAGACTCAGGAGGGACCTTATCACTTTCTACAACTACTTGGAGGGAAGTTGTAGTCAGGTGGGAGTCAGGCTCTTCTCCTAGACAACTTGTGGCAACTTGTGGCATGACCTAAAGCTGTGCTGGGGAGCTTTAGGTTGGATGTTAGGAAGCACTTCCTCATGGAAAGGATAATTAGGCACTGGAATGGAGTGCCCAGGGAGGTGGTGGAGTCTCTCTCCCTGGAGGTGTTTAAGGCAAGCTTGGATGTGGCACTTAGTACCATGGTCTGGTCGATGTGGTGGTGTTAGGTCACAGGTTGGACTTGATTATTTGAGAGGTCTATTCCAGCTTCACTAATTCTGTGATTCCAGAGATGGTTTCAGAATCATTCCTGGCTGCATTTAGTAATTATTCTGAAGTAGAATATCCAGAGATTCAGATTCTGAAAACTGGGTATAAAATCTTATGAGGCACTAAATGTTTTCAGGGTTTTATAGGTAAATGCTGAGGCTCTGAAGATGCACACTGAGGAAATGAGTATTTAAGCCTTAGATACACACTCAGTTGTATGCCTTGTAACAATTTGTTTCACCTTCTAACATGATTGAAACTTTAAAGACATATGGTAGCATTCTTTCTTTTTTCTTTCTTTTTGCTATGGTATTAATTTCTCCTGGTTATTAATTACCATCAAGAATTCTGTGTGGGATTTCCTCCCTTTTTCTTTCTTTTTTGTGTTATGGGATTTGTTTTGGGTTTCTTTTTGTGTTTGTGTTGTTGTTCGTAGAATCATAGAATTAACCAGGTTGGAAGAGACCTTCAAGATCATCCAGTCCAACCTAGCACCCAGCCCTGTCCAATCAACCAGACCGTGGCACTAAGTGCCTCATCCAGGCTTTCTTGAACACCTCCAGGGATGGTGACTCCACCACCTCCCTGGGCAGCCCATTCCAATGCCAATCACTCTCTCTGCCAACAACTTCCTCCTAACATCCAGCCTAGACTTCCCCCAGCAAATTTGAGACTGTGTCCCCTTGTTCTGTTGCTGGTTGCCTGGGAGAAGAGCCCAACCCCACCTGGCTACAACCTCCCTTCAGGTAGTTGTAGAGAGCAATGAGGTCTGCCCTGAGCCTCCTCTTCTACAGGCTAAGCAATTCTGTATTAGTTTGTCAAATAATCCATGTCTCTTTAACATTATAGGAAGCTTGTTGAACAGATGTTAGCACCAGCTTAAGATGTACATCTAAGATGTACATGTTTGTATGTACCATTAAGTTATGGAGACCTTCTTATGGCCTTCCAGTATCTGAAGGGGCCTATAAGAAAGCTTGTGAGGGACTTTTTAAGGTGTCAGATAGTGACAGTACTGAGAGGAATGGATCCAAGCTACAGGAGGGGAGAGTCAGATTAGACTTCAGGAAGAAGTTCTTCAGCGTTAGGGTGGTGTGACACTGGCACAGGTTGCCCAGGCAGGTGATGGAAGCCTCATCCCTGGGTGTTTTTAAGGCCAGGCTGATGTGGCTCTGGGCAACTTGATCTAATGTAAGGCTGTAGAGCAAGGTTGGAGCTAGATGATCCTTGAGGTCCTTTCCAACTCTGACAGTTCTGTGATTGTGGAAGCCCTTTTGTGTTTGGATGCTGATTGTTCAGAATAGGCTTTCTTCTAGCTGACATATTTTCAAGATGATTTACCAGGATATCTGGAAAGTTAATTAATTTCACATAATATGAACAGAATTTGTGATGTTTCTGTTTGAAGGAGCCTTGCTGTTTATTCACAATGCAACATTCAAGCAAATTGCAGTTGTCACTGCTGCCTAGGATGCTTTTAACAGGAAAACATCCAACCTGAGCGTAGAAAATGTGTTTTAATGCTTGTTCACTTCTTTCTGTTACACTTCTCATTGTGGCTGAGATTTCCCCAAATGCTTGCTTGGCTTGGGACTGCAGTTCTTACTGAGGCTTCTAATAGCTTAGTGTTCATTCAGAAGCTGTGGGGAAACTAACAGATGGGTGTTGCTGGTCAGAACGTGAAGCCTTAGCACAGCTTCCAGGCTTCCTATCAAGTGCTTCATGAAAGCCATTTCACCCCCCAGCTATGTTCATAGTCCTGCCTTATTGTAAAAGCTTTCTCATAATGAAGATGTTAGCAGTGTGTGGTTGAATCATAGGAACATAGAATAGAATCATAGAATCAGTCAGGGTTGGAAGGGACTAAAAGGATCATCTAGTTCCAACCCCCCTGCCATGGGCAGGGACACCCTGCCCTAAATCAGGCTGGCCACAGCCTCATCCAGCCTGGCCTTAAACACCTCCAGGGACAGGGCCTCAACTGCTTCCCTGGGCAACCCATTCCAGGCTCTCACCATAGAATCATATCATAGAATCAACCAGGTTGGAAGAGACCTCCAAGATCATCCAGTCCAACCTAGCACCCAGCCCTATCCAGTCATCTAGACCATGGCACTAAGTGCCTCATCCAGTCATTTCTTGAACACCTTCAGGGACTCCAGCACCTCCCTGGGCAGCCCATTCCAATGGCAAATCACTCTCATGATGAAGAATTTCCTCCTAACGTCCAGTCTGAACCTATCCATCTCCAACTTTGCTCTATTCCCCCCACTCCTGTCACTCCCTGAGAGCCTAAAAAGTCCCTCCCCAGTTTTTTTGTAGGCCCCCTTCAGATACTGGAAGGCCACAAGAAGGTCAGCTGAGAGCTTTCTCTTCTCCAGCCTGCACAGCCCCAACTCTTTCAGTCTGTCCTCATAAATTGCATCATGATTGTGTCATGCTTACGTGTCCTTGCACTAAGTGTACAGCTGTTGGCATCCCTTCTGGATTGATGAAATAAATGCAACTGTCATCTCTTTTGTCTTTGAAGGAAATGATCATCGACAAGGTTAACGGACAAGTTGTCCCTCGGTACTTGATATATGACATTATTAAGTTTAATGTAAGTACTTTCACTTTTATTGCTTTTATCATCAGTTATTGCAGCTCATTTTCTCTTTTAATCTCATTGTGTAGCAGCTTCAGAGGAAAACAGCAGAAGTGTTTGGGTATTTTGTTAGCAGCAAGCAATGCATTGCATTGAAGATTGAAAGTAGCCTTATAATAGCTGTTGATTTATTTTGACCTGCTGAAGACAAGGTGGTGCTTTGGAACTACCCTTGGAATATTTCCCATTCCTAGAGCATGCTTGGACTATTTAGGCAGATAAATTGAGAAGGGATGGGGAAATTAGTCCATAAGTGGTAAATCTATTACCAGAGCATCACAGTACTCCTTGTTAAGCTGCTCCACCACCTCTGTCTCAAATGTATCTTAGAAATCAGGCAACAAGTTCCCTCAGGAACAGGCTCTCCTGTTTACACTGGCTGTAGGGAAAATGCTTAATAGATAAATCTGTTGTGGAAGTTGTAGGAAAAAAAAAAAAGAGAAGCCTTTGTTGATAGCTGGGAGTGGAGTTTGTGTGGTCACAAGAATCAGCTGGTAAGTAGTAGAGAGAATGAGAATTTTTGGTTCTTTAAAGCAGCTTTCAAATACGGTAAAAGTTTGAATGGCACCAAAGGGGCCTCTTGTATGTTGTTTCTATATGTGTACGGGTGGAGTTTGAAGTCACTCAAGGATCTTATGGTACTCTCTCCTTATGAAGAGCTAACCTTGGCAGTCTGTTCCACTTGTTAGTCCTTATTATAGAAATCAATTTTCTAGTGATTTCCCTGTTAAATTTAAGGAAGAGAGAATGTCCTTCAGGAAGGATTAATTTAACCATATATATTTATGTATACATTTAAAAGAAGAATTGACCTAATTAGTGAAACAGAAAGTATGCCCTGGATGATGTATTTCATTGGGATAGAGTTGGCTCTCTTCCTAGCAGCTCCTCGGGCCCTGTGTTTTGGGGTTGTGATCACAGCAGTGCTGATAAGATAGGGATGTGCTGGATACTGCTAAGCACTGCTTACACAGGGTGCTTGCTCCGGGGACGAGGACAAGGATGGAAGCTGCAGCACAGGAGGTTCCACCTCAACACAAAGGGGAACTTCTTTCCTGTAAGGGTCCCTGAGCACTGGCACAGGCTCCCCACAGAGGTTGTGGAGTCTCCTTCTCTGGAGCCTTTCAAGGCCTGTCTGGATGCATTCCTCTGTGACTTGTGCTAGATTGTCTGGTCCTGCTCTGGCAGGGGGGTCGGACTCGATGATCATCGCTTTGTGTCCCTTCCAACTCCTGACATCCTGTGAGTCCATGAATAGGCTGGGGGGGTGCTCAGTGAGTTGGGAGGGGACACAACTGAGACAAATCATAGAGTCATAGAATCAACTAGGTTGGAAGAGACCTCCAGGCTCATCCAATCCAACCTGTCACCCAGCCCTGTCCAATCAACTAGACCATGACACTAAGTGCCTCATCCAGCCTTTGCTTGAGCACCTCCAGATGCAAGGACTCCACCACCTCCCTGGGCAGCCCATTCCAATGCCAATCACTCTCTCTGGCAAGGACTTCCTCCTAACATCCAGCCTAGACTTCCCCCAGCAAATTTGAGACTGTGTCCCCTTGTTCTGTTGCTGGTTGCCTGGGAGAAGAGGCCAACCCCACCTGGCTACAACCTCCCTTCAGGGCAGAGGACCCCCACTGACCAAAGGGATACTGTGAATAGCACTTGGTAAACAGGAAAAATGATCATAGGGTTTGTAGAAGATTGTTAAGGTTTGGGCAAATGGCTACTTTTGAGCAGAGCTGTAAATGCTTTCAAGCTTGTTTGGTTTTATTTGTTGGTGTTGGTGTTTGTGTTTTAAATGCAGTGGGACTGAGGGAGGAGTTAGCTGTTATGTAATACTATTTTGATGTCAAGGACAAATTAAGATCATGTTATCAGTACGAGTGCAAGCAGGGCTTCAGCTGCAAGAAGGCATTAGCAATGGTCCTGCTGCAAAGATTAAAAAGCATAACAGTTTTTTTAGGCTAATTTTAGAAGCTTAATTACAAAAATGGGCACCTGGGGATGTTTGGCTTGGCAAGAAATGATCAACAGAGTTTTATCACCAAGAGAGGTAAATGTATTAAAAACTTGTATTTGGCAGGACAGGATAAGGTCCTTCTTAAGTTGTCTAAGTTAGATTTGCATAAATTTTCCTAGCAGAGCTTCAAGTCAAATAATTACCCAAAGCATCAGTCCTGTTTAAAAACAAAACATTCTCCCCCACTTCCAAAACAAACTACTCCCTCTCAAATTACCCCCCCCAGATAACCTGACAGCTGCACAAGGTGACCCTTTTCATAGAATCAACCAGGTTGGAGGAGACCTCCAAGATCAACCAGTCCAACCTATTACCCAGCCCTATCCAATCAACTAGACCATGGACCATCCCTGGAGGTTCAAGAAAAGACTGGATGGGGCACTTAGTGCCATGGTCTATGGACAGCCCATTCCAATGCCAGTCACTCTCTCTGTCAAGAACTTCCTCCTAACATCCAGCCTATACTTCCCCCAGCACAACTTGAGACTGTGTCCTCTTGTTCTGTTGCTGGTTGTCTGGGAGAAGAGATCAACCCACACCTAGCACCAGCATGGTAGGAAACTGTGAGCAGCTCCACCAGCATCCCCAGGGCCCTGCATGGAGGTTGGAAAGTCTTTCTCTTCAGGGCTGCTCTCCAGCCAGTCACTGCCCAGCCTGGATTTGTGCTTGGCATTGCCTCGACCCAGCTGAAGGGCCTTGCACTTGGTCTTGTTGAACCTTATGAGGTTGGCTTGTGCCCACCTCTGCAGCCTGTCCAGGTCCCTCTGGATGGATCCCTGCCCTCCAGCCTGTCTGCTGCACCACACAGCTTGGTGTCATCAGCAAACTTGCTGAGGCTGCACTCAATGCTTCTGTCCATGGCACCCACATAGATGTTGAACAAGACTGGTCCCAGGCCTGATCCCTGAGGTACTCCACTTGTCACTGGCCTCCACTTGGACATGGAACCATTGACAGCCACTCTTTAGGTGTGGCCATCAAGGCAGTTCTTTAGTGGTCCACCCATCAAACCCATGTGTCACCAGCTTGGAGACTCTGGCTTCTAACAAGGGGAAATGTGGAAAATGAAGACAGGTATCTGAACAAAGCCCAAAATGCTTAGCCTGGCTTCTCTGTGTCCTGAGTTAAATACCATGACCACTGCTGCCTTTTTAGGAGCAGAACTTGTGAGAATGCATCTTTATTCTTAGAGCTGTATGCTTAAAGTTTCAGCCTATGTTTGGGATCTTTGTGTTTTTAAATGGCTTTGTTCAGTTGGTCCCTTGAGACTCTGGCATTTGAAAAGTTGAGTGTTGGTGATTTAAGAGCAAGCAGTGCTCTGCTAGTAATGGATCACCTGGGAGCACAAGTAGCAGTTCTCAGTTTGTATGCAGTGTGGTGGTTTTGGGAGAACATTATGGAATCATAAAGCTGAATGTTTCAGTACATCACAGGATCTTTCTTCAGACTTAGGATTTCACCTGAGCGTGACCCAGAGGAGATAAGGAGGTTAGCTTAAAAAAGAGTAACTTGTTCAGCATTAGGGAATGGCAACAGAATCTTATCAGGGAGTAGAGGCTGTAGAAACAAATGAAAGAGAATATCAAGGTAGAAAAATGAGAGAAAACTGATGGGCAAGGACCTGCCTTTTACAATTTCTAATCATAGAATGGTCTGGTCTGGAAGTGACCTCCAAAAGTCATCCAGTCCACCCCCCGCAGTCAGCAGGGACATTCTCAACTAGTTCAGGTCACCCAGAGCCCTGTCTAGCTTCACTTTGAATATCTCCAGGGATGGGCACCTAAACCACCACCCTGGGCAACCTGTTCCAATGTTCCACCACCCTCATGGGTGGACTGGAACAGCAGAACCTGTTCCTAACATCCAATCCAAATCTGCTCCACTCTAGATTGAATAGATTGAAGCCATTGCACTCATCCTGTCCCTGCAGGCTTTTGCAGACAGTCTCTCTGTAGCCTACTCGTAACTCCTGTCAGGTACTATCAGGCTGCTACAAGGTCTGCCCAGAGCCTCCTCTTCTCCAGGCTGAACACCCCCAGCTCCCTTGACCTGTCCTCATAGCAGATGTGCATCCGTGAGTTACCATGGACTCACTGTTCCTTAAGTACAGACTACAGCAGCTTCTACAAAGTACCAAAGGAACTGGAGAGATCAGACTGATTGAAATATGCAAGTGTGTATTTGGTTCTAGATGGCTGCACAGGGAAAGTCTGAGGAAGAAGGCATCACTAAAATTGAATTTCAGTGGTTTTGGGAGAGACCTATGCTGGAGTTCTTAGGGAAAACCTGGAGGTCTGTCTTGGCTGTCTCTTTCCCTGCTCAATTTTGTACTGAACTCTGATGCTTAGCACCTATAGCTGCTGCCAAAGTCTTCAGGAATTATAGAATCATAGAATGGTTTAGGTTGGAAGGGACCTCAAAGATCATCCAGTTCCAATCCCCTGCCATAGGTAGAGACATCTCCCACTAGAACAGGTTGCTCAGGGCTTCTTCCAACCTGGCCTTGAGCACCTGCAGGGAGGGAGCAGCAACAGCCTCCCTGGGCAAGCTGTGCCAGTGTCTCACCACCCTCACTGGAAAGAACCCTTTCCTAACATCCAGTTTGAATCTCCCCTCTGCCACTTTAAACCCATTCCTCCTCGTCCTGTCATTACAAGACCTTGTCAATAGTCTCTCCTCAGACTTCCCCTAGGCTGCATTCAGATACTGGAGTGCTACTCTGTTCCAGTTTGGATCCATTGCTCCTTGGCTTATTGCTGCTGACTACTTAAAAGACCTTGGCCCCCTCCACTTGACATCCACCCCTCAGAGGTTTGGACACATTGCTCAGATCTCCTCTCAGCCTTCTCTTCTCCAGACTGAACAACCCTATTGGTATGAGTCTGAGCAAGGCCAAGTGACAAACTCCTGCCCTTGGACCAATACAGTCCTATGCAACTCTGCAGGCTTAGAGATTTGCTCTCCTGAGAAACCTTATTTTGGGGAGCTTTTTCTCTGCTGTGCCTAGATGTACAGACACTAAACTTAATCAACTCTTTCTTTCCTCTTAGTTAAGTAATAAAAAGCAAGACTGGCACAACATAGGAGCTAATTAGTGCATTCTTAACCAAAACACTGCAGATGAATAACTTCCCTTTTCCTTTGCAACCCTGCCCTTTAGATTTTATACACTCTATCCAAGTTTTCATGAGGCCAGATTGCAGTGGTAGGAATAGACTGGATGCTTGGAAAAGAAGAATTCTTTTAATGTTTAGAAAGGCAGAATAATTTTGATTAAATCTAATCCTCTGTGCATTAAATTAAGATGAGAGCACCATGACTTTGCTTGCCATTCTGCAGTAAAAAATGATGTGGGTAGTGGCTGAAATATGTCATGGTAGCCCTGCATGCTGATCATAAATTCTGCCTGTGGCCAATGTGCTCACTGAATTAATGCATGAATTTTTCAATTCATTGGTTTGGGTTTTTTTGTTGTTGTTGTTTGTTTGTTTGAAATCCCTGTAAAATATTAGCATGTCTGAATTTTCCTCTGCAAACCTCATTTTAAAGTGATGCAGAGCTCACAGCCTGTGCTGTGCCTCATTTATTAGCCCATTAACCTGATTTAAACAAAAAAATAAAGCACTGGGAGGATTCTGAGGGCACAGTTCTGAGGCACAGAGGTTTAATTGCATCTTTTCTGTTTGCAAATGCACCTGGTTGCCAGCTTTTAACTCTGAGAGGAGTTCTCAAGTGGCACCACCTTGAAATGCAGATTTGAAATGCTTTTGTTGCTCATTAAGACTTTTAAGATCATCAAGTCCAACTGTAACCCAACTACACAAGACACCTGGAGTGCTGTGTCCAGTTCTGGGCTCCTCAATTCAAGAGAGATGTTGAGATGCTGGAAGGTGTCCAGAGAAGGGCAGCAAGGCTGGGGAGAGGCCTGGAACACAGCCCTCTGAGGAGAGGCTGAGGGAGTTGAGGGAGCCTGGAGAAGAGGAGGCTCAGGGCAGAGCTCATTGCTGTCTACAACTACCTGAAGGGAGGTTGTAGCCAGGTGGGGTTGGTCTCTTCTGCAAGGCAATCAGCAACAGAACAAGGGGACACAGCCTCAAGTTGTGCTGGGGGAGGTCTGGGATGGATGTTAGGAGGAAGTTGTTGTCAGAGAGAGTGATTGGCATTGGAATGGGCTGCCCAGGGAGGTGGTGGAGTCACCGTCCCTGGAGGTGTCCAAGACAAGAGAGGATGAGGCACTTAATGCCATGGTCTGGTTGACTGGCCAGGGCTGGGTGCTAGGTTGGACTGGATGATCTTGGAAGTTTCTTCCAACCTGGTCGATTCCATGATTCTACCAGGACACACTCTTGGAACACCTCCAGGGATGGCAACTCAGAATCGCAGCATTGTCGGGGCAGGAAGGGACCCCAAGGATCATCTAGTTCCAACTGGCCTGCCAAGGGCAGGGACACCCTCCCTGGGCAGCCTCTTCCAACACCTTACAATTCTCTTAGTAAAGAAAAATTTCCTAATATCTACTCTAAACCTCTCCTGGCACAATTTAAGCCCATTTCCTCTGGACTGTGGCTAGTAGATCAAGAGAGATTCTCCTCCCCCTCCACTCTGCACTGGTGAGGCTGCATCTGGAATATTGTATCCAGTTCTGGCCCCTTCAGTTCAAGAAGCACCTCAGGGAACTGATTGAGAGAGATCAGCACAGGGCCACAAACATGCTGAAGGCAGTGGAAGATCTTCCTTAGGAGGAGAGCCTGAGGGAGCTGGGGCTGTGCTGCTGGGAGAGGAGGGGCTTGATTTGGGACCTCATGGATGGTTATAAAGATGTGCAGGGTGAGTGGCAAGAGGCTGGAGCCAGGCTCTGCTGGGTGATGCCTAATGGCAGGACAAGGGATACTGGATGAGAGTTGAGGCATAGGAAATTCCATGGAAAGATGAGGAAGATGTTTTCCCTGTGAGGGTGACAGCACATGTCACCTATCTGCATTTGGACATTGAGCCACTGACCACTGTGCTCTGGATGTAGCCATCCATCTGGTGAACTCAGCCCAGCCACCAAATGCACCTCTTCAGTTTAGGGAGAAGGATGCTGTGAGGCACCACATCAAAGGCTTTACAGAAATCCAGACAGATGACATCTGTTGCCCTTCCCTTGTGGAAAGCCACTGGGTTGGTCAGCATTGACTTGCCCTTAATAGTGCCATGGTGGTTGTCTTGTATCACCTCCCTGGCCTCAGTGTGCTTTATCAGAGCTTCTAGGAGGATCTGCCCCATGATCTTTCCAGGCACAGAGGTGAGGCTGACAGGTCAGTATTTCCCAGGGTCTTCCTTTGTAGCCCTTTACAAAATAGGTGTTGCTGTTTCCCTTCTCCCAGTTTCCAAGGACTTCACCTGACTGCCAGGGCTTTTCAGAGAGTGGCTCAGCAACTACAACAGCCAATTCCCTCCGGAGGGTGGGATGCATCTGTTTGTGTCACTGCTCTGACTGCCTGCTAAGTTCTCCAAATCTCTGTATATCACTTAATTCTGTCTTGGCTCAGAGGTGTCACGTAAATGAAATAAAGAGCCTCTACTCAGTTGGATCTCACTTTGCTTTATGGTGTCACACTGGGGGAGATGCATCAAGGAGGCTTTTCCCTCCGCCTCCTCTGTTTATAATGCAATTTATTGTGAGCAAGGGCAGCTTCTCCAGGAATCAAGTGCATCTGCAATTGAAAAGTGGCACTTCTATGCATTTTTGCATCTCTCTTTTTAAAACTCTCTTTCACTGTAATGGCTACAAAAAGTAGAATTAGAACTGTAGAATAATAGAATCAACCAGGTTGGAAGAGACCTCCAAGCTCTTCCAGTCCAACCTAGCACCCAGCCCTGGCCAATCAACCAGACCATGGCACTAAGTGCCTCATCCAGGCTTTGCTTCAACACCTCCAGGCACAGCGACTCCACCACCTCCCTGGGCAGCCCATTCCAATGCCAATCACTCTCTCTGCCAACAACTTCCTCCTAACATCCAGTCTAGACCTCCCCTGGCACAACTTGAGGCTGTGTCTCCTTGTTCCATTGCTGGTTGTCTGGCAGCAGAGCCCAACCCCACCTGGCTACAGCCTCCCTTCAGGTAGCTGCAGACAGCAATGAGCTCTGCCCTGAGCCTCCTCTTCTGCAGGCTGCACACCCCCAGCTCCCTCAGCCTCTCCTCACAGGGCTGTGCTCCAGGCCCCTCCCCAGCTTTGTCGCCCTCCTGTGGACACCTTCCAGTATCTCAGCATCTCTCTTGAATTGAGTAGCCCAGAACTGGAGACAGCACTCAAGGTGTGGCCTGACCAGTGCCAAGTACAGGGGAAGAATTCACTGCAGTGAGAATTCTTTGTCATGAAGACAGTCCTGTAAAAGCTTTACTCATGAGTAGTCAATCACAGAATCACAGAAGCAGTCAGGTTGGAAAAGCCTCTCAGAATCATCAAGTCCAACACAGAACCCTACTCTACAAGGGTCGCTCTAAACCATAGCCCCAAGCACCACATCCAAACCACCTTTAAACCCATCCAGGGTTGGTGACTTCACTACCTCCCTGGGCAGCCTGTTTTAATGCTTGGCCACTCTTTCCATGAATTTTTTTTTTCCTAATGTCCATCTAAACCTACCCAGTGTCAGGTTGGGGCTATTCCCTCTTGTTCTATCAATGAAATGAAAATGGCTTGTAGGAAGGAAGAGAGTTTGAGGAGAGTAGAAGCAGAAAGAGAAAATACTGACTGGGCTATTGAGCTCCTGTTGCAGTTAGATAAAGATGCCTCTCTACCTTGTGCAGCAATACCACTAGGAAAAACCATGGGATCATCCCAGAAGCAGTAAAGCTCTGTGTTCATTATTTGGCTTTGCAGGTAGCCTGAATTGAGTGCAAAATAAAGTATTTAAATTGATCTTCCCCTGGAAGAGCTACATGCAGTCTCCCTGTGTGTAAATAATCCAGTGTTGGTGGTGGCAAATCCAGTTTATAGATTTGGATTACTGAAATTATGACTTTTACTTCTGTAATTAAAAGTGGGAAGTTCCTGTGCTCCTCAGGTTACTTGAGGGGAGGCAGCCAGTCTAGACAGAACATAATTCCTTTTAATCATTTACATCCTGGTAAAATCCCCTTACTGAGTTCTGTTTTTGCAGGCTCAGAAGGATTTATAAGGATTACAATGATCCTAAATGAAGCCACTATACATGAAATCAGACAATGAGGGACTGAGTTGTCTGTGCTCCCAAAATAGCAGCTACTAAGCTGTCAGGGCCTAAATGGAGGTTTGTTTGTAAAAGAGAGTCTTGGGCATTCAGCCATGGTGGGTGCCCATTTCTTTGTTTGTAAGAGAGATCCTTGGGCATTCACCCATGGTAGGTGCCCATTTCTTTGTTTGTAAGAGAGGGCCTTGGGCATTCACCCATGGTAGGTGCCCATTTCTTTGTTTGTAAGAGAGGGCCTTGGGCATTCACCCATGGTAGGTGCCCATTTCTTTGTAAAAGTGGGTCTTAGGCATTCATAGAATCATAGACTCAACCAGGTTGGAAGAGACCTCCAAGATCATCCAGTCCAGCCTGTCACCCAGCCCTATCCAATCAACTAGACCATGGCACTAAGTGCCATTTGAGTACCAGTCATCCATGGTAGGTGCCCATTTCTTTGTTTGTAAGAGAGGGCCTTGGGCATTCACCCATGGTAGGTGCCCATTTCTGGTGCACACCATTAATGGTGAAAAATCAAAATTCAGACACTTCAGCTGATTGTAAATATTCACTGAATCACAGAATTGGCAGGGTTGGAAGGGACCCCAAGGATCATCCAGTTCCAAGTCCCCCTGCCATGGGCAGGAACACCTCCCATTAGATCAGGTTGCCCAGAGCCACATCCAACCTGACCTTAAAAACCTCCAGGGATGAGGCTTCCACCACCTTCCTGGGCAACCTGTGCCAGTGTCTCACTCCCCTCATGCTGAAGAACTTGTTCCTAAAGTCCAATCTGTATCTACTCTTCTCTAGCTTGGATCCATTCCCCCTAGTTCTGTCACTACCTGTCACCCTAAAAAGTCCCTCAACAGCTTTCTCATAGGCCCCCTTCAGAAACTGGAAGTCCACAATAAGATCTCCTCCTTTTTCCACCTTGTATGTGTTGCCTTTACACCCAGAGAGCAAACTTCTCATCTGCCTGTAGTCCTACAGTTTTTTATCTTGATTTTTTTTCTTCTGTTTTGAGTGATCCAAGGAGAAGAATCACAGAATCAATCAGGTTGGAAAAGACCTCTGAGATCATCGAGTCCAACCTATCACCTAACCCTTCTCATTAACTAAACCATGGCACTAAGTCACAGGTATCTGTGAAAATAGATGTACTGTGTAAATCCTTCTTATAGTCTACATATATAGACAGAGGAAAACTCTGCCAACTTGAATCCAAACCAGTGTGGAGCACAAGAAGCAGTCCTTTGGTACAAATCTGTGTAAGATTCACTGGAGGGCTGCACTCTGATGAATTCTGCCCTGGTGGAAAAATCCTTGGTTGGACTGGCTGCCAGGATGCTCTTTTCTCTTCAGGTCAAACCACCACATTAAAATCATAGAATATGCAGTATTTCATTTTAGATCACACTTTGCATCCCTCTGAAGTCCTCTGTAGTAGTCTACCAAGAGTCATAGAATCATAGAATCAACCAGGTTGGAAGAGACCTCTAAGATCATCCAGTCCAACCTAGCACCCAGCCCTATCCAGTCATCTAGACCATGGCACTAAGAGTGAAGGAGGGAGCAATGTTTGTAGCATGATCTGCTTTTCCTGGCTTGATCTTACCTGTTCAGTGATGGCTTTGACAGTCCTGCTCTTTCATTCAAGTAATGTTTGCTAACTAAGAAAAAAAGCATGGAGCTGTGTTTGATCTTCTGTTAGGCCTTGATGTTTATGCATGGGCTACAAAGTTCTTTGATTCATACATATTGGAATTTATTTTCAGTGCTTTTTATTTTTCTTTAAAGGAAATACAAATAATTTAATACATGTCTTAAGCAATCTTTTTAATAGGTCTGATTTCCCAAACCCTTTTTGTTCTGTAGTGAATCAAAGTGATATTCTATTGTATAAGCTGACAACATATAAATAGTAATTATGTCCCTGCAGCTCGCTGGTTGAATTGTTACAACTGAAACAGTATTTCACAAGCTGTAGCTCACTGTTGCCATCAGAAATTTCAGAGACCATGCTGGAAATCTCTGCCATTACCATGTCAGTTCTGAGTTTTGGAGTGATAAAAGAAAAGGAGGTGAGGTTTCTAATCGATAAGCAGCTGAATAGGAGCCAGCAGTGTGCCAAGGTGACCAAGAAAGCCAATGGCATCCTGGCTGGGATTAGAAATGCTGTGCCCAGCAGGAGCAGGGAGGAGATTGTCCCTTTGGAATTGGCACAGGTGAGGCCACACTTTGAGTGTTGTGTTCAGTTTTGGGCACCTCGGTATAAGAGAGATGTGGAGGTGCTGGAGCCAGTGCAGAGGAGGGCAAGGAAGCTGGGGAAGGGCCTGGAGAATAAATCTGGTGAGGAGAGAGTGAAGGAGCTGGGGATGGTTAGTGTGAGACAGGAGGCTGAGGGCAGAGCTCATGGCTGTCTGCAGCTACCTGAAGGGAGGCTGTGGAGAGGCTGCTGCTGGTCTTTTTCTCACAAGTCATTAGTGATAGAACAAGAGGGAATGGCCTCAGGCTGTGACTGAGTAGGTTTAGACTGGACATTAGGAAAAAAATAATTATGGCAAGTGTGGTCAGGGAGTGGAATGAGCTGCCCAGGGAGGTGGTGGAGTTATCAACCCTGGATGTGTTTGGCAAGGTTGTTTGGATGTGGTGCTTGAGGCTATGGTTTAGGGTGCACCTTGCAGAGTAGGGTTCTGAGTTGGATTTGATGATCCTGAGGGGCTTTTCCAACCTGAATGTTTCTGTGATTCTGTGAAGTTAGCAAAAATACTTCCAAATGTCTTTTCAGATACTTGTGGTTGTTTGCTTTTTTTCTTTAGCCTTTTAGAAATGGAAACTTCAGAGTCATCCTTTCACACAGTATTTCATTGCTTTAACAGTTTACTTCTAGTTCTAATTTTAAAAGAAAAACCTTGGAAATGGAAAAAAAAAAATCAACCCAAACCCAAAGTATTTAGGTAATTCAATGTAGTAATAATCTCATTTAAGGGAATGAAACAGCAGCTTCAGATTGTATTTACATAAAGCTATGGGTATCAAAAAATAGCATCTCTTAAAAGCACTCTCAGAAGGAGATATGTGGCAGACCATTAATATAAATTGCCAAATACTAGGCTGCCTGCTCTTCAGAGGATGCAAGAACTAATAATGGGCTTCCATTGGAAATGCAGATGTCAGCTGTTGGTGCCTTCAGTTGTCAATAACAACGTTAAACACAGGGTAGAATATCAGGCTGAGCTCATTCTTTATTCCAGTTGTGACACATGTTCTGCTATGGCTCAGTAAGTGAAGCCTTGTGTGGATCCTCTGTGTGTGTGTGTGTTGAATTATTCATCTCCAAGGTACAGCAGGGAAGCTGCTGGCAGGTAGGTTTCAAACCATATCTCATGGAGGAAAGGAATAACAATTCTCAGCTTATCACAGGCCAAGCTGGTTATCAGCTCTCTACACAGGCCTAGATTGTAACAAATAATAGGGCAATAAGGTGAGAAATTGATAATAATATATTAATTATTTATTAATTAGACTCTGGCTCCCATGTAACTTGATACAAAGATTATAAAGGTTCTGTATTCAGCTGGGAATTATCTTCATAGTAGGAATGGTTTCACCTAGTTAGAGAATGGTGTTTGGAGAAGGTAAATCCAACAGCAGCATTGTTCAGCTGGGAATTATCTTCATAATGGGAATGGTTTAACATAGTTAGAGAATGGTGTTTGGAGAAGGTAAATCCAGCAACAGCATTATTCAGCTGGGAATTATCTTCATAATGGGAATGGTTTAACATAGTTAGAGAATGGTGTTTGGAGAAGGTAAGTCCAACAGCAGCATTATTCAGCTGGGAATTATCTTCATAATGGGAATGGTTTAACATAGTTAGAGAATGGTGTTTGGAGAAGGTAAATCCAGCAACAGCATTATTCAGCTGGGAATTATCTTCATAATGGGAATGGTTTAACATAGTTAGAGAATGGTGTTTGGAGAAGGTAAATCCAACAGCAGCATTGTTCAGCTGGGAATTATCTTCATAATGGGAATGGTTTAACATAGTTAGAGAATGGTGTTTGGAGAAGGTAAGTCCAACAGCAGCATCTTACCCCAGTAACAAAAGGAAGGAAGTTCCCAGAGACTTAGGGAATGTATCAGTTACCACCAATGCTGTTTGCTGAGAGGTATAAGAGCAGGAATCCAAACGTAGATAAGGGAGCTGCTCTTTGTCCAGGCTGTGGGCTGCATTTCTCTCTAACTTCACCCTCTGTCTCTCTGATGAATCCACTTTGCTTCCTAAACCCCCTGGCCGACCTCCATTCTTCCTTGGGGCACAAGACAATGTCTGGGGTAAGGTAGAGGGGTGGGAGAAGGTGGAAGGATGGTTGGGAGCCCCTCCTGGGGACTCAGGTTTCTGGGAGAGCTGTTGTGTTTCTGCATTACCTTTTACTTTGTCTATTTCTGTCTATAACTGTATATACTGTAAATATCTGCTTGTCTGTGGTGCTAAGCTGTAAATATAAGCTTCATTCAAATTCCCAGAGCCAACTGAGTCTAGTCTGGGTGATTTCCAAAGTGTGGGGGGAGCAGGGAACACCCAAACCACTACACCTGGGCAGCAGCTTCTGCCAGGCTGAGCCATGGTGGTATTCTCTCCCCCCCCACACCATAAGCTGGCATAGTTCAGGGCTTTTATTCAGCACTCCCATGGCCCACACCCTAGTCAGGTGAATGCATATGTGACTGCCAGCTGTGCTGCCTGGTGGGCAGAGCTGACACATCAGCTGGGTCCTTCACAACAATCTTATCTTTGTTGCACCTTCCAAGGGGTTGCCACCAGAGTGGCCTCCAGCCCTCTTTGCCTACTCACTTGTTCACACCCCAATACACATCCCTGGGCAGGCTAAGGAAGTGCTCTGTTGCGTAGTCTTTCCACCATCCCCCCCTTCCAGGGCAGCTAATATCTGGTGGGCAAAGGTGATTTTATCTTTGTTGATTTATGTGTGCAAGAGAGACAAGATTTAGACTCTCATTTACCCCTTGCTAATGAACTCATTTTAGGTTGAAAATATCTAGGACAAGAATTATCCTGTAATGCACTTCAGTAACTATGCTCTTAGGCAGTGGTGACCCTCATCCTTCTTAGGCAAGTGAAAACTTAGACATTGAAATAACATCTTAATAAAACAAATGCATTGCTTAAAAACATATTAGTATTTGGTGCCTCAGTTTAGATTATACATTCATCAATGTCTTATTTTTGGACAATGTGTGCTTTATATACTAAACAATCTCTTCCTGCCTTTGCCAAGCTCTGTGAATTATTTATTGCAACCTACATTACCCTCCTACTTCTTGGCTAAAAGCTAGAAGTGGAAGGTTTTGGATCTATCTGGAATGCATACTTGTATGTTGCCAACACTGTAATTATAACAATCATAGAATCATAGAATCAGACAGGTTGGAAGAGACCTCCAAGGTTGTCCAATCTATCACCCAACCCTGTCCAGTCAACCAGATCATGGCACTAAGTGCCTCATCCAGTCTTGGCTTGAGCACCTCCAGAGACAAAACCTCCACCACCTCCCTGGGCAGCCCATTCCAATGCCAATCACTCTCTCTGGGAAGAACTTCCTCCTAACATCCAGCCTAGACCTCCCCTGGCACAACTTCAGACTGTGTCCCCTTGTGATGTTGCTGGTTGCCTGGCAGAAGAGACCAACCCCACCTGACTACAGCCTCCCTTCAGGTAGTTGTAGACAGCAATGAAGTCACCCCTGAGCCTCTTCTGCAGGCTGCACACCCCCAGCTCCCTCAGCCTCTCCTCATAGGGTTTGTGTTCCAGGCCTTTTAGCAGCTTTGCTGCCCTTCTCTGGGCACCTTCCAGCATCTCTCTTGACTTGAGGAGCCCAGAACTGGACACAGTACTCAAGGTGTGGCCTGACCAGTGTTGTCTAGAACAAGTGTCTAGTAACACCCTTCTCCTCCAAGATGGGTTTTATTCAGTGTGTCCTTGGTGTAAATTCAGTGCTTTCTCTTAATTTTCTTTGTGTTTTGTGAGAATGAAGCACTCCTTAACTTCTTAGTTTACTTGGCTGATGAAGAAGTTGCTGAGCAGGATTATCTGTGTTTTCCCATCTCATATAACCTTCTGTCAACCTGGCTCTGACCTGTGTAATATAGAACCTAGTGGTAATATACCCTTGTGCTTAACAAGCTTTGAAAGAAAAATATATGATTGGCAGAGCTGCAGGAAATAATTAGTTCCAAGTAGATGAGAGAAGTGAAAGGATTAGTTAAAGGAGAAGAAAGTGATTCAGCTGGTTTATGGAGCATATGAAATCCTCCCAGCTTTAAATTTAACTATTAAGGGACTGAAATAAACTTGAGCTGCTATGCAAAAGCATTTTTGAATGAAGAAGATCTTTTTAGTAACTTTACTGCTTATTGGAATCTCAGAGATTTGAAACATTAATCAGCCCTTCCAGGCCTACATATGAAATATGTCTGAGTAGAAAAGGTACTAAGCAGAGAGGTTGAACTGGGTGATCTCCAGAGATCTTGCTGCATCATGCCTAGAGATCAGTTTAGGGTGGTTTTAAAAGGGATAAAAAATAAGTGTACCTGTAGCTGCTACATCCAAAGCTGTAATTAGGGAATATTGGAGCTATTTTCTTTAACTCTGTTTAGGTTTTTTTACTCTCATGCACTAGACCATATATGATGGGTTTTTATCCTTCTGTGGTCTTTGATTTGATGGAGAGGGGCTAGTTACAAGGTCTTCTAATGACAGGAGGAGGAGTAATGGGTTTAAATAGGCAAAGGGAAGATTGAAACTGGATGTTAGGAAGAAGTTCTTTTCAGTGAGGGAGGTGAGACACTGGCACAGGTTGCCCAGGGAGGTTGTGGCTGCTCCCTCCCTGGAGATGTTCAAGGAGAAAGCTTTCAGGAGACTTTGCAGTGCCCTTCCAGTATCTGAAGGGGGCTACAGGAGGGATAGGAAGGGACTAGTTACAAGGTCTTTTAATGTCAGGATGAGGAGGAATGGGTTTAAACTGGCAGGGGGGAGATTTGAACTAGATCTGAGGAAGAAGTTCTTCATGGTGAGAGTGGTGAGACACTGACACAGGTTGTCCAGGGAGATTGTGGATGTTAGGGGCTGGAAGGTACCTCAAAAGCTCATCCAGTCCAAGCCCCTTGCCAGAGCAGGATCCCCTAGAGCAGATCACACAGAAACATGTCTAGGCAGCTCTTGAATATAAGCTGCAGACAGGTTTGCTGTAGCCTGAGTTGAAACTCAGTGAAGCATAGAACAGTTCTGAAATTGAAGAGGCAAAGTAAAAACAGGCTGGAGCAGCTCTGCTGTGAGGACAGGCTGAGAGAATTGGGCCTCTTCAGTCTGGAGAAGAGAATACTTTGAGGAGACCTTGGAGTAGCCTTCCAGTATCTGAAGGGGGCTACAGGAGGGCTGGGGAGGGACTATTGAAAAGGTCTTGTAATGAGAGGATGAGGAGTAATGGGTTTAGAGTGGCAGAGGGAAGATAAACACTGGGTGTAAGGAATAAGTTGTTTGCAGTGAGCGTAGCACAGGTTGCCCACGGAGGCTGTAGCTGCTCCTTCCCTGCAGATGTTCAAGGCCAGGTTGGATGAGGCCTTGAGCAACCTGTTCTAATGGGAGGTGTCTTTGCCTGTTGCAGGGGGATGGAAATGGATGAGCTTTGAGGTCCCTTCCAACCTAAACCATTCTGTGATTCTAAGGCTGAGACAAATGCTTGCAAGCAAATCACGAGCATGAAGTATGATTCTGTGATTCCATTTAAAACATTTTATGCTAGGCAGTTAGTAATAGGTTTTTTTTAAGGAAAGGAAAAAAAAAACAACCAAACATAATCTGTAATTTAAGGTTTTGTTCTATTTTCGTGCACAAATGTGAGCCTGGAATGGGTTGCTTGGGGAGGTGGTTGAGGCCCCATCCCTGGAGGTATCACAGTATCACCAAGGTTGGAAGAGACCTCACAGATCATCAAGTCCAAGCTGTTACCACAGAGCTCAAGGCTAGACCATGGCACCAAGTGCCACGTCCAATCCTGCCTTGAACAGCTCCAGGGACGGCGACTCCACCACCTCCCTGGGCAGCCCATTCCAGTAGCCAATGACTCTCTCAGTGAAGAACTTTCTCCTCACCTCAAGCCTAAATTTCCCCTGGCGCAGCTTGAGGCTGTGTCCTCTTGTTCTGGTGCTGGCTGCCTGAGAGAAGAGAGCAACCTCCTCCTGGCTACAACCACCCCTCAGGTAGTTGTAGACAGCAATAAGGTCTGCCCTGAGCCTCCTCTTCTCCAGGCTAAACAATCCCAGCTCCCTCAGCCTCTCCTCGTAGGGCTGTGCTCGAGGCCTCTCCCCAGCCTCGTCGCCCTTCGAGGTGTTTAAGGCCAGGCTGGATGGAGCTCTGGCCAGCCTGATCTAGGGTAGAGTGTCCCTGCCTATGGCAGGGGGGTTGAAACTGGATGATCCTTGTGGTCCCTTCCAACCCTGACTGATTCTATGATTCTATAATTGGACAATGCTTTTATGCATTTCTATGATGCTAAATACTGTGACAGGAAAGCTTAGGCTCTTCGAATGCTTTGGTGCTTGCTTTTAATAGTGATTCTTTGCAACTTGGCAGGGACAGCCTGTTGGAGATTGTGATTTCAACGTTCGCCTTGCCTGTATAGAGAAAGAGATCATATTTCCCCGCCATGAAAAGGTGAAAAGTGGTCTGATTGACAAGGCCCAGGAGCCCTTCAGCGTGCGGAACAAACCCTTCTTCGACATCTACGCTTCAAGAAAGGTAACCCTGATTTCTGTTCTTTGTATTCTGGCACTGAAGGCAGCAAAGCAGTGTTTTTTGTGTGGTTTTCCCTTTGGTTTGTGTGGTGGTTTGGGTGTTCCCTGCCCCTCCACACTTTAGGAATCACTCAGACTAGACTCAGCCAGCTCTGGAAATATGAATGAAGCTTATATTTACAGCTGGCACAANTCCAACTCCCCAGCAGGCAAAGAGCCAAGAGCAAAGCCCAGAGCGAAGTGACTTTGTCTATGTTTTGCTTTTCCTTTTTTTACACATCTCAGCAAGGCTATGAGGGAAGTAGACCTCACCATTGTTTTCATTTCACAGCCTATGATGTAGTCCTTCTCACCAAAACATTCTAGCTAGGCTCAAACTAGCACAGTTTGTTTTTATTTTCAGCTTCCAGAGGGTTCCTCTGTGAGCTGCCTGTTGAGCAATATACAAGGGATGGTTAGCAGTGTTGGGCATTTTTTTCCTCAGAAACTAAAATTCTGGGGAGACCTAATAGCAGCCTGCCAGTACCTGAAGGGGGCTACAAGAAGGCTGCAGAGAGACTGTTTGCAGAGGGCTGCAGGGACAGGATGAGGGCAATGGCTTCAAACTAGAGAAGAGCAGATTTAAATTGGATGTTAGGAACAAGTTTTTTACCCTGAGGATAGTGGACACACTGGAACAGATTGTCTGGGAAGGTGTTTAGGACCTCATCCCTGGAGATACTCAAAGTGAGGCTGGAGAGGGCTCTGAGCATCATGATTAGATTGGAATGGGCTGCCCGGGGAGGTGATGGAGTCGCCGTCCCTGGAGGTGTTCAAGCAAAGCCTGGATGAGGCACTTAGTGCCATGGTTTAGTTGATTGGCTAGGGCTGGGTGCTAGGTTAGACTGGATGATCTTGGAGGTCTCTTCCAACCTGCTTGATGCTATGATTCTGTGATCTAGTTAAGGATGTCCCTGGTGACTGCAGAAGGGGGTTGAACTGGATGACCTTTGAAGGTCCCTTCCAACCCAGACCATTCTGTGATTGTGTGATAGTCTGGAAAGTGGTTTTAGGCTACCACTTCCTTCTGCATAGTCTGGAAAGTGGTGTTAGGCTACTACTTCCTTCTGCATAGTCTGGAAAGTGGTGTTAGGCTGCCACTTGCTTCTGCATAGACTGGAAAGTGGTTTTAGGCTACTGCTTGCTTCTACATAGTCTGGAAAGTGGTTTTAGGCTACCTATTGCTTCTACATAGTCTGGAAAGTGGTTTTAGGCTACCTATTGCTTCTACATAGTCTGGAAAGTGGTTTTAGGCTACCACTTGCTTCTGCACCTGTATTTAAAAACTGTCCCTTACCAAACCCCATTTCTTTAGTTCCATAATGTTGAGTGATAATACAGAAGTGAATAGCTTTGCTCCAAAATGTCTTTAAGCTCAAGGGATTGTGTGAGAGATATGTGTTTTATACTGTCCTCCTTTGGAGGTGAGAATATATGTTCTTTTTGCTTCCATTTCCCATTTAGTCATAGTCTTAAGAATCATGAGTTGTGCTTGAAGCTCCCACTCCAAGTTCAGCTGTGATTACTAAGAGCCCATTCTAGTTAACATGTTTTGCTTATTAAAATATTGTCCTGGTCTTCTTAAGTAATGCATATGATGAGTTCTTACCTTTCATTGTGGACTCTCTTCTTCAGTATAGACATACCCAAACACCCTTTAAAACACTCTTATTCTCTTCTGTGAATTACATCACTCCTGGATAATACTTTCTTCTAGAGAAACTTGTTTTGTTTTTCAGCACTGTTGTTGGTAGTAATTCAGTGTCTCATCAACACAAAACAAGGAAATCAAATTGTTTGCTTCTATTTGCTTTTATCACTTCTTTGATCATGTAGCTGGTAATAAATCTTCCCCCACGAGGAGCAGCAATGGTATTTCGGCTGTACTGAGAGTGGCTCAAGAGTAGATAAAGAGATGAGTCATAAGCTAGACTTTCAAAACAATAACTCAACAAAACTTCTCAGGGAGAGGCAGTCTTTGGTGATTTTAAATCACCAACAATTCGACCAGAGGTTTGCATGAGCAGAGCTGTAAATGTTTTGATCACTTCTCTGTGTTTGTGTTGTTACATCTTTGGATTGTCTTAAGATCAATGTCAGTTTGGAGTAAACTTGCCATGGGGTTAAATGTTTTGGCTGTTTGTCTAGGACATATAATTTTAAGCTTAGAATTAAAAAAGGAAATAGAATAAAATGAGCAGGTCATAAAAATTCTTTCGAGTTGCTGTCCCCAGAGGGGTTTAAGGAAAGGTTGGATGTGGTACTTTGTGACAAGGTCTAGTTGATGTGGTGGTGTTAGATCACAGCCTGGGTTTGATCACAGAATCACAGAAACATTCAGGTTGGAAAAGCCTCTCAGCATCACTAAGTCCAACCCAGAACCCTGCTCTACAAGGGTCACCCCTAAACCATATCCCCAAGCACCATGTCCAAATGAACTTTAAACACATCCAGAGTTGGCGACTCCACCACCTCCCTGGGCAGCTCATTCCAGTCCCTGACCACTCTTGCCACGAAAAACTATTTCCCTAAAGTGAAATCTAAACCTACCCAGGGGCAGCTTGAGGCCTCTCCATCTATCACTAGTTCCCTGTGAGAAGAGACCAGCACCAACCTCTCCACAACCTCCCTTCAGGTAGCTGCAGACAGCCATGAGCTCTGCCCTCGGCCTCCTCTGTTTCACACTAACCATCTCCAGCTCCTTCAGTCTCTCCTCATCACATTTATTCTCCAGGCCCTTCCCAGATTCCTTGCCCTTCTCTGCACTGGCTCCAGCACCTCCACATCTCTTATGCATTGAGGTTCCAAAACTGAACAGAGCTCTCGGGGTGTGGCCTCACCAGAGCAGAGTCCAAGGGGACAATCCCCTCCTTACTGCTGTTGGGCATAGCATTTCTGATCCAATCCAGGATGATCTCAGAGGTGTACACCAGCCTCAATAGTTCTGTCATTTTTGAAGTATTCTGAGGTCCAGGTTTGTTTAACCTTGTTTAAAAGACAAGAAGCATACCTAAGCAAGGCTGCTAGATAAAGCATGTCTGTAAACACATACTTGTTACAACTGATTCCCAGCACACGACTACTGAAACCACTTTGTGCTTCCCAAACCCCAGGAAATTAAATTCATGCTCAGCCACTTTGTTTTTCCTGTCTAAAGGAGATTTTTGAGTTGTCTATGTGCATTCCAGTGTACTGGATTTTAACAGTTCTGACTGCAGCACTTTAAACTTCAGCTATGAAATGATGCTATTTGCTGGTCTTTCTCTGCCTTTCTGAAAGCTCTGAGCAGAAACTCTCACTGAGCATAAACTCAATGTCAGAAGACATTGACTGTCTTATTACCCTGCAGTAAAGCATCAAAGCTGCTTAGAGGCCTGGAACACAAACCCTAAGAGGAGAGGCTGAGGGAGCTGGGGGTGTGCAGCCTGCAGAAGAGGAGGCTCAGGGCAGAGCTCATTGCTGTCTACAACTACCTGAAGGGAGGCTGTAGCCAGGTGGGGTTGGGCTCTTCTCCCAGACAACCAGCAATGGAACAAGGAGACACAGCCTCAAGTTGTGGCAGGGGAGGTCTAGGCTGGATGTTAGGAGGAAGTTGTTGGCAGAGAGAGTGATTGGCATTGGAATTGGCTGCCCAGGGAGGTGGTGGAGTCGCTGTGCCTGGAGGTGTTGAAGCAAAGCCTGGCTGAGGCACTTAGTGCCATGGTCTGGTTGATTGGCCAGGGCTGGGTGCTAGGTTAGACTGGAAGAGCTTGGAGGTCTCTTCCAACCTGCTTGATTCTATGATTCTATCTTTCTATGATTCTAAATATGTTTGTGAGAGAGAGAAAAAAGCAGATTATATGTGGCTGGAAGTTTTTTTCCTAATAGACTTGCAATTGCTTTTGACACTGATGCTTGGACAGTATGTCTTTATTTTGTCCCTGTCTTTGCCACAGTGTTTAATTAACTGGTGAATTATGGCATGGAACAGTTATCTGGCCAATTGTCTTAGTTTTTGTGAAGAATGCTCCTGTGTGCAGCAGTTGGAGATGCACAGAGAGAGCAGGAAGGGTAGAGTTTGTTGGCAGTGCAGAGGGAATAGCACGTGGTATTTTTCTCTTGTCTGAATACTTTCCAGCACTTAGGATTTACCCTGTGCATGTATTAGATCAAATTCATTTGAAAATAAAGGGGGGGAGTTGTATCTCGGAGTTGATTAAACTATAGGTGTTCAAAAAGTATTTTTCTCAAGAAGGCTGCTTTTCATGAGTCACTTTCCATGCTTGGTTAGTGACTCAGTGGCTGCTTTGTGCTACACTTATTGTAGAATAGCTTAGGTTGGAAGGCATCTTAGGGATTGTCAACTCCAACCTCTCTTCCATGGGCAGAGATTGTCTCTCAAATCACAGAATATTGGGGGCTGGAAAGGATCTTGAAAGCTCATCCAGTCCGACCTCTCTGAGCAGCATCCCCTAGAGCAGATCACACAGGAGCACATCCAGGCAGCTCTCGAATATCTCCAGAGAGGGAGACTCCACAACTGTCCTGTGCAGCCTTTTCCAGTCTTATCTCACCCTCACAGTGAAAAAAATCTTCCTCATGTTTCCATGGAACTTCCTATGCCTCAACTTCCACCCATTGCCTCTTGTCCTGTCATTGAGCATCACTGAGAAGGGTCTCAAATAGACTCTTCCAGCCTGCGCTTGAATGCCAGCAGGGAGCAGGCATCCACAACCTCCCTGCACAACCTGTTCTGAGTGCTACCACCCTTGTACTGAAGAACTTCTTCCTAAGATCCGGTCTAAACCTACTCTCCCTCAGCTTCAAACCTTTCCCTCTTGTCCTGTTGCTAGACACCTGTGCTGGTTTATTTACTCTCTACTACTTTTTTTATTCAGCCTCTTTGGAATGTTCCTATTTCTTATTTATAATTCAGCATCAGGCCAGAGGTTAAACTACTACAAAGGTCAAGACTGAAACACTGGAGAAAAGCCATAGAATCATTTAATGGTTTAGGTTGGAAAGGACCTCAAAGATCATCCAGTTCCAACCCCCTGCCATAGGCAGGGACACCTCCCACTTAGAACAGGTCGCTCAAGGCCTCATCCAGCCTGGTCCTGAACACCTCCAGGCAGGTTGTGGAGCACAGAAGCACAGAATGGGATCTCTGATCACATTCTGTGCCTCTGTGCTCTACAACTTCCCTGGGCAGCCTGTGCCAGTGTCTCACCACCCTCACTGCAAAGAACTTCTTTTTGTTTCAATTTCCCCTCTGCGAGTACAAACCCATTCCTCCTTACCCTGTCATTTCAAGACCTTGTCAATAGTCTCTCTCCAGCCCTCCTGTACCCCACTTCAGATACTGGAAGGTCTCCTCGAAGCCTTCTCTTCTGCAGGCTACAGAGCCCCAACTCTCTCAGCCTGTCCTCAGAGCAGAGCTGCTGCAGCCCACTGAGCATCTTTGTGGCCTCTGCTGGACTGGCTCCAACAGTTCCACGTCCTCCTTGTGTTGAGGGCTTCAGAAGTGTACAGAGTACTCCAGGCACTGATCAGATTGTGTTTCATCAAAGTTCTTGGAGTAGATAGTGGAGTTTTTTCCTGCAGCATAGCTGGGCTTTCCTCAGGGCCAAGGAGAAAAAAAAGTCAAGTGTGCTTCTGTATGACTACAGCTGAAAGCACACAGCACAGCTTCTTTTTGCTCTTAGAAAATGAAGTATTGCAGACTTCTCCCTCACAGCCTCCCTCTCTTGGTCCTTTCTATGACCTGAGTTAAGACGTAGTGTTCCAAATTCAAGGCTGATGTTTGCCATTCTTCTTCTTAACAATAGCAGGTATCAGTAAATGTTCCTTAGCTTGAGTGGATTACTCCAAAAGGCCAAGAGGATCAGTGCTATAGTTAATAGCAGAATACTTTACACCTGGAAAAAAATGAATGTTGTCCAACATAGGTTTAGTTACTTGCAGTGAAAATATAGAAGTAATTACTTGAAGCAACAGTAAATATTTTTTACTGTGTTATGTAATATGTCCAGGAATTAAATTGTTGTTAGATTTCTGCATTTGGGACTTTAGCACCAGAGTTAGAGCACTGATAGGTTGGACTGGATGATCTTGGAGGTCTCTTCCAACCTGCTTGATTCTACTCTATTCTATTCTATTCTATTCTATTTTTTCCCCTTTTAATCTGAGAAATGATTTATTGTGAAATGAAATATGCTTGAAAAGTGCAATTATGAAGTATGATAGCATTTATAGTTGTGCCTTGACATTTGTTGTTGGTGCTAGATTTTGGAGATCAGGGATATACCTGTTCTCTGTGGGCAGTTTTGCCTTTCAGTGTCATTGGGAAGACATTTTTGATCAATGCTGAATGTTTGCTGCTTGTCATTACATTTGCATGATTGGGCACTTCTGCTGCATAGCTGCTTTCTTTTTATTTCATAGAATCATAGAGTGGTCTGGGTTGGAAGGGACCTCTGAAGGTCATTCAGCCCAAGCCCCTCTGCATTCAGCAGGGACACCCTCAACTAGGTCAGACTGCCCACAGCCCTGTCCAGCCTTGCCTTGCGTATCTCCAGGGATGGGGCCACAGCCACCTCCCTGGGCAGCCTCTTCCAGTGTTCCACCACTCCATGCTAAAGAACCTGTTCCTGACATCCCATCTCATTCTGCTCTACTCTAGTTTGAAGCCATTATCCTCGTCCTGTCCCTGCAGCCCTTTGCCAACAGTCTCTCTGCAGCCTTCTTGTAGCCCTTTTTAGGTACTGACAGGGTGCTATGAGGTCTGCCCAGAGCCTCCTCTTCTGCAGGCTTCACACCCCCAGCTCCCTCAGCCTGTCTTTGTAGCAGAGCTGCTCCAACCCCCTGAGCATTTTCATGTCCCTCCTCTGGCCCTGCTCCATCAGCTCCATGTCCTTCCAATACTGAGGACTCCAGAGCTGGATGCAGCACTGCAGGTGAGGTCTCAGCAGAGCAGAGCAAAGTGTCAGAATCCCCTCTCTGGCTCTGCTGGTTACATCAGATGCTTTTGATGCAACCCAGGCTGTCACTGGCCTTCTGGTCTGCAAGCTTAATCTGCTTTTCTGTAGTTTGAAGCTATTGCCCCTCATCCTATCACCACAGGCCTTTGTAAATAGTGTCTCTTTATTAGCTTACATCAGAATTCAAGGACATGACATGTTGAAATCTGCCAGCTCTCCCACTCATGATATAAGGATAGCAGCAGTCTATGGAGGAAGCTGAAGGTTGAGATTTCTGTAATGCTGAAGTATTAAAGCCCACTGAAGCTAATGCTTTTATGTTGCATATTCTTAGCCTTGGAGCTTTGACCTTCTATTTATACAAGTATTTCAGTGTTTCCAACAAAGACATTATCTTCATTATATAGAACAGGAAATACTGGGACAGAGAAATAATTAAACTCTTGAAAGTAATGCAGCTCTTGGCTTTCATTGCCTAAACCAAACACACAGTTCTTCTGCAAAGCTTTTTTGTTTGAACAGACCCAGCCTGGATGTCATCTCTGAAGTCTATAGCCTAGTGAAAATGCTGTCTGGTAGAAGCAGGGGAGGAAAAAAAGTTCCTTTCTCTGCAGTCTGTGGTCCCATGGAGAATTGTGCCCTTCACCCTCAATAGGGGTAAAGGTTAAACCATGACACAGCTCAGAGGAGCAACCTTTGCCAAATGTTAGCACAGTCTGTGTCAGTGACTTGGCACTTCTTAGGCTATTATCTGTTTTTAAAATGACAGCTTGGCCTAGAGGGGGTAGAATGAAGGTGAGGAATCTCTGCTAGAAGATTAAAGGGTCTGGGATCTGGAAAGTTGTCAGTCAGTCTCTGAACTGACAGATGAGTGACTTTGTGCTCCTGGTTTATTTGACATTTGGTTTTCCTTTGCTTGGCTGTTTTGATTTGGTTTTATGAAACTGCTGTTAGTATAGTTAGGAAAGGTGGAATGTTTTAAAGTTTGTGCCACAAAATTGATAGCTACTGTTGAGGTGGTTTGCTTTGGAAAATGAAGTGGTTGTGGTCCTCTGCTGATGAAGGAGATTGTGTGAGTGCACGACTTGCTGAGCTTAGAGTGAAGTATTTTGCAGGCAGCTGAGGCAGAATACGTGGACATAGCTCATCCATGTCTGCCAGGAGAGCTGTAAACCAAGCCCAGACTACAAATGACCACAAAACCCTGTCGTGTGTTGCTGAGTAGCTTACAGACAAAATGTGTGGAGCAGGTTTGCAGGCAGGGGACAGAAGACGAAAGCGTTCAGCAGCAGCAATGGCAGCAGCATCAAATAACGTCCCTCTGTTTATTTGGGATATTGAATCCCTCATTCCTCCTGTTGTTGGAGGTGGAATGTTACCATCTGGATGGTTTTTAATGCCAACAAAATTAGTTTCCTCTGGTTTTATTTTTGGTTTTGTTTTCTGTGCCTTAAGGAGCAGCTAAACCGACTCACTTTTCAGTCCTGCATTTCCTGACCTGAAGCTGGCAGTAACTCTTCGGCGTCTGCCCTGCACCATAGTCCTCACTCCATCTGTTCTCTCCCAGCATCTCATCTCCTTGTAATTACCTACTACCCCATCCACCTCTCTACCTTTTTGTTTCTGTTTGCTTTTATTTCTTTGCTTCTTATATTTCTACAACAACCTCCCTACCTGAAGGGAGGTTGTAATCAGGTGGGGTTGGTCTCTTCTCCCAGACAACCAGCAACAGAACAAGGGGACACAGCCTCAAGTTGTGCTGGGGGAGGTCTAGGCTGGATATCAGAAGGAAGTTGTTGCCAGAGAGAGTGATTGGCATTGGAATGGGCTGCCCAGGGAGGTGGTGGAGTCACCATCCCTGGGGGTGTTCAAGAAAAGCCTGGATGAGGCACTTAGTGCTATGGTCTGGTTGACTGGATAGGGCTGGGTGCTAGGTTGGACTGGATGAGCTTGGAGGTCTCTTCCAACCTGGTTGATTCTATTCTATTCTATTCTATTCTTCAACCCTTTGTTTTATTCCTTCTCCCCAGAAATGGACAATCAGATATTGTCAAAGCAGTATTGCCTTATTCCACCCTTAGGTGCTGGTTGCTGTCTTCACTCCTGTCTTTTTTGAAGGGCAAATCATGGTTGACCCAAGGAACCTAGAAAACAAGTAGTGAGTAGGAAGCTGCAATAATGTTTCCTTATGCTTACATTAGAATTTGAAACCTTCACTTGGCTGCTGTCTTGTAGCCTGGCCTGATTTGTCAACATTATTTTACCACGTGAATTTTAAAGGCTGAGGACAATCAATGACACCAAATGGGAGCTTTATAAATTGTAATCTGAAAGAGGTCATCCAACTGTGGCTCTTGAGCCGAGTGTTGCTACCACTTAAAATGCAAAGCTAGAACTGGAGCTGTTTCAGGCAAATATTTGCGTTGCTGGAAAAATGTGGACACTGTTTGGTAGGTGTAGTTTCTGGCAGTGGGAAGATGAGGAGGGTTGCAGGGACTTTGTAGGCCAAGGCTGCTGGCATGTTCAGCTGCTTCTGAGCATTCTTGGGTGCATCAGGGAAAGTGTGCCCAGCAGGGCTAGGGAGGTTCTCCTCCCTCTCTGCTCTGCCCTGCTGAGACCATACCTGGAATATTGTGTCCAGTTTTGACCCACTCTATTCAACAGGGACAGGGACCTGCAGGAGAGAGTCTAACAGAGAGCCACGAGGATGGAGGTTGGGTGAGGCACTTGGTGCCATGGTTTAGTTAATGAGAAGGGTTAGGTGATAGGTTGGACTTGATGCTCCTAGAGGTCTTTTCAAACCTAATTAATTCTCTGATTCTGTGATGATTGGGGGACTTGAGCATCTTCCCCATGGGGAGAGACTGAGAGCCCTGGGGGTTTTAGTCTGGAGAAGAGAAGGCTGAGAGGAGAACTGAGCCATGTCTATTGATATCTGAGGGATGAGTGTCAGGATGAAGGTGCCAGGCTCTTTTTTGTGGTGCCTGGTGACAGGACAAGGTATGAACTGGAACACAGGAAGCTCCACCTCAACATGAAGAGTAACTTCTTTGCAGTGAGGGTGACAGAGCCCTGGAACAGGCTGCCCAGGGAGGTTGTGGAGTCTCCTTCTCTGCAGACTTTCCAAATCCACCTGGATGCATTCCTGTGTGGCCTGCCCTAGGTGATCCTGCTGTGGCAGTGGGGTTGGACTCGATCTCTGGAGGTCCTTTCCAACCCCTACCATTCTGTGATTCCTTTGTTTTCTGTGAGGCAGTGAGGCTGCAGTCATTTCATTAACTTGGTGTAAAACAAAGAGATTTTCCCCTGTGCCAGGGAAAGGAAAAAATGACTCAGCTAGAGCTAACTGCTTGCTCTAGTGGAGTCACTTGAGGAGAGCTGTTCACAAACAAGAATCTGTGCTCATTTCCTAGAGTTAAGAAAAGAGGATTAGGCTACTTGCATCTGATTATTATTATTTGGGGTGCTGAAGGTCAAGTATGATATTTCAGCACAGTATCATTTTGGTTAGGAAAAGAAACAGTGTTTTGCCTTTGGTTTAAGACATTATTCACACATGAGCTACATTTCATATGTAAGAGTTGCCTGCTGAAGTTAAAATAAAACTCTTGAGTGTTTCCACAAAAGGATTATTTTTGTAACTGGTTAGATATTTCTAGTGGTACCAACTGAATTAGTGCAGGGAGGTTGGACTCGATCTCTGGAGGTCCCTTCCAACCTCTGAGGTTCTGTGAGAATTCAGATGTGGAATATGATTAAATTCTGACTTGCCAAGCTGCAGTGTAGGAACAAAAAAACAATGAAACCAGGGGGAAAATAAAGGCAAATGGAAGAATTTCACTTGGTGCACGTTGTGACTTTACATATCAGAACAGCACTTACTCAGTTTAGCTTTTAGCACTTTAACTTTGCACACTCTGACATGGTTGTGAGTTTTTTCTTCTGTGCTTTGTGCAATGGAAATGAAATATCTAAGTAGAAAAAAATCCTGCCTCTTAGAATGATTTCCCCTTCCAGTGATGCATTACCAAAAGAGAAAGAAATGCAAATCTATTTGGACCTAATTACCAGTTGGTATCCCAGTATGGGCAGTTGAACTGGGATATTTGATACCCTCTCAATTAGTTGGGGGACTCAGCTGTGCTGACTAAGTGGGTCGCTCCACTCATTAATTGAGGGGCAACTGCTTAATACTGTCCGTTGTGCCACTTCCCAGCCTGTCACTTTCCAAACTGCCTCCTGGCAGTACAGCTCCACAGGGAAGCCATCAGCCCTCTCAGACTGGAATGCTGTTTCAAGAGACCTGCACTTCAGTTAGGGAAAATTAATGAAAGCACAAAGAAGATTGTAAAGATGGAGGTGAAATGCAGAGCAGTATATTAGAGGACATCCCTGCGAGCTCTTTCTCCTTCCTGTGCTTTTCCCATTTGTGCCCAAACCCTCCAGTGAGCACCAAACACTGTACCAAAGCAGTGTTTTCCCTTGAAAATCAAGAAAGAATGAAATCTTATCCTTTTACTGGCATGGCCTTACAGTGCCAAGTTTTAGTTTCAGCTTTATGGCAAGCGAAGGGGAAAAGGACCTGGGGGTCCTAGTGCGTGGAAGTTTGACCATGAGCCAGCAGTGTGCTCCTGGGGCCAAGAAGGCCAAGGCCGTTCTGGGGTGGGTTAGAAGGGCTGTGGTAAGATGTCAAAGAAGGTTCTCTTCCCCCTCTACTCTGCCCTGGTGAGGCTGTGTCTGGAATATTCTGTCCAGTTCTTAGCCCCTCAGTTCAAGAAAAACCTCAGGGAGCTGCTTTGAGAGAGTCCAGTGCAGAGCCATGAAAATGCTGAAGGGAGTGGAAGATCTTAAGAGGAGAGCCTGAGGGAGCTGGGGCTGTGCTGCTGGGAGAGGAGGAGCCTGAGGGGGGACCTCATGGATGGTTATAAAGATGTAAAGGTGAGTGCCAGGAGGATGGAGCCAGGCTCTGCTGGGTGATGCCTAATGGCAGGCCAAGGGGCAATGGGTGGGAGTTGAGGCAGAGGAAGTTCCATGGAAAGGTGAGGAAAATGTTTTCCCAGTGAGGGTGACAGAACTCTGGAACAGGCTGCCCAGGGGGGTTGTAGAGTCTGCCTCTCTGGAGATATTCAAGAGCTGCCTGAATGTGCTCCTGTGTGACCTGCTCTAGGTGATGCTGCTCTGGCTGGGGGGTTGGACTGGATGAGCTTTGGAGATCCCTTCCAGCCCCTATCATTCTGTGATTCTGTGAAATAAAGCCCTCAAGTGCCCACTGCATTGCAGAAGAATCTAGTGGTTTTTAAGCATCCAGAATATAACATTCAATCTTCATTTTTGGGTTAAAACTACTGCATCAGTGCCTGGTGGAATACATTAATCCAGTTTGAATCAGCATTGTAACAACCATAGATTTATGAAGACTTCATATTCTTGAAGATCCTTTTTGTGCCTAATTGCATTGTTGTATACACAAATTTGTCTTTGGCAATAGGTCCTAGTGGAAATGGTTACCAAAACATAATCCTTAATGGTCTGATCTAATTAAAACAGGCCTGGCCATATTCTTGGAGACCAGAGACTGGATTATGTTGTAACAGTTTACACAGGGGCTGGAGAACAGATAAAGCCTATCAGGATTTTAATGTTGGAAGATTGCTCAGAGAAGAAATTAAGATCTGCTTTGTCCAATTGCACTCAACTCAATGTCCTTTTCTTTTGTCCTTTCACATCAGAAGTAGTTTTGAATGTTTGCTCAAACTCAGAGGATTAAGAGACTTCTAAACCTAAATGGGAAGAAACACTCGTGTGAGATGGACATCCTGAGGGGAGGCTGTAGCCAGGTGGAGTTGGGCTCTTCTCCCAGGCAGCCAGCATTAGAACAAAGGAACACAGTCTCAAGTTGTGCTGGGGGGGGTAGGCTGGATGTTAGGAAGAAGCTCTTCTCTGAGAGAGTGATTGGCATTGGAATGGGCTGCCCAGGGAGGTGGTGGAGTCACTGTGCCTGGAGGTGTTGAAGAAAAGTCCTGGATGAGGCACTTAGTGCCATGGTATAGTTGACTGGATAGGGCTGGGTGCTAGGTTGGACTGGATGAGCTTGGAGGTCTCTTCCAACCTGGTTGATTCTATGATTCTATGTTCAGCTGAGGGCATCAGGCAACAGTATTTTGGGTATCAGCCTTCCATTCATCAGTGCTGCAAGTCACAGGTCATTTGTAAATAGGTCAAAGAATTTCCTAATGATATCTATTAAACCTCCTCCAGGTCCTGCATAACTTTGATCTTAGGCTCTGGCAGGTAGGAAAGCATGGGGAAGATGATGTGGACGACAGCTCAATCACAGAATCAGTCAGAGTTGTAAAGGACCACAAGGATCAGCCAGTTCCAACCCCCCTGCCATGCCCAGGGACACCCTACGCTAGAGCAGGCTGCCCACAGCCTCATCCAGCCTGGCCTTAAACACCTCCAGGGATGGAGCCTCAACCACCTCCATAGGCCACCCATTCCAGGCTCTCACCACTCTCATGCTGAACAACTTCCTCCTCACCTCCAGCCTGAATCTACTCACCTCCAGTTTTGCTCCATTCCCCCCAGTCCTGTCACTCCCTAATATCCTAAAAAGTCCCTCCCCAGCTTTTCTGTAGCCTGCTTCAGATCCTGGAAGGCCACAAGAAGGTCACCTGGGAGCCTCCTCTTCTGCAGCCTGCACAGCCCCAACTCTTTCAGTCTGTGCTCACAGCAGAGCTGCTGCAGCCCTCTGAGCATCCTCTTGGCCCTTCTCTGGACACTCTCCAGCATCTCCACATCCTTCTTGTAAAGGGGGCTCCAGAAATCCCTAACAGAAGAAAAAACCTTAGGATACCTTGCAGGTTGAAATAGAGAACTGGCAAGAGCAAAGTAAATTGATGGCTAAGCTGTGAAATTTATTGCTCTGTTTCTTCACCAGGTCAAGTAAATACAAAATATTATTGCTGTCTGGCAGGGTCATTCCCTCCCAGCCTCCAGGGATCCATGTTTCTCCCATTTTGAAGCTATCACCAAAAAAAGTCAATTAAAGTGTCTTGAAGCAGCCTATTTCTCTTCTTCTTGAAGCATTTGAAAACATTGTAGTTAATTGGTGTCAATTTCTCAGTTGTGCTTTGGAGAGGAAGATTGACAGGGAGAAATGCTGAGTGCTTGTTTTGCATTCAGGGATGCAGATGTGCTGTCACATTAAGCAGTAGCACATACAACCCCCATGCTATTCCTGGGTATTGGTTGGAATATATTAGGTACATGACCTTTGGAGATGTTCACTCAGAAGAGCAAATTGGGGAGAGCTCAGTGGGACTCTTACTGCAGAGTGCTCTACGTTTGCCTTAAATATCTCTATCCAAATGATTAAGGATCACAGCATATAGAATCATAGAGTACTTTAGCTGGAAGGGACCTCAAAGCTCAGCCAGTTCCAACCCCCTGCCATAGTGGGGTTTGATCACATTCTGTGCTTTTGTGCTCCACAACCTCCCTGGGCAACCTGTGCCAGTGTTTCACCATCCTCACTGCAAACAACTTCTTCCTAACATCCAGTTTCAATCTCCCCTGTGCCACTTTAAACCCATTCCTCCTCATCCTGTCATTACAAGACCTTGTCAATAGTCTCTCCCCAGCCCTTCTGTAGCCCCCTTCAGATACTGGAAGGCTACTAAAAGGCCTTCTCAAAGCCTTCTTATCTCCAGGCTGCAGAGCCAATCTAAACCTCCCCAGTCTCATCTTAAGGCCATTTCCCCTTATTTTGTCTCCAATTCCCTGTGAGCAGAGCCCAGCAGCAGCCTCTCCACAGCCTCCTTTCATGAGCTCTGCCCTCAGCCTCCTCTGTTCCACACTAACCATCCCCAGCTCCTTCAGTCTCTCCTCACCAGATTTATTCTCCAGGCCCTTCCCAGCTTCCTTGCCCTCCTCTGCACTGGCTCCAGCACCTCCACATCTCTCTTGTATTGAGGTGCCCAAAACTGAATGCAGTACTTGAGGTGTGACCTTACCAGAGCTGAGTCCAAGGGGACAATCCCCTCCCTGCTCCTGCTGGCCACAGCATTTCTAATCCCAGCCAGGATGCCATTTGCTTTCTTGGCCACCTGGGCACACTGCTGGCTCCTATTCAGCTGCTTGTCCATTACAATCCCCAGGTCCCTTTCTGCCTGGCAGCTCTCTAGCCATACTGTCCCAGGCCTGTAGCATTGCTTGTGGTTGTGACTCAGGTGCAGGACCTGGCATTTGGCCTTGTTGAAACTCATCCCATTAATGTTAGCCCATTGGTCTAAGCCTATCCAAGTCCCTCTGAAGATCCGCTCAAGCCTCATTCAAATCAACACTGCCACCTCACTTGGTGTCAATCCAGAAGCTGCTTCCCATCACAGACTACAGTAACTCCCAGCTAATCATGTATCTGGAAACCACTTCTCCTTAAATCTTTTCTTTTGAGGGGTAATAGAAAACATTTAGGCAGCATCAGGGTTCAGAAGTTGATCAGTCTGATTTCTGTTGCTGGAAGCTCTCCATTGAGCAAGCAGACTGTAACAGCAGTTCTAGTAGTAAACTGGCAGCAGTTCTAGGAGGATTTGGGAGGGCTTAGAATCATAGAATTCATAGAATCATAGAATCAACCACGTTGTAAGAGACCTCCAAGCTCATCCAGGCCAACCTAGCACCCAGCCCTGTCCAGTCAATCAGACCATGGCACTAAGTGCCCCATCCTGTCTTTGCTTGAACATCCCCAGGGATGTTGACTCTTGAGAGTTCACCATGGGGAAGAACTTGGGCTTTATTCAGAGCCTCCATGACTCGAAGCAGGCTGCAGATAGAAGAGATGAGTCTCTTTTGCTTTCTTCTTTCTGATCAGAGAAATGTACACAGGAGTTTTCTGTTGCCTTCCTGTTATGGGAAGAATGCACAGGCTCTGGGAAGGACTACCTGTAGAACTGCTCTTCCACAAGACAATCCATGTAGAGTGCTATTGTTGCTTAGAACACTAATGCCAGGCACTAGGTTTGGCACCTTGTCAGCTATTGAATTAGGTGGACAAATAGGGGAGGAAGAAAATGTACAGCAGTTCTGAGGGTTTTTACTTATTATTTATGGGCTTTTACAGCAAGATGCAAAGGAATCTGGGAGCCCTCTTAGCCAGAAAGCACTTGGAGCTGAAGTACAGACTGCAGGTGATGCTAGTGGTAGTCTGAATTTGCTGCCTTTCAGCTTCTTCCACTTAGTAAACAAGAAAGCCCTGAAATGAGAACCAATTTAGCATACATCTGAGAGGGCTGTTTTAGCTGTGATGGCTGTGAGGTAAATAAATGTTCCTTTCAGTGCTCCTGCTGAGGCTCGAACTAGTTTTAGATCAGCAGAGAGTAAGTAGATGCTGGAGCAAACGCAGGTAGTATTAGGTCACCTTCCTTCCTCCCTGTGCATGCACCTGTCTGTTGCCACTTCATGTTAGTTCAGCCTTGCTGCTCCCACTGTCAGTAAGGCAGAGCTCTTGGAGGCTCAGTGGAGGTGCCCAGGTGAGCTTTTATGGTACCAGAGGAGTTCATAGAATCATAGAATGGTCTGGGTTGGAAGGGACCTCCAAAGGTCATCCAGTCCAACCCCCTCTGCAGTCAGCAGGGACATCCTCAACTAGATCAGGTCACCCAAAGCCTTGTCCAGCCTCACCTTGAATATCTCCAGGGATATGGCCACGACCACCTCCCTGGGCAACCTCTTCCAGTGTTCCACCACACTCATGGTGCAGAACCTGTTCCTAACATCCAGTCTCAATCTGCTCTGCTCTAGTTTGAAGCCATTGCCCTTGTCCTGTCCCTGCAGCCTTCTTGCAGCCCCTTCAGGCACTGGCAGGATGCTATGAGGTCTGCCCAGAGCCTCCTCTTCTCCAGGCTGCACACCCCCAGCTCCCTCAGCCTGCCTTTGTGGCAGAGCTGCTCCAATCTCCTGAGCATTTTCATGTCCCTCCTATGGACCTGCTCCATCAGCTCCATGTCCTTCCAATACTGAGGGCTCCAGAGCTGGATGCAGCACTGCAGGTGAGGGCTCAGCAGAGCAAAGTGTCAGAATCCCCTCTCTGGCTCTGCTGGCAACGCTGCTTTGGATGCAGCCCAGGCTGTGCTTTGCCTTCTGGTCTGCAAGCTCACACTGCCTGCTCATGCCCAGCTTCTCATCCATCAGCAACCCCAAGTCCTTTTCCACAGGGCTGCTTTCTCTCATCTCCTCTCCCAGTCTGTGTTGATAGTGAGGATTGTTCAGGCCCTGTTGCAGAACTCAGTTTGGCTGGAAGAGCTATTATTTGGCTGTGCATGGGGGAGGTGACCTCTGTCAAAGCTGACTGCCCACAGGGTGCTGTGAAATACTAGAAAGTGAGCCTACTGTGAAAAGATTTCTTCTTGCCATTGTCTGCAATTGTAATGAGTGGGAGACCAGCAGTAAACATTTACATGTGGAATATGAATTTCAGTCCCTTTGTCTTCTTAGGAGGTTTTGTTACATCAGCCTTTAGTTGGTGCCTTAGGTACCTGAAGGCCGTGAGAGATGTTTTAAAGGGTGAAACAGTATATTCTGTACAGGAATACTGGCTAAAGATGATGAAGGAGTATAGTGAGGAAGGTCTACATATTCCTCTTGCAAAAGAATGTTTATTACTAGAGACTGGTCAATATGTGAATGTGGTGGTTTGGGTGTCCCCCGTCCCCCCCAGGAATCACCCAGACTAGACTCAGCTGGCTCTGGAAATATGAATGAGGCTTATATTTACAGCTGGCACAATAGACAAGCAGATATTTACAGTATACACAGTTATAGGCAGAAATAGACAAGGGAAAAGGTAATACAGAAACACAACTCCCCTCCCAGAAACCTGAATCCCCAGGAGGGGCTCTCAACCACTCCCTCACCTTCCCCCTACCCCTCTCAACCTTACCCCAGTCCCAAGGAAGAATGGAGGCTCGGCCAGCGGGGTTAAGAAGCAAAGGTGAATCAGCCAAAGCAAATGGAGGGTGAGGTTAGAGAGTGAGATGGGGTTAAGCCAGCAGCTCCAGCTCCCCAGCAGGCAAAGAGCCGAGAGCAAAGCCCAGAGCGAAGTGAAGTGCCCGGAGCCTTTATGTTTTCCTTTCCTTCTTTACACATCTCAGCAAGACCATGAGGGAAGTAGACATCACTCTTGCTTTCATTTCATAGCCTATGATCTAGTCCCTCTCACCAAAACATTCTAGCTAGCTTCAAACTAGCACAGTGAAGCTAAATCCAAACATGCCTTTGGTCAAGCTTTTGTATGTTCACTATTTTAGGGCTACAAATCTCCTCTGTTTCTGAGCTGGATGCTAGTTTAGTCTGTTTAAAAAATACCAGGGTGGCTCCCTTGTGGAATTCTCCAAAGGTTCTTCAGTGACCAGTTGTATCCATTGTGCTTTTGTTGTGGCTGTTGGCTACTGCTGCACCTAACAGATGGCACTCGCTCCAACTGACAAGCTGTGGGATAGCCAAGCATTACTAATAGAACCTTATCACATGTTAAGCTTGACCTGACATTAATCAAGTTTTGAATGCTACAAATGATTCATGGATAATAATTAGTCTCTTGATCATATTAGCGAACATCAGTCTCACGTTGCTGCCATGATCTGCTCTCGTTCTTACAGGGAACAAATCCATTGCAGTAATTAGGTGGTTTTAATAATCTTTTGAGCCCAAATGTTCTGTATGATTAACGTGGCAAAGAGGTTATGTTTACTCTTTCAATAGGGTTGGTTTCAGAGCTTCTAGTGAATTGGCAAACATAAAAAGCATCTTTGATAAGAGCTGTGTATTTGTAACGTTTTATCAGCTGGGAAAATCCCCACAGAAACACAGTCATAGAGTTCTCAGAGCTGGAAGTGACCTCAGGGATCATCCACTTCCAAACCCCTGCCATGAGCAGGGACGCTTCACACTAGATCAGGTTGCCCAGAGCCACGTGCAGCCTGGCCTTAAAAACTCCCAGGGATGAGGCTTCCACCACTTCCCTGGGCAACCCATTCTAGGGTCTCACCACCCTCATTAGAACTTCTTCCTAATATCTAATCTAACTCTCCCCTCCTCTAGCTTGGATCCATTCCCCCAGTCCTATCACTACCTGACACCCTACCTCATCCTCAGCAGCTTTCTTGTAGCCCACTTCAGATAGGCCACAGTAAGATGTCCTTGGAGCCTTCTCTTCTCCAAACTGAACACTGCAGCCCTCTCAGTGTCTGCTCGTAGCAGAGGTGCTCCAGCACTGCCCTGGGCAGACCATTCCAGTGTTTGGGAACCCTCTCAGTGAAGAAATATTTCTTAGTATCCAGCCTGAACCTCTTCTGGCACAGCTTGAAACCATCTCCTCTAGTCCTGTAGCTTGCCACCAAGGAGGAGAGGCTGCCCCCTCCTCGCTCCAACCTCCTTTCAGGTAGATGTAGAAAGTGAGGAGGTCTCCCCTCAGCCTCCTCTTCTCCAAACTGGACATCCCCAGCTCCCTCGGATGCTCCTCGTAGCCCAGGTGCTCCAGGCCCTTCTCCAGCTGCCCTTCTCTGGACATGCTCCAGAACCTCAATATCCTTCTTCTAGTGAGAGGCCCAGAACTGAACACAGTACTGTACTGATCATCCCAGTCCTGGGGTGATCACAGTGCTCATCATCCCTCTGTGCTCAGCACTGGTGAGGCCTCATCTAGTACTCTGTTCAGTTCTGGGCCACTCACAAGAGGAAGGACATTGAGGTGCTGGAACACGTTCACAGAAGTGCAGTGAGGCTGGAGAAGGGCCTGGAGCACCTGGGCTCCTCCTGTCCCTGCTGGGCACAGTGTTTCCAATACCAGCCAGGATGCCACTGACTCTCATGGCCACCTGGGCACACTGTTTGTGGCATGAGAAGGTGCAAGCAGAGATGTGTGCTTGTATGGCCGTGTGCCAAGTCACGCTCCTGAGCCCCTGGAGCACTATTTCAGGGCCTTCACAGTTACTTGGAAAGTGCCACTTTGAGTCAGGCAGCCAGGCCTAGTGACTCACTGGCTGGTGAAATACTCTGGCAAGTGTTCACGTATCCAGAGGTCTCCTTGAAAGGAGATTCTGCTGGAAGAGAGAGTGCATTTTTTTCTTGCTGCTACAGCCCTTCTGGAATATTCCATCTAGTCTAGCTGAGATGCTTTCAGTTGATGAAAACAAAGCTGTGAGTTTAGAGAAGTTTTGGCAATATTTGAAGATTTACAGCTGCTTCCTTGTGAAATGTTTACAGTGTGGAGTTTGTTTCTTTGTCCAAAAAGCCTCTAAGAGATTTCTTGATCACAGAGAGAGTGATTGGCATTGGAATGGGCTGCCCAGGGAGGTGGTGGAGTCACCATCCCTGGAGGTGTTCAAGAAAAGACTGGGTGAGGCACTTAGTGCCATGGTCTGGTTGACTGGATAGGGCTGGGTGCTAGGTTGGACTGGATGAACTTGGAGATCTCTTCCAACCTGGTTGATTCTATTTTATTCTAACCAGAGTTGCAGAAACATTCAGGTTGGAAAAGCCTCTTGGGATAACCAGGTCAAACCCAGAACTCTGCTCTATGTGGTGCACTCCTAAACCATAGCCCCAAGCACCACATCCAAACCACCTTTAAACACACAGAATCATGGAATGGTTAAAGTTGGAAGGGACCTCAAAGCTCATCCAGTTCCAATCCCCTGCCATAGGCAGGGACACCTCCCACTAGAACAGGTCACTCAAGATCTCATCCAACCTGGCCTTGAGCACCTCCAGGGAGGGAGCAGCCACAACCTCCCTGGGCAACCTGTGCCAGTGTCTCACCACTGTAAACCAAACATCCAGGGTTGGTTACTCCACCACCTTCCTGGGCAGCCTGTTCCAAAGCCTGACCACTCTTGCCATGAAAAAATCTTTCTTAATGTCCAGCCTAAACCTAGCCAGTGGCAGCTTGAGGCTGTTGCTTCTTGTTCTATCACATGTGACCTGTGAGAAGAGCCCAGCAGCAGCCTCTCCACAACCTCCTTTCAGGTAGCTGCAGACAGCCATGAGCTCTGCCCTCAGCCTCCTCTGTCTCACGCTAACCAGCCCCAGCTCCCTCAGTCTCTTCTCATCAGATTTATTCTCCAGGCCCTTCCCCAGCTTCCTTGCCCTCTTCTGCACTGGCTCCAGCACCTCCACATCTCTCTTGTATTGAGGTGCCCAAAACTGAATGCAGTACTTGAGGTGTGACCTTACCAGAGCCAAGTCCAAGGGGACAATCCCCTCCCTACTCCTGTTGGACACAGCATTTCTGATCCAATCCAGGATGATCTCTGAGGTGTATTCCAGCCTCCATAGGTCTGTGAGTTTTGAAGTATCCTGAGGGTCAGGTTTATTCAGCCAAGTACAAGGGGACAATCAGTGTCTAAACAGAGGAATAATGAAGGAAAATTGATGGAAACAAAAAAAAAATGAAGCTGAGAAACAGGCATTAATTTTTTAATTGGAGAGGCAAAACTTCATAGGACAAACTTCCTGAGGGCTGTGGATCTCCATCACAGCCTGCTGGAACTTGAGACTGCACAGTTTACACATGAGTATATTCCTGGAAGAAGAGCTTAAATATGCATGAGAGGAGAGGGTTTCATCCTCATAGGTGTCTGAAAGTTAGTCTGCAGTGATGATCCAGGCTGTGTCTGGTTTTGAGCAGAGAGGGGAGCAGTGCAACTGCCAGAGGTATGTCTTTGATCTCCTCCCATCTCCCTCCAGACTGTTAATTTCCCCAAGATTCATTTATGTCAGCTGTTTTTTTTTTGCTTCAAATGCTAATGCTAGGTGAGGTGGGTGGTAAAAAACCCCCAAACTGAGTGGATTCTGTTTGAAGATTTATTTATTTATTTGTTTGGTTTTCCTTTCCCATTTTTTCAGAAGTTTAATTCCCCAAACTCTGAATTCTCCAGCATGGCTAAAAACTGTTTTCAAAGTTTTATGATGTAGTTGTAGTAATTTCAGTCAATGAACCACAGTGAAAACTTCTCTTAATGCTTCATCTTGGCTTCCATTTCTCTTAACATGTGAATTAAGCAACTTTTAGTTGTGAAAAGTTTTGAGGTTTTGAGCATTATCTTTAAATAATATATGAAACCTTTTCCCCCTTGGATATCTTTACTCAGATGCTATTTGATGCTTTTGGCCTTTGAGACTGAAAGTAGCTGCTTAATTCTTGATACCTACTCTGCTCTTAGACACAAAACAAGCCAAGATAGAAGTGGTGCTGCAGGACAGGGGGAACTAGGAGGAGTCTGGGGAGAAGGAGGGAGCAGAGACTACAATCTTAGCTGGACAGGGAACAGTTTCCTGTGCCTGACAAGAAGCTGCCTTTGATAATTTTTTTCAAGTGTTGCACATTATCACAGAACCACAGAATTTTAGAGGTTAGAAGGGACCTCCAGAGATATCCAGTCCAATCCTGCTGCCAAAGCAGGATGACCCAGGGTAGTCTGCACAGGAATGATGCATCCAGATGGGGTTTGAATAGACATAGTCTCCTCCTCAGAGGAGGAGACTCCACAACCTCTTTGGGCAGCTTGTTCCAGGGCTCTGGCACCCTCACTCTGAAGAAGTTTCTCCTCATGTTGAGCTGAAGCCTTCTCTGTTCCAGTTTGGATCCATTGCTCCTTGTCTTATTGCTGTGTACCACTGAGAAGAGCTTGGCCCCTTCCACTTGATGCCCACCCATTTATAGACATTGATCAGATCTCCTCTCAGTCTTGTCCAGACTAAGCAGCCCCAGGGCTCTCAGTCTCTGTATAGGGGAGATGCTCAGGTCCCCAAATCATCCTCTTGGATCTCCATAGTGTTATCTGGAAGGAGGTTTATATTCACACAGAATTAACCAGGTTGGAAAATAACCTCTGAAATCATCAACCTATCACCTAACACCTTCTAATTAACTAAACCATGGCACCAAGTGCCTCATCCAGACTCTTTAAACACCTCCAGGGATGGTAACTCCACCACCTCCTCGGGCAGCCCATTCCTATGCCAATCACTCTTGCTGTCAAGAACTGCTTTCTAACATCCATCCTAAACCTGCCCTGATGCAGTTTGAGGCTGTGCCCTCTTGTTCTGTCACTGATTGCCTGGGAGAAGAGACTGTTCCCCAAAGAGCAGGTTTAATTGTTACCCAGGAGGCCTCCTTTTACAATTGTACTGTTTAAAAGCTGCAGTTTATGATGTTAGTAGTTTGGATGATGACTCTTTTGTTGGTGACTAGTCTTTGGACTAGACAATCTTAAAGGTCTTTTCAACCAAAGATATTCTTTGATGCATTTTGCAACTCCACTCTTTCTTTTTCACTGCTGTTCTTGTTCTTAAAGGAACATCCTTTGATGAGGCAATACTTTTAGATTTGATTTTGTCATAAAGTTTGAAAGCAAAAGTTTTAAATAGTAAACCACAGTATAAGGGTAGGATCACAGAAACATTCAGGTTGGAAAAGCCTCTCAGCATCACCAAGTCCAACCCAGAATCTTACTCTACAAGGTGCACCCTGAACCATATCCCCGAGCACCACATCCAAAACGCCTTTAAACACATCCAGGGTTGGTGATTTCACCACCTCCCTGGGCAGCTCATTCCAATGCCTGACCACTCTTGCCCTGAAAAAATGTTTCCTCATGTCCAATCTAAATCTACACAGTCTCAGCTTGAGGCCATTCCCTCTTGTTCTAACACTAATGACTTGTGAGCAGAGACCAGCACCAACCTCTCCACAGCCTCCTTTCAGGTAGCTGCAGACAGCCATGGGCTCTGTCCTCAGCCTCCTCTGTTTCACACTAACCATCCCCAGCTCCTTCAGTCTCTCCTCATCAGATTTATGCTCCAGGCCCTTCACCAGCTTTCTTTGCCCTCCTCTGCCCTGGCTCCAGCACAGGTAGCTGCAGACAGCCATGAGCTCTGCCCTCAGCCTCCTCTGTTTCACATTAACCAGCCCCAACTCCTTCAGTCTCTCCTCATCAGATTTATTCTCCAGGCCCTTCCCCAGCTTCCTTTGCCCTCCTCTGCACTGGCTCCAGCACAGGTAGCTTGTAGGCAGCCATGAGGTCTGCCCTCAGCCTCCTTATTTTCAAGCTAAACAGCCTCAGGTTCGACATAAAACTTTTAAGGTTTAGGATAATTTCATGGGGGAGCAGGAAGCTGCGAGGAGCGAACAAAGTGGGTCACAGGTGGAAAAAGAAGCCACGAGGCTACAAGGAGCAGCATGGCAGAAGAATTGGCTCACATGCATCATTTGCCCATCTTTTCTAAAGTGTCATTGAGATGCATTGCATTTTGTCTGAGCCCTGGCAGCCATTCTAGTCCAGCAGGTGTGCCATTTATCACCGTGCCAATGGTAAAAGCCTGCACTCTTCAACTTAATTAGAGATTTTAGCATGTGGGGAAAGTTGAACATCATTTTTTAGAAAGAGGAACCATCCCAGCTGCATTTGGGTTTCAGAAAGCTAAAAACATGGCAATATTTTTTTTTTAGTGTCAAAATTAGTTGCTTATATGTTCAACCTATCTTTTCTGCTGCATTCCATCTGTATATATTCTGCTGTTGCCATTCCATTGCTCCCTGCTTCCCTTTCTGAACTCCTTGTCCCAGTTACTGTAATTTTCTAGTAAAACTTCCTTTCTGGAGTTTGACCAAATACTTGTAATTGATCTTGACAGGCTGGAGAGGTGTGCCCATGCCAGCCTCATGAGCTTCAACAAGACCAAGTGCAGAGTACTGCAATCCCAGGCACTGATAAAGGCTGGGCAGTGACTGGCTGGAGAGCAGCCCTGAAGAAAAGGACTTGGGGGTGCTGGTGGATGAGAAGCTCAACGTGAGCCAGCAGTGTGCACTTGCAGCTCAGAGAGCAACCAGATCCTGGGCTGCAGCAAGAGAAGTGTGGCCAGCAGGGCCAGGGAGGGGATTCTGCCACACTACACCACTCTCATGAGACTGTGTCCAGTTCTGGAGCCTCTATTAGAGAAAAGATCTGGACATGCTGGAATGTGTCCAGAGAAGGGCCACAAGGATGATCAGAGGGCTGGAGCTCCTCTGCTATGAGGACAGGCTGAGAGAATTGGGACTGTTCACTTTGGAGAAGAGAAGGCTCTGAGGAGACCTTCTTATGGCCTTCCAGTATCTGAAGAAAGCTGGGGAGGGACTTTTTAGGGTGTCAGGTAGTGATAAGACTTGGGGGGAATGGATCCAAGCTAGAGGAGGGGAGATTTAGATTAGACATTATGAATAACTTCTTTAGCATGAGGGCTGTGAGAGACTGGCACAGGTTGCCCAGGGAGGTGGCAGAAGCCTCATCCCTGGATGTTTTTAAGGCCAGGCTGAATGTGTCTCTGGGCAACCTGCTCTAGTGTGAGATGTCCCTACCTGTGGCAGGGTGGTTGGAGCTAGATGATCCTTGAGGTCCCTTCCAACCCTGACAGTTCTGTAGTTCTGAGATAGCTAATTGACACTTAGAAGGAGATGTCTTAGTGAGAACACTGGGGACCAGCAAAGAGAGAATGAGTTTGAGTCTGCAACTGGGTGTCAAGGGATTACCTTGCACTTAATAGTTCTGAGTTTTGTATTTGCTCTGGTGTATGACCATGCAGTTTCTTAGGTACCAAAGTTTGGGCTCTTTGGTTTTATTTGGAAGTGTTACTAGATGCACCTGCTGCAACTTCAGGATAGATTCTTCCTCTCTACAGTAAAACATAGACTGAAATGAGCAATGTGGCATTTTGGTCACTCTCCTCACTTTTGCTGTTGCTTGTCAATTGTAGTTCTCGTTGGTTAGTTGCTTTTCCTTAGGGAAGTCAGAATCTAGCATGGAAGTACATCATCAATTCTCATAACTGTTGACTAGCTGATTTCATTAGTCTGTTTAGTGAGCTGATTTTTCACTGTTAAATGTGCCCTGATGGATGTGTTCACCTACAAATGGAATTCACAGGCTTTGGAAACGTGAAGCAGAATGATCAAGCTCCAAATGAATTCAGAGAGTTGTCTTGCAGTAGCATAGCTGTTGGCATGGATGATACCTGAGTTAGGGACTCTACCAGATGTGAAGTGGGTCCAGAGGAGGGCAACAAAAATGTTCAGAGGGTTGGAGCACCTCCCATAAGGGGCAGGCTGAAAGAGTTGGGGATGTTCAGCCTGGAGAAGAGAAGGCTTCCAGTACCTGAAAGGGGCTTACAAGAAGTATGTGGAACTGTTGGAGTGAGTCCAGAGGAGGCCACCAAGCTGCTCAGAGGGCTGCAGCAGCTCTGCTATGAGGACAGGTTGAGAGAGTTGGGGCTCTGCAGCCTGGAAAAGAAGACTTGGAGGAGACCTTGTGGTAGCCTTCCAGTATCTGAAGGTGGCTACAGGAAGGCTGTGGAAGGACTAATGACAAGGTCTTGTAGTGACAGGACGAGGAGGAAAGGGTTTAAACCGGCAGAGGGGAGATTTAAACTAGATGTAAGAGTTGCTTTCCAGTGAGGGTGGTGAGACACTGGTGCAGGTTGCCCAGGGAGGTTGTGGAGCACGGAAGCACTGAATGTGACCTTCTTGTGGCCTTCCAGGATCTGAAGGGGGCCTACAGAAAAGCTGGAGAGGGACTTTTTAGGCTCTCAGGGAGTGACAGGGCTGGGGGGAATGGAGCAAAGCTGCAGGTGGGGAGGTTCAGCCTGGCCGTGAGGAGGAAATTGTTCAGCATGAGAGTGGTGAGAGGCTGGAATGGGTTGCCCAGGGAGGTGGTTGAGGCCCCATGGCTGGAGGTGTTTAAGACCAGGCTGGATGAGGCTGTGGGCAGCCTGCTCTAGGGTAGGGTGTCCCTGGGCATGGCAGGGGGGTTGGAACTAGATGATCTTTGTGGTCCCTTCCAACCCTGACTGATTCTATGATTCTACTTTGTAGAATTCTCTTGGCTTCTCCATATCGAGTACTGTGTCCAGTTCTGGGCCCCCCAGTTTAGAAGGGACATTGAAATCCTTGAGTGTGTCCAGAGAAGGGCAACGAGGCTGGGGAGAGGCCTCGAGCACAGCCCTACGAGGAGAGGCTGAGGGAGCTGGGATTGTTTAGCCTGGAGAAGAGGAGGCTCAGGGCAGACCTTATTGCTGTCTACAACTACCTGAGGGGTGGTTGTAGCCAGGGGGAGGTTGCTCTCTTCTCTCAGGCAGCCAGCACCAGAACAAGAGGACACAGCCTCAGGCTGCGCCAGGGGAAATTTAGGCTCGAGGTGAGGAGAAAGTTCTGCACTGAGAGAGTCATTGGACACTGGAATGGGCTGCCCAGGGAGGTGGTGGAGTCGCCGTCCCTGGAGCTGTTCAAGGCAGGATTGGACGTGGCACTTGGTGCCATGGTCTAGCCTTGAGCTCGGTGGTGAAGGGTTGGACTTGATGATCTGTGAGGTCTCTTCCAACCTTGATGATACTGTGATACTATGATACTATGATATTTCTTTTAGCCCCAAAGCACTTTCCTTGAGTAAAACTGTAAGGCTTCACCTCCTTGAAACTTGTTTCAGCCTCGAGTGTTCTTTGTGAGAACTTCTGATCTCTTGAAGCTTTCTGTGCTGACGTTTCCCACGCTCTGATGTTGAGCTGTAAACAAGCAGTGTACTAGCAGATGGTTGCAGTAGTAGTGTACAGTCTGCTGTGCTGTGTAGTATTTTAAATGGAATAGAATACAACACATAGAGACTATGTTAAAAAAATAAAAGATGTATTTTTCTTTTCTCCTACAGCTCCTGGAGGGAAGCTTTGCCAGAGAAGTTAGCCATGAAGTGGATGGCCTCATATTTCAGCCAACAGGAGTAAGTAATATAAAAGAGGATTTTACTCTCTTCACATTCAAATTCTCACCCTTCCTCCCCACTCATCCACCTGATCTTTGTTTTGCTTGGAATTACTTTTCAGTGTTGGCTTTGATTTCTGAACTCAACTGTTTGCAATCTAATTGGCAGTCTGTGTGACTTCAGATTAATTTGTGCAGGTAGTTTTCAGGAGTCAGCTCATGAGGTTTTTTGGGTGTGTTCTATGACTTGGCTGCTAAATGTGGGAGGATTTTTTTCTGCCTGTGAGTCTTTCAACCATTAATTTGAGCTTGCAGATTATTTTTCTTCCTCCAGGATGTTCACACCTTTAAAATGGTAATGAAATCTGTGATTTGAAGTTGTTTTAATGTGGTTAAAGCATGATATTGTGGCCTTTCAGTATCTTAAAGGGGCTCACAAGAAAGCTGGGGAGGGATTTTTTAGGGTGTCAGGTAGTGATGGGACTGGGAGGGAACGGAACAAAGCTGGTAATGGGTAGATTCAGATGGGATGTTAGGAAGAAGTGTTAAGAAGAAGTGGTGAGAGCCTGGAAGGGGTTGCCCAGGGAAATGGAAGCCTCATCCCTGGAGGTATTTAAGGCCAGTCTGGATGAGGCTGTAGAGAGTCTGATCTAGTGTGAGGTGTCCCTGGGCATGGCAGGGGGGTTGGAAGTAGACAATCCTTGTGGTCTCCTCCAACCCTGACTGATTCTGTGATTCTATGACTCTGTGATTCTATGATATATTCTTGAGCCATGGCTGCTAGTATAAAGAAATATTGCTGGGCTGGGGAAAAGTCACAAGAACAACCATGGGAAAAGAATGTAAATGGTTCTCCAGCAGGAAGAGTGGCTTGAAAGCCAATCAGTAGCATGACCTCATCCCTCTGGATGAGGCACTTAGTGCTATGGTCTAGTTGACTGGATAGGGCTGGCTGATAGATTGGACTGGATGATCTTGGAGGTCTCTTCCAACCTAGTTGATTCTATTCTATTCTATTCTATTCTATTCTATTCTATTCTATTCTATTCTATTCTATTCTATTCTATTCTATTTGTGCTCCTTTTGACTGCAGATTGTGCTGTATAGCACAACTACAGGACTGTAGCATCATCCATGTTGGCCTTTCCTTTGGTTGTAAAACAAGAAATCGTTTCTGATTGTTTGAAATTTGTCAGGTTTTTCTGCCCTTACTCAGAGAAAACATCTGTATCAATTTTCCAGATACACCAGGGTTTTTTAATTCTGGTGGTCTTCTTGTCTTGTAGATCTTAGCAAGCATGATGAGACTCCCATCTGAAAACAAGATTAGCTTCTCTGTTGCAAACTCCACACAGAATCACAGAATTTCTTAGATGGGAAAAGACCTTCAAGCTCCTCCAGTCCAATCCTTAGTTTCACACTGACAAGTCCTTGACTAAACCAAATCCCTCAGCACAACAGCTCTCATCACTATGAATCGCTATGGTTGGAAAGGACCACCAGCATCAGCCAGTCCAACCTTCATCTCAGCATCCTTCATCACTATAGCTACAAGCACCACATCCACTCCTCTTAGCCATATCAGCTAACCACAAACTAGCTGAGCAATTAAACCATGTGCCTAGATACTGCCAATGCACAGCAAAACTTATAGGGTAAAGAGAATGAATCCTTTCATAAGAAGTCCTGATTGTGTCTTAGAATATTGGTTGAAATCTAAAGCAATTGTAAAAGCTTCTCAGAGCTTCCTTCATGAATATCAGAGGTTAAACTGTGTAAAGTTCCTACAGATACATTTGAAATTGCCTTCTCTGGCTGCAATTAAATTACTGGATAATTACCTCTCTGTCTGCTGTTGGAGGAAATTAATTTCTGCTCTGTTTTGTGTTTCTAGAAGTTGTGTTTTCTAATGTAGCATATTGAGAAATTGATAACCCTTAATTATCCATAAATGCTTATGAAGGTTTTTCAGTTTTAAAGTCTGGGATAGATTTCCTTAGGCTATTTGAATGTTCACATTTCAGTATTATTTCAGGATTTATGGAATGTGAGTTTGTTGCCTCTTACTGCTCTGAGGAGACCTTAGTGTGGCCTTCCAGTATCTGAAGGGGACTACGAGAAAGCTGGGGAGAGATTTTTTAGGGTGTTGGGTAGTGAAAGGACTGGGGGGGAATGGATCCAAGCTGGAGGAAGGGAGATTTAGATTAGGTATTAGGAAGAAGTTCTTCAGCATGAGGGTGGTGAGACACTGAAACAGTTTGCCCAGGGAGGTGGTGGAAGCCTCATCCCTGGGTGTTTTTAAGGCCAGGCTGGATGTGTCTGGTCTTCTTCCTGTGCTGTAGATCTTAGCAAGCATGATGATACTCCCATCTCAAAATAAGATTAACTTCTCTGTTGCAAACTCTACACAGCAGCTAACTACAAACTAGCTGAGCAACCTGATCTAGTGTGATGTGTCCTTGCCTGTGGCAGGGGATTTGGATCTGAATGATCCTTGAGGTCTCTTCCAACCCTGACAATTCTATGATTAAATTGATTTTCCTCTATCAAGCAACGTGCAATTTTCTCAGTGGCTTTTGTAGTTGATAAAATGTAAATAATATATTGAGAACAAACTTAATTTGACTATACTTACTAATTTGGAAAGAAGTATTAAGACTGATTAATTGAAAAGAGTGAAGCTGATCCAGGCAGCTGGCAGTTTGTGTGACAGAGGGGATAAATTAATAGGGAACTCTGCAAGGGCAGCAGGGTATGACCATGCATAGATGATCCCTTCGGAATGCTCACTGAAATAATTTTGCTTTTTACATTATAGCTGCAGTTATCTTTCTCCCCTATTGCCACATACCTGCTGTGTTTGGGGTAGAGACCTGAATTTCAGCCATCATGAGACGTTAGAAATCTCTTTGTCTCAAGTGAAAAGACCCTGGCATGTCAAGAAGAAATAACTGTTAATAACTATCTTTATTGACAGGTTTGATCTTGCAGAAAATGAGAACTGACAGAAATGATGCTGAGTTTTAGAAGTTCAGGGAAAATTAGGAACATCTTTTGGGAGCTCCTGAAGTGTCATTTGCCAGTGGAGAAGAAAACAAAAGTAGACAGGAACTGGAGGGAATTGACAAAGGAAGATAAAGTGGCAGCAGAGAAGGATGAATAGAATGTGGCTGTTTACAGACAGGAAAAGATCCATAATACATTCCACACTTTTATTAGTTAGAGCAAAATGCAGAAATTAACTGTTTGATATGAAGAATGTTGAGCTTAGTTCAGTCTGTTTGAAAGGCTTCTCTCTGGTTTTGCTTTATTTTTTATCAGAGATCATAGATTCAACCAGGTTGGAAGAGACCTCCAAGCTCATCCAGTCCAACCTAGCACCCAGCCCTATCCAGTCAACCAGACCATGGCACTAAGTGCCTCATCCAGGCTTTGCTTCAACACCTCCAGGGATGGGGACTCCAGCACCTCCCTGGGCAGCCCATTCCAATGCCAATCACTCTCTCTGGCAACAACTTCCTTCTGATATCCAGCCTATACCTCCCCTAGCACAACTTGAGACTGTGTCCCCTTGTTCTGTTGCTGGGTGCCTGGCAGAAGAGACCAACCCCACCTGGCTACAGCCTCCTTTCAGGTAGTTGCAGACAGCAATGAGCTCTGCCCTGAGCCTCCTCTTCTGCAGGCTGCACACCCCCAGCTCCCTCAGCCTCTCCTCATAGGGTTTGTGTTGATCTCTAATCTTAGGCACAAGCATCAAGACCTTTCTATATGGATTTATTCCAGCATCATTGGTGCTGGGAGTCAACATGGGTGGAGAAACAGTGTTCTGTTGGCTTTTAAGTTTGGTTTAGTTCTGATTTAGAGTAAAAATGCAACTACCCAGAATGATTTGGGAATATGAGTTATGCTTTTAGCCTCTTGAGAGCTCTGCTTTTTCTCACTTTGTGTTGAGTTTGAAAAACTCAAAGAGTTTGTGTTGAGTTTGATGTCAAAGGCCTGGGGATTGGTTCCATTTTGAGAAATTGGCATGCTTTAAGGAAAAGGGATTTGTGGCAAAGTTTTGCAGGGCCTTCAGATAGATACAGGCTTAGTTTTCTTCTGTTTGTCTTCCTCATGCTATAAATAGCAAGATCCTTGTGCTGACGCAGAAGTTGTTTGCATTGTGACTGATGATGGTAGCAACAACATTAAGGAGCAAGGAAATTGTTTTCTGCCTGTGCAGGTTAGTTTATTTTGCAAGGCCATGCTAACTATTCCTAATCCACCACTTACTTGTGTTAATTGGATTAGTTATTGCCCAGGGTATACAACTACTTGAATTTCACACTGACAGTTGAAAGGCAATGACTGAAGCCTCGCTTCTTCCTCTTCCCTCCCTTTCCAGAGACTGAAAGACTCTCTGAAAGACTTTTGCAGCTCATGAATAGAGCATGCTCAGTGGAAGTGATGGAGGCTTTTGCCTCATTTGTGGTTTAAGAATGCTGTGTAGGTGATTGGATGTGATGTGCCCCTTCGTAGTGCCCCTCTGCGTGCCCCCACATGAACCTTCTGTTCTCTAACGACTCCGTGGTGAGAGACAAACACAAGACAATGTTTTCTTACTGTCGTTTCTGTTCTTCCCCTTGTACTTTTTTCCTTTCCTCTTTTTCCTTCTCATGCATCCTCTCTCTCCAGTGGCCTGTCTCCCACATTCCTCTTGCTTTCCCTTTTACGTCGCTCCTCTCTGATGCTTCTCTTCCCCGCATCATCTTCTATCCATTTAAGATGCTACCAATATAGCTCCCATATGGCTAAGTCAGCTCCATTCCATCTGATCAGCTTTCTGATCCCTCTACATGTAACAGGTTGGCAGAGCAGGGACCGAAGCTAAGTGCTAATTAGGAGGAGTGAAACAGGCCAGCAAGAAACTTCATGGACAGGTATGTCAGTATGGGATTGTGCCCTAGGCAATGAGTGAATTAGCTTGCAGGTAAAGTCAAATGTGTAACTCACAGCTTGTGAATGCTTGTCTCAAGATTGGAAGCTTTTTTTCTGTCTTCTAAAAGGTTACTTGAAAGCAGTGAACAACTTCTGCATTTGTTTCAGAGCGCTTGCAGATTGCCAGCCTGTATGTTTTTAAATGGAAATCTCAAGAAAGGCCTCTTATCTCGCAGTGGCAGAATCAGCTCCCTGATCTATGCCCACTCATCAGTGAAATTACTTCTAGTATCTGCCTTGTAAATCATAACTTTGCTTAGATGTCTCAGACTGCCTTAGTTTTTATGCTAGAAGTCTCTTCATAACTGCCTTGCTCGCTACCTTAGAGCTATGATTTTCCCTTGCTTGGCGAAAGGACGCCAGAGTTATTTTCCTACGTGAGCTGCCTGCAAGAAGGCTTCAGTGGGCATCAGCTAGGAAGTTGATAGGGTTTGTAGAGCATCTGTGGAAAGCTTGAATCAGAGTTTATTCTCTTAAAGTCACAGAATCACAGAATTAACCAGGTTGGAAAAGATCTCTAGGATCATCGAGTCCAACCTATCTCTTAGCTCCTTACAATTGACTAGACCATGGCACCAAGTGCCTCATCCAGCCTCCTCTTAAATACCTCCAGGGATGGTGACTCCACCACCTCCCTGGGCAGCCCATTCCAATACCACTCTTGCTGTGAAGAACTTCTTCCTAACGTCCAGCCTAAACATGCCCTAGTACAGCTTGAGGCTGTGTCCTCTTGTTCTGTCAGTGGATGCCTGGCAGAAGAGACCAAGCCCACCTGGCTACAACCTCCCTTCAGGTAGTTGTAGTCATCAATGAGGTCTCTCCTGAGCCTCCTCTTCTCTGTGCTGAACACCCCCAGCTCCCTCAGCTGCTCCTCACAAGGCTGTGCTCCATGTCCCTTACCAGCCTTGGTGCCCTTCTCTGGAAATGTTCAGCCATCTCAACACCTTTCTTAAATTGAGGGGCCCAGAACTGGACACAGGACTCAAGGTGTGGCCTAATCAGTGCTGAATACAGGGGCAGAAGGACTTCCCTGGTCCTGCTGGTCACACTGTTCCTGATACAAGCCAGGATGCCATTGGCATTCTTGGCCACCTGGGCACACTGCTGGCTCATGTTCAGCTGCTGTCGACCAGTACCCCCAGGTCCCTCTCTGCCTGGCTGCTCTCCAGCCACTCTGTCCCCAGCCTGTAGCACTGCTTGGGGTTGTTGTGGCCAAAGTGCAGAACCTGGCACTTGGACTTGTTAACCAACTCCATCTTCTCCTCCATCTTTTTATCTCTGAGATGTTTTTGCGCTGGCTCAGGCTGATTTTTGTTTGCTGCTTCTCTGTGATCTTATTTCAGATGAGGAACAAGGTCCAGTTGGGTGGGGTTGGGATTTTTCCGGAGAGGGGAGGAGAGCAGCTGCTGAGCTCTGTTCTTCCAAGATAAGTGGTCTTCTAAAGAATAGCTGAGTTACTTAACACATAACTCTCCATCCTGAATGCTAACAAAAAGCTTTGCCTTTAAAATGAGAGGAGAGTAATGAGCAGGAGTTTATTACTGACTAACATTGCACAAGTTTTTAATACATCTTCCTTCCCCTGCCTTAGCAGACTTAGTGGTGATCTGCTGTGCTTGGTTGCCTGTTAATTATTTGTGCTATTCTCATTGTGTTATTTTCTGTCCTTGTAAAAGCTCATCCAAAGTCACTGAAGTTAATTGTAAAAGCTCATCCCAAACCATTGAAGTTAACATCAAACGGAATAGCCAGGTGGGGGTCGATCTCTTCTCCCAGGCAAGCAGCAACAGAACAAGGGGACACAGCCTCAAGCTGTGCCAGGGGAGGTCTAGGCTGGATGTTAGGAGGAAGTTGTTGGCAGAGAGAGTGATTGGCATTGGAATGGGCTGCCCAGGGAGGTGGTGGAGTCACCATCCCTGGAGGTGCTCAAGCAAAGCCTGGCTGAGGCACTTAGTGCCATGGTCTGGTTGATTGGCCAGGGCTGGGTGCTAGGTTGGACTGGATGATCTTGGAGATCTCTTCCAACCTGGCTGATTCTATGACTCTGCACAGCCTAACAAATGTTCCTCTAGCTGAAGAAATCACATTTACCAAAGAGGTATTCTGTAGATACAAGAAAGGCTTCAGTAATGAGTGTCAGCACAGAGACTGATGTAAGTTGTTCTCTCTGAATTCTCATCCCTACTGCTGCAAACTTGAGAGGAGGAAAATAAGATAAAATAAAAATCAATCACTCTCTGCATTTATGTTAAAGAAGTGTCCAGGGTTAGAGTGGATCCCTCCCCTGGTAGAGGAAACTCATTCTCTCTGGGAAGAACTTTCTCCTGACATCCAGCCTGTACCTCCCCTGGCACAACTTGAGGCTGTGTCCCCTTGTTCTGTTGCTGCTTGCCTGGCAGAAGAGCCCAACCCCACCTGGGTGCAGCCTCCTTTCAGGGAGCTGCAGACAGCAATGAGCTCTGCCCTGAGCCTCCTCTTCTGCAGGCTGCACACCCCCAGCTCCCTCAGCCTCTCCTCACAGGGCTGTGCTCCAGGCCCCTCCCCAGCCTTGCTGCTCTTCTCTGGACACCTTCCAGCACCTCAACATCTCTCTTGAATTGAGTAGCCCAGAACTGGACGCAGTACACAAGGTACGCATCTTGAGTACTGTGCACCGTTCTGGGCTCCTCGGTTTAAGAAAGATGTTGAGATGCTTGAATGTGTTGAGGTGATTAGGGGTATGGTTTAAGGTGAGTCTTGTAGAGTAGGGTTATAGGTTGGACTTGGTGGTCCTGAGAGTCTTTTCCAACCTGGCACATGTTTGGGTGATTCTGTGTCCGGAGGAGGGCACCAAGGTTGGTGAGGGGGCTGGAGCACAGCCCTGTGAGGGGAGGCTGAGGAAGGTGGAGGTGTGCAGCCTGGAGAAGAGAAGACTCAGGGCACACCTCATGGCTCTCCACAACTACCTGAAAGGAGGTTGTAGCCAGGTGGGTTTCTGTCTCTTCTCCCAGGCAACCAATTACAGAAGGAGGGGACACAGCTGTGCCAGGGCAGGTTTATGCTGGATGTTAGGAGGAAGTTCTTTACAGTGAGGGTGGTGAGACACTGGCACAGGTTGCCCAGGGAGGTTGTGGATGCTTCCTCCCTGGCGGTGTTTAAGGCCAGGCTGGATGAGGCCTTGAGCAGCCTGCTCTCGTGGGAGGTGTCCCTGCCTATGGCAGAGGGTTGGAGCTGGATGATCCTTGAGGTTCCTTCCAACCTAAACCATTCTATGATTCTGTGATTAATTGGCATTGGAATGGGCTGCCTGGGGAGATGATGGAGTCATTGTCCCTGAAAGTGTTTAAAAAGAGCCTGGATGTGGCACTTGGTGCCATGGTTTAGTTGATTTGATGTGTTGGTGATAGATTGGACCTGATGATCTCAAAGGTCTTTTCCAACCTGCTTGATTCTGTGGTTCTGTGATTCTGTGATAATGCTAAGACTGCTTGATTTTAATGTTTCTTTTCTCCTCTCGAGTTTGCAGCATTAGAGATGAGAAACCAGAGAGAACAATTTTCATCAGCCTTTGTGCTGACACACATGACTGAAACCTTTCTTGTATCTCCAGAACATCTCTTTGCTAAATGTGATTTCTTGTGCAAGAGGAAAGTTTGTGCCTGGCTGGGTTAGCAGTGTCAGAGGATGCTGCTGTCCTGTCACTGTGCACTCTCTGTGCTGTTGCGGTTTTTCCTTCAACAGACAGCTGGCTGTCAATCTCCTCAAGTGCCACTGAGCTTTACAACTCTTTCCTGCCTGTGAATGGTTGTTATAGTCCATCTCCATGGTAATGTTCCTTGCAATTCATCTCTTCAGTAGCCAGCCATATCTCAAATACACCAGTCTATCATATGCTTTGTGAACATACTCAAATTTCTTAGCAGTGCACAGTGCTTCTTTGGCAGTTTTTCTCTGTGAAAGTTTTACATCAACTCAAGTTTGTCTTTGCTGTCTTGAAGTGATTTGTTTTCTACTTCCTTTTACTTAAAGAACAAACCCAACAAATCTCATCCCGTTGGCCTCTGCACACCCATCCAGCCTCTCCAGGTCCCTCTGCAGGGCTCTCCTACCCTCCAACAGCTCCACACCTTCTCCTAGCTTGGTGTCATCTGCAAACTTACTGATGTTGGACTCAATCCCCTGGTCCAGATCATCAACAAAGATATTGAACAGGACTGTGCCCAGGACTGATCCTTGGGGAACAACACTAGTGCCAGCTGCCAACTGGATGTGGCACCATTCACCATCACTCTCTGGGCCTGGCCATAGAATGCTCTGCATTGGAAGGGACCTCCAAAGGTCATCCAGTCAACCCCCCTGCAGTCAGCAGAGTCATCCTTAACTAGATCAGGTTGCCCACAACCCCGTCCAGCCTCACCTTGAATATGTTCAGGAATGGGGCCACAACCACCTCCTTGTTCAACCTCTTCCAGTGTTCCACCACCCTCATGGTGCAGAACCTGTTCCTAACCTCCAATCTCAATCTGCTCTGCTCTAGTTTGAAGCCATTGCCCTCCTCCTGTCCCTGCAGCCCTTTGCAAACAGTCTCTCTCCAGCAAAATGTCTCTGTCCTGCTAGTTTGGTACAGAAGGGGAAAATGAGGAGAAGCCTTAGGTGGAAATCCCAGATATCCAAAGTGCAGATATTCTGTGCTCTTGGAATTGTTCCATGAGGACACTATCAGTATGCTTATTAAATCCCTCTGAATGTTTTGACAGGTTGGAGCTGACAATCAGTAGGTTGCTTGTTTCCAAACAGTGATCACTGGAAATCCCAGGAAAATCATATATCTGTGTGTCCACCCAACCATTGAAAGTGATTTATGCAACACAGGACTCTCTGGAGAGAAGTTTTATCTTAGGAGAGCAATTAAAATGTGTGTCTTAGGGACATGTCTGTTCTGAAGAAAAGGAACAGAAGAATAACAAAGGAGAAACTATCAGATAAATTCTGTTTCTGAAACCTTCAGGACATTTCTTCAGAGTACTGAAATGCTTTTGGAAGGATCTGTTTGAGTTTTTGGAAGAGAATCAGCAGCACTGTTTAAAATACACAGCACAGCAGTATTTCCATATACCAAGAGTATAGAAAAGCTACTTCTCCCTTCTCTTTATGAGGTATGGGAACAGAACTGAAGATACTGCCATGGTCTGGTTGACTGGCTATGGCTGGGTGCTAGGTTGGACTGGATGAGCTTGGAGGTCTTTTCCAACCTGGTTGATGCTGTGATTCTATGATATTCTATATAATTTTTCAGGTGAGGGATCATAGAATATCATACAATCATAGCATCAACCAGGTTGGAAAAGACCTCCAAGCTCATCCAGTCCAACCTAGCACCCAGCCCNACACAGCACTCAAGGTGTGGCCTGAGCAGTGCTGAGTAAAGGGGCAGAATAACCTCCCTTGTCCTGCTGGCCACACTGTTCCTGATGCAGGCCAGGATGCCATTGGCTCTCTTGGCCACCTGGGCACACTGCTTGCTCATCTTCAGCCTACTCAAATACCTTTTAGTTATTGTTAAACTTTTCTCTTTTAACTTCCAAATCAAAGTGAGACTGTTTGTTTGGGTGTGTTTTACCTTTTCCTCTCTACATCTAATTCCCTTTCTTTCACAAAAAAAAAGGGGGGTGGGGTGGGGAAGAGGGAAAGGCATCCTAGAAATTGTTATTGGTTTTATTAACTGTATTTGAGTCCCTGGGAAATTTATCTAGAACTGAGACAAGCTCCCTTCCAACCTTGACAACTCTGTGATTCTGTGATAATGTTTATGACTCTTTGTTCACAATTTAATAGGCTTCTGCAGCATAAAGCTTATTTTCTGTGCTGCCTGCACCTGTTTATGCAAGACCTGGCATTTTAATTGCAAAAATATTGTGGCAGTTTTCATTTGTTTTTAAATTTGGACTGCTGACTGCTTTTTATTTCCTAGGTTGGAGGAGCAGGTAGTACTGTGTGCCACGTGTCTAGTAACACTCAGATAAGCAAAACTTACCTTGCTGATCACATCAGAAAATAAACTTAGCAATCACTGTCTTAGAATGAGCTGAGATAGTAGTTTTTGTCAGAGACATGAGCTGCATACAAAGAGTTCACAAACAAGACCTAAGCTGAGAGTCATTCCCCTAGCTTGGATTGCTACTCACTGAGCTGCTTTGTCTGTGTGGAGGGCAGCTCCAATGCTAGTAAGAATCTTCAGCTGGTTCTGAGAATTTTGGTTGCTGGGTTGGTTGATTTAAAAAAGCCCAACATCTCTATGAAGGCAGGGAGCAAGGGCTGCTGAGGTGCAGGGAGCAAGGACTGCTGAGGATGCTGAGACACTGAATCGAGTTGCCCAGGGAAGTGCTGGAACCCTCATCCCTGGAGGTGTTTAAGGCCAGGCTGGATGAGGCTGTAAAGAGCCTGATCTAGTGCGAGGTGTCCCTGCCCATGGCATGGGAGTTGGAATAGGCTACTGAGGGAGGTGGTGGAGTCACTATCCCTTGAGATGTTCAAAAAAAGACTGGGTTAGGCACTTAGTGCCATGGTCTGGTTGACTGGATAGGGCTGGGCGATAGGTTGGACTGGATGATCTTGGAGGTCCCTGCCAACTTGGTTGATTCTATGAACTAGATGATCCTTGAGGTCCCTTCCAACCCTGACTGATCCTATGATGCTATGAACTAGATGATCCTTGAGGTCCCTTCCAACCCTGACTGATCCTATGATGCTATGAACTAGGTGATCCTTGAGGTCCCTTCCAACCCTGACTGATTCTGTGATTCTAAGTCAGAGCTGCAAGGATTAATTTCTCACAAAGAGCAGACAGGAACTGTTTGTTTTCTGCTTTGGCTATTTTTTTTTCCTTAGAGAGGGACTTTTGTCATTATCCAAATTACTCTTCTGAAAATGCAGCCTTAGGTCTGTCTTATGGCAAACTTGAAAGAGAAAATACAGACTTGATTTTTTTCCCTGTGTACTTCTTTGTTTCCTCTTCCCTTCTTTGCATCTCCAAGCACACCAGCTTGCTGCTTGCAGAGTAAAAGCACTGCAGAGCACATGCTGAATTCTGCTGGTTATTATATTATCATACTCTCATATTTGATGTGTGTTTTCCTGTGGAACTAAGGATGTAAAACACGAGGCTTGCTGGTTTAATGCCTACAGATAATGATGAATTTACCATGATTAAGATGCATCTCTTTATAGTTTAATACATTAGAACATGTTGGTTGGAAAGGGAGGTTTCTGTTTCTTATAAGGCAGCACAGGATTCAATATTCCAAGCAAGACTCATTAATATTTAATTCAAGGAGATTTGTAGCCCTCTAAAATGTAATAAGCTGGCCCTTGATGACAATTCTGTGGAACTGGCGTTTGGCAACATGGAGGAGGGGGAAAAAAGTCCTGCTGGCAATGCTGTGCATCATCTTTCATGCATATCTGTTCAGCTCTAGGGGCTTTTTAGCTCTGGAATTAAAAAGAGAAATGAGACTATGTCTGAGAGCAGCATGCTGCAATTGCTTAGTTTGTACTTGTGCAGTTCTCCTTATGTTCAGATTAGCTGAAAGCTGCAGCACTTTGTTTGTCTCTTGCTGTAAGGCTTTGTTCTGGTTTTCAAGGTTGGCAGTCCTTAAGAAGCATTTGGAAATAAAAACCTTGGCTGGAGCTGCTCTGCTATGAGGACAGGCTGAGAGAGCTGGGGTTGTTCTGTCTGGAGAACAGAAGGCTCCCAGGAGACCTTATTGTGGCTTTCCAGTATCTGAAGGGGGCTACAAGAAAGCTCTGAGGGAGCTGGGATTGTTTAGCCTGGAGAAGAGGAGGCTCAGGGGTGACCTTATTGCTGTCTACAGCTACCTGAGGGGTGGTTGTGGCCAGGAGGAGGTTGCTCTCTTCTCTCAAGCAGCCAGCACCAGAACAAGAGGACACAGCCTCAGGCTGTGCCAGGGGAAGTTTAGGCTCGAGGTGAGGAGAAAGTTCTTCACTGAGAGAGTCATTGGCTACTGGAATGGGCTGCCCAGGGAGGTGGTGGAGTCGCCGTCCCTGGAGCAGTTCAAGGCAGGATTGGACGTGGCACTTGGTGCCATGGTCTAGCCTTGAGCTCTGTGGTGAAAGGTTGGACTTGATGATCTGTGAGGTCTCTTCCAACCCTGATGATACTGTGAGACTGTGAAACCTGATGGAGGACTTCTTAGGGTGTCAAGTAATAATAGGATTGGGGGGAATGGTTCAAAGCTAGAGCAGGGGAGATTTAGATTAGATGTTAGGAAGGAGTTCTTCAGCATGAGGGTGGTGAGAGACTGGCACAGGTTGCCCAGGGAGGTGGTGGAAGCCTCATCCCTGGAAGTTTTTAAGGCCAGGCTTGGCCATGGCTGTGAGCAGCCTGCTCTAGTGTGAGGTGTCCCTGCCCATGGCAGGAGGGGTTTGTAACTGGATGATCTTTGAGGTCCCTTCCAGCCCTGACAATTGTGTGATTCTGTGAAATACATTTTTGCATCCTTCTGTTTAGGGTTGGCATTTTTCAGTAATCTTCATGAGCTGTAAGGTGATTTGCTGAGAAATTATTCCTGGCATATTGATTTTCATCATAGCTGAAGAAAAATGTCAACAAAACCAATGTTATGATGAAGCCTTAAATTTACAGGTTGTAGCTCCTGCAAATGTGGTCTTTAATACTGATAAATGACCCAACTTCCATATCAGATTATCATAGTGAGTCAGCCAAGAGCACTGCTGCTCTGCTCATGGAAATTCTTTTGTTACACTGGGGATGTTTCTGCTGTCAGACTTCAAGCACTGAATACTTCCTGCTGATCCAACTCAACTTCTGTGAGATTTCTAGGAGCCTTTGATCACTAACTAACCATCCACAAAGACCTAAGTCCTCTGAAAGACTGAGTTCCCTCTCTGGTGTAAATTCAAGTGACTACACTTAAGCTTGAATTGGGACAGAGGTAGTGAAAATGAAAGGACAGAAGTTGTGGAGAGAAATTGAGGCCACAAAGCTTTGAGAAGTGAGAGAAGATTTAGGCTGTAAAAGGACATAAAGAATAAGGTTCATACAATGTGTCCAGGAAAGGGCAACAAAGCAGGTGAGAGGCCTGGAACACAAACCCTATGAGGAGAGGCTGAGGGAGCTGAGGTTGTTTAGCCTGGAGAAGAGGAGGCTGAGGGCAGAGCTCATTGCTGTCTACAACTACCTGAAGGGAGGCTGTAGCCAGGTGGGGTTGGGCTCTTCTGCCAGGCAAGCAGCAACAGAACAAGGGGACACAGCCTCAAGTTGTGCCAGGGCAGGTCTAGGCTGGATGTTAGGAGGGAGTTCTTGCCAGAGAGAGTGATTGGCATTGGAATGGGCTGCCCAGGGAGGTGGTGGAGTCGCTGTGCCTGGAGGTGTTGAAGCAAAGCCTGGATGAGGCACTTAGTGCCATGGTCTGGTTGATTGGCTAGGGCTGGGTGCTAGGTTGGACTGGATGAGCTTGGAGGTCTCTTCCAACCTGGCTGATTCTATAAAGTGCTCCAATGAAGCAACTGTACTTAGCACTTTATGCAGTGAAAATTAATATGTTCTTCAACATCACTGGCTTCTGGCAACTGAGGATTCTTTCCACAGTAAAAGTGTGCAAGGAAGATTAAGAAGGAAGATGTTCTCCCTGACACTCAATATGTTTGGTGAGTAAGGGAGAAGAATGATAAGCATTAGTGTAGGAGTGTAAAGGGGAATAAAAAAGGAGTGGGAGAAGGTTATCATCTTGGTTCTCCCAGCAGTTTGCTTCAGACTCATCCCTTCATCCTTTATCAGCAGCTTCAACAGCTGTGAATTAAGAGGTAGTGTCTTAAACAGCCCTCTGGAGGTGAATTTGGATAGAGCCATGCTAAACATACAATGGGAAGAGAATATTAACATTTAAAATGTGAAGAGTTATCAACCATAGAATGGCTTTTGAAAGGTCATCTTTGTATACACAGAAAGCATCAGCTGAGCATTCTTATGGCATCTGGCAATACAATTGTGCAAAGGTTGGGGTTTTTTCTGCTTTGTTTCCTAGATTTCAAGTAGTTTTGTGTGAAAATAATCAGCTAATCAAATGGAATTAAAATAGCTCCTGCCCTGCACAGTTCATGCTGTTGGCTGAGGACTGCAAAGACTACACTTCTGTTGGGTATATTAACACCTAAGTAGGTCTGAAAGAATAGCAGGAATACAAACAGCCATCAGTGGTCTCAGCTCTGAAGATTCTTATTTGTGCAATATTAGGAGCTTTCAGAGATGTCATAATATCCACCACTGTTCTGGGCAGCCCAGTCTCAAGTTGTGCCAGAGGAGGTCTAGGCTGGATGTTAGGAGGAAGTTGTTGGCAGAGAGAGTGATTGGCATTGGAATGGGCTGCCCAGGGAGGTGGTGGAGTCACCATCCGTGGAGGTGTTGAAGAAAAGCCTGGATGAGGCACTTAGTGCCATGGTCTGGTTGATTGGTTAAGGCTGGGTGCTAGGTTGGGCTGGATGAGCTTGAAGGTCTCTTCCCACCTGGTTGATTCTATGATTAGATAGGGCTGGGTGCTAGGTTGGACTGGATGAGCTTGAAGGTCTCTTCNATTGTTGTGTCTTCTAGTTCCAGATCACCATACTAAATGAAAGGACAAATAAAAAGAGAAGTGATGGAGAATCAGTTTCTGCTGCTTAATGTGCTTGGGAGGAGGAGGAGACAGGGAAGAGCAATGAGTAATTTTGTGGCTGCTACATTCACATTCCTATAACCATGGGTATTTGGCTGCAAGCTGAACTTCATTTATCAAATATTAATAAGATTAATATGTAAATGACATTAGTTATGAAGAAAATTTCCTCCTATTTTTTTCTCCTTGCTTAATGGAATATTGAGAGAAGCTATCAGTATAGTTGTGAAACAAGATGTTTAATGGAGCTGGAGGTATAAAGCTAAATTAAAGTGCAAAGCAGAAGACATTTAGCCCAATAATTACCTAAGAACTCCAATATAAATATTGTATTAACGTGAAGTTCAGAGGCACTTTTCATAAAGGCATTTGAAAAAGACCTATTCAAATATGAACAGATTAATTTCTGCATTCAGGTTAACCTCCTCAACCTGATTTGCATTGCAGTATTAAAATCCTAGGCATAAACCATCATCTAACACTGTTTAAATGAGTGCACAGTAGTAGGATGTTTTGCTTTGCAGTCTGCTGTTGCAGTTCAGCCCTAATATGTCAGAAGAAGTTTTGATTATAACCATTTCCTTTCTGCTTCATAGAGCTCTGAGCCACATTTTCATAGGAGGCAAATCAGTAGCATTTTCACAAGGAAAACTGCTGCTTGTGGCTAACCAATACTAATGCATTAAAAATCATTATTCCTACTTGGCCCTTTTAGCTCTCTAAAGGAAAGAAATACCAGAACACAGCCAAGTTGCTGTGTCTTGGAACATGTGTTAATTTTATTTCACTTTTAAAAGTGTAAGAATGGAAGAATTGACCCAAATTTGCTGTGCTGTGCATCCATCCAACCAGATCTGGACAGGCTGGAGTGCTGGGTGAAGGCAAACCACATGAAGTTCAGCGAGGACAAGTGTAGGGTCCTGCATCTGGGGAGGAATAGCAGCAGGCATCAGTACAGGTTGGGGCTGCCCGATTGGAAACAGCACCCTGGAGTCCTTGGAGTGCTGGTGGGCAGCAAGTCCTGCATGGGCCAGCAGTGTGCCCTCATGGCTAAGACAGCCAATGGCATCCGGGGCTGCATCAGGAAAAGTGTGGCCAGCAGGGCCAGGGAGGTTCTCCTCCCCCTCTCCTCCCCCCTGCTGAGACCATACCTGCAATGCTGTGGCCAGTTTTGGGCTCCCCAGTTCAAGAGAGACAGGGACCTGCTGGAGAGAGTCCAGCAGAGAGCCAGGAGGATGAGTGGGGGGATTTGAGCATCTCCCCTCGGGAGAGAGCCTGAGAGCCCTGGGGCTGTTGAGTCTGGAGAAGGCTGAGAGGGGATCTGAGCAATGTGTGCAAATATCTGAGGGGTGGGTGTCAAGTGGAGAGGGCTGATCTCCTTTTGATGCTCAGCAGCAATAAGCCAAGGAGCAATGGATCCAAACTGGAACAGAGAAGGTTTCAGCTCAACAGGAGGAGAAAATTCTTTGGAGTGAGAGTGACAGAGCCCTGGAGCAGGCTGCCCGGAGAGGTTGTGGAGTCTCCTCCTTTGGAGACTCTCCAAATCCACCTGGATGCATTCCTGTGCAGACTGCCCTGGGTGATCCTGCTTTGGCAGAGGGTTGGACTGGATGAACTCTGAAGGTCCCTTTCACATGCTGTGATTCTGTGACTACATGAAGTTAAAGCAGTGTAGTGTCCTCACTGTCAAGCAGTGAGTTATTTAAAGCTTTGTTATCAGGAGCTGGCTTAATTGTGGACACTAAATTATTGGAGTTTAGCCAAGGCACCTGTCTTTTCCCTATCTTTTCAAGTCTCTAGGGTTATTGGCTACAGAGTTGCTTTCCATGATGTGACTTTACATTGTATAATGTTTGGAATTCATTTCCAACCTTATTTTCAAGCTGATCAAATATTTATTGGACATCAGTGTGATTCTGGATTGTGATCAAATTACTGAACCAAGCAAAAAGCTGCTGTTCTGTGAGGACTTACTGTTCAAGTTCAGTAATTAAAAAGCAGCATTTATTGTTTTCTATTACTTAGAAGAGAGTTTTGAAAGAGAAGAACTTTTGGGTTTTGGTGTGGTTTTGATGGTGTTTTACAGGATCATCTTATCAGAGGATGTTAGGGATTGCAAGTGACCTGTGCAGATCTTCAGGTCCAACCCCTCTGCCAGAGCAGGACCATAGCATCTAGCACAGGTCACACAGGAATACATCCAGGTGGGTCTGGAAAGGCTCCAGAGAAGGAGACTCCACAGCCTCTCTGGGCAGCCTGTGCCAGTGCTCTGGGACCTTTACAGTCAAGAAGTTCTTGCTCATGTTGAGGTGGAATTCCTGTGCTGTAGTTTCCATCCCTTGCCCCTTGTCCTTTGCCAGGGCACAAGTGAGCAGAGGCTGTCTCTGTCCTTTCCTTCCTGAGCCCCAGCCCTCAGATATTGATTAGATCCCCTCTCAGTCTTCTCCTCTCTAGGCTAAACTGCCCCAGGTCTCTCAGCCTTTCCTCATCAGGCAGTGCTCCAGTCCCTTCAGCATCTTTGTAGGCCTGCCTTGGACTCTCTCAGGTATATCCCTGTCCCTCTTGAACTGAGTAGCCCAGAAGTGGATTCAGTATTTCAGATGAGGCCTCATGTTGTGCCAGGGGAGGTCTAGGCTGGATGTTAGGAGGAAGTTGTTGGCAGAGAGAGTGATTGGCATTGGAATGGGCTGCCCAGGGAGGTGGTGCAGTCGCTGTCCCTGGAGGTGTTGAAGCAAAGCCTGGATGAGGCACTTAGTGCCATGGTCTGGTTGATTGTCTAGGGCTGGGTGCTAGGTTGGACTGGATGATCTAGGATGTCTCTTCCAACCTGGTTGATTCTATGATTCTAAGGAGAACCTCCCTCCATCTGCTAGACACACTTATCTTAATGCACCCCAGGATCCCATTGACCTTCTCGCCCACATGGGCACATTGCTGTCCTCAGCTTCAGCATCTCATAACTTGACTGCCTTCTTACAATCATTTTGTGCTTCCACTAAATGCATTTTTTAAGCACCCAAGTATGTTTCTCTACCTCCTGAAATAATGAGCACTTCAGCATTCAGTTCAGTGCCAGTTGCTTAATACAGTTTTGCAGGCTTGGAAGCCCTGCATATAAATAGCTGTTCCTATGCAGTCAAAGCCCTCAGTTCTTTCTTTTTAAGAATAGATCTTCTAGAAATCTAAATAATTGGTCTCAACTGAGTTCACAGGTATCAAACATTCTGTGAATATGACTGAATTTCTCCAAACTAAAATGCTTTTGTTCTTGGGAGCAAGCACAGTTAACATTTGTAATTGGAAACAAGTCGGAAAGTTCTCATCCTTAACCATTGTGGTTAGCTCACATTAGTCTCATTAGCTCTTACAAGGCTTTTTTCTAAGCTGCAGAATTATGGTGGAGGTTTTATTGAGGTTGCTTTTTCCTCTGTGATTCAGCTGTTTCTTTGTCAACCTGGTTTTGAAGTCTTTGGATGTATACCATGAACAGCCAAGTAGTACTTTGTAAGCGGTACCAGAATGGTCCTAGGAAGGAGATGCTGCTTTGGGGCATTTTGGTTGCTGGATTGGTTGATTAAAACCCCATTAAATTCTCAATGAAGGCAGGTACCAAGGATTGCTTAGCTGTAGGTACCAAGGATTACTTTACTGTGCTCTGCTGAGACCTCACCTGCAGTTCTGCATCCAGGTCTGGAGCCCTCAGTACAGGAAGGACATGGAGCTGATGGAGCAGGTCCAGAGAAGGGTCACAAAATGCTCAGGGGGTTGGAGCAGCTCTGCTACAAAGACAGGCTGAGGGAGCTGGGGGTGTGCAGCCTGCAGAAGAGGAGGCTCTGGGCAGACCTAATAGCAGCCTGCCAGTACCTGAAGGGGCTTCAGAAAGGCTGCAGAGAGACTCTTTGTAAAGGGCTGCAGGGACAGGATGGGGGCAGTGGCTTCAAACTAGAGCAGAGCAGATTGAAATTGGATGTTAAGAACAGGTTCTTTATAATGAAGATGGTAGAGCACTGCAACAGGTTTCCTGGGGAGGTGGTTGTGGCCCATCTGTGGAGATATTGAAGGTGAGGCTGGACAGGACTTTGGGCAACCTGATCTAGCTGAGAGTGCCACTGCTGACTGCAGATTGTGTTGAACTAGATGGCCTTTGGAGGTCCTTTTTGAACCCAAACTCTTCTGTGATTCTGTGATGAGGGCAGGACACAAAGACAGTGATGACAGGGACAGTGATGGGACTCAAAGAGTACAGCCAGGTGCAAACTGATGTGGCCAGTGTCTGCAGGATGCTTGGAGACCCTTCACATGCTCACACTCCAGTGAGAAACTTTCTGAGAGTTCAGTTTCTTCCTGTGAGATATGGGAAATGTATCTGGCAAATGTTGGCTTCTAGACAGATTTTGGTGTGTGACAAAGAATCAGTTTGGCCAGCTTGGGTTTATTTTAAATAGCCAAAATGGTGTTTTAATGCAGGGGTAAAAAATAATCCTTTTCTCTGTCTGATAATATTTGCTCCTGGTAGATAGTATTGTCCTGGTGGTTTTTCCATTTCCCTTCTGCAGATCAAGGGATTAATTTAGTCAGTTTTTCTGGGCACTGGTCTATTTAATCACACACCCTGTGTGATTTGAGCCTGCAGGCTTCTGCTCTTGGACCTTACTCTCCTTTGTCTCCTAGGTCATCAGCATGCATGCAGAGTAGCTTTGCCTGTGCGTATGATGGATGATCTCTGAAGCTGATTCACCACCAAACACCATAAATGCCACAGTGTACAATAGATTTTGCCTTCACCTCCAGCAATGGAAGTTAGGGATGAGGCCACCACTCTCAAAGCAGTCTTCTCAAATCACTTATTTGCCTCAGACTTCCAGAAGAAAAGCTCTATTTTTTCTCCTCAAGCAGGGAGTTTTGTGGATCAGATTAGCATATCTGCTTCATCCAGTTCTGCTTCTTCTGTCCTGCTCAACATACAGCAAGGACAAGCATTAATCACATTTACCCATCGGTGACCAAGACACCTTTGCTGTCACATTCCCCTTTGCTTGGCCTTTTGCCAAGCAGAGAAAGTAGAATACCTGGGGCAGAACAGGAGGTGTTGCAGAGATGGTCTGTGAGGAGTATGGGGACAAGGTAAGCATTTGTATGGGCAGTTTGAGGAGCAGGTGTTGGAACTGGGGAAGCTGGAAGGGGCAGAATGCAGAATACTTAAACAGATGAAGTGCCAATGGGATATTTCCTCAAATAGATTCTACACTCTCATCTTTGGGCTTTTTTGCTTCATTCTCTTTTCTGTTTGATTTATCAGTGACAAAAAAAAAAAAAAGAGAACCACAGAATGTTAGAGGCTGAGAGGGACCTCCAGAGATCACCCAGTCCAAAACCCCTGCCAAGGCAGCATCACCCAGGGTACTCCACACAGGAGTGCATCCAGGCAGGTATTGAAAGCCTCTGGGGAAGGAGACTCCACAGCCTCTCTGGGCAGCCTGTGCCAGGGCTCTGTTGCCCTCACTGTAAGGAAGTTTCTCCTCCTGTTGAGATGAAACCTTCTCTGTTCCAGTTTGTAGCTGTTGCTCTTTGTCTTATTGCTGCTGACCACCAAAAAAAGCTTGGCCCCCTCTGCTTGGCACCCACCCCTCAGAAATTCATAGACATTGATGAGACCTCCTCTCAGTCTTCTCTTCTCCAGACTGAACAGCCCCAAGGCTCTCAGTCTCTCTTCACAGGGGAGATGCTCAAGTCCCCAAATCATCCTCCTGGCTCTCCATTAGATTCTCTCTAGCAGGTCTCTGTCTCCTATGAAGAAGAACTGTTACAATGAGGTGTTTTAATGGTAGCATTTGCAGTGGTTTTGTGTGTGTGCACTTAGGGTCATGTGGTTACTATTTCTGACTTTTTCAGCATGCTTACCTGATTTCCCCAAAGCTCATTGAGTCTTATAATGGTGCTTAAATACATCTACATGTGGGGTGTCTAGGACTAAATGTATTAAGGCCAGGCTAAAAGCATGAGTCTGAAAAGAAATCCTTCAGCAAATCTCTCTCATGAGAGTGGTGAGAGCCTGGAATGGGTTGCCCAGGGAGGTGGTTGAGGCCCCATCTTTGGAGGTAAGGCGAGGCTGGATGAGGCTGTGGGCAGCCTGCTCTAGGGTAGGGTGTCCCTGGGCATGGCACGGGGTTGGAACTGGCTGCTCCTTGTGGTCCCTTCCAACCCTGACTGATTCTGTGATTCTAAGCTGTCCCCAGCTCTCACTGTAATGCAAAGGAATACAAAGCTGCCATACACTTGCTTTTGTATACAGAGGCAGTGAAGAGAGTAGTGCAATAGTAGGTTCAGTTCTGTTGCCTCCTCTTCTAAAGGCTTTTGTGAAGTTCCACTGTGAAGGTGTGTACACTGGCCAACTGGAAAATTACCCATGCAGGGAGAGTCAGGCTTAGTCATTTGCTCTTTAAAAAGGGAAGTAATTACATGGACAGTGAGGCTTCAGTCAGGCATTAAGGAGACTTGAGTGCAGAAATAAGCATACAGTTGTAAGCACAAGAGTAATAAATGACCATGGCAACCTCCCTAGATAGATGTGGTGATTTCTTCATTCACCTGGGGTCTTTCAGAGAGGTGTGCTGTAATTTGAATAAGAATTATAAGCTTATATAAACATTATCATTCCAGTCTCTCCATCCTGCATGCAACAGAGCTGGCTCAATGAGCCCAATAATTGTTTGCAGCCTTAAAAAAGGAATCCATGAATATCCAATTAAGTCAATGATTGCCTTTCATCTTTTGGTTTCTTGATCCGTTGGTGGGACTTACTCAGATAATCTGTCAACAGTAGTAGCAACTTCTGTTTCATTGACTCATCTCTTTGTAGGGTCTAGCCTGAAATAATTGGTTATGATCAATACTTTTGGTTCTTTTAAAACGATCCAGAGCCTGCAGTGCAAGGGAATAAAAACACAATTTGATTAATCATTCTGTCTTTCTGTTTACACAAGCCTGGGTAGGGCAGCAGCAGCCCCCATGGATATTAAGAGGCCTCAATTAAGTAGAGGTCTTCAGAGAGCTCAATTTAACCATTATTAGGAATGGGGAAGAGGAGCAGATTTCTTGTTATAGGTTAGCAGTAGTTAACTGCTGGTGAGGGGCCTGAAACACAGCCCCATGAGGAGAGGCTGAGGGAGCTGGGGATGTGCAGCCTGGAAAGAGGAGACTCAGGGCAGAGCTCATTGCTGTCTGCAGCTCCCTGAAGGGAGGCTGTGGGCAGGTGGAGTTGGGCTCTTCTGCCAGGCAAGCAGCAACAGAACAAGGGGGGGACAGCCTCAAGCTGTGGCAGGGGAGGTCTAGGCTGGATGTTAGGAGGAAGTTGTTGTCAGAGAGAGTGATTGGCATTGGAATGGGCTGCCCAGGGAGGTGGTGGAATTGTTGGCCCTGGAGGTGTTCAAGCAAAGCCTGGCTGAGGCACTGAGTGCCATGGTCTGGTTGATTGGATAAGGCTGGGTGGATGATCTTGGTTGGATATGTTGGACTGGATGGATCGATTGGACAGGTTGGACTGGATGATCTTGGAGGTCTCTTCCAACCTGGTTGATTCTGTGATTCAAGGATACTTACCTGCAACTTAGTGCATACTAAGTGTTGTTAAATGCTAATGTACTTTTGGAACAGTGCAGTGGAAGTGGTGTTCAGCATGCTCAGTGTAACATCAGATTGCACTGCAGTGCTAAGATAGACCATCAGGATCCAACAAAAAAAAACCCTGCCTGTGTCCTGAGTGGACCCACTTCAGCCTGTGGAGGTGAGTTTAAGGTTAGGAATCAATGAGAGATGTTGCTGGGCTATATTCAGTGATGATTTTTTTATCCCAGGGTGTTGGATATTGTGACCTTTTAGTATCTTAAGAGGGCCTACAAGAAAGCTGGGGAGGGACTTTTTAGGCTGTCAGGTAATGATGAGACTTAGGGGGGGAATGGAACAAAGCTGGAAATGGATAGATTCAGAATGGATGTTAGGAAGAGGTTCTTCAGCATGAGATGGTTGCTAGGAGCACCTCCACTGTGAGGACAAGCTGAGAGAGTTGGAGCTGTTCAGCTTGGAGAAGAGAAGGCTCCCAGGAGACCTTCTTGTGGCCTTCCAATATCTGAAGGGGGCCTACAGGAAAGCTGCTGAGGGACATTTTAGGGTGTCAGGTAGTGATAGGACTGAGGGGAATGGAGCAAAACTAGAAGTGGGTAGATTGAGATTGTATGTGAGGAAGAAGTTCTTCAGCATGAGGATGGTGAGAGACTGGCACAGGTTGCCCAGGGAGGTGTTGGAAGCCTCATCCCTGGAGGTTTTTAAAGCCAGGCTGGATGTGGCTGTGGGTATCCTGCTCTAGTGTGAGGTGTCCTTGCCCATGGCCAGGGGGGTTGGAACTGGATGATCCTTGAAGTCCTTTCCAGTGCTGAAAATGCTGTGATTAGGTTGGAAGGCACTTGAGGAGGCCGTCACATCAAGTCCTTTAAAGCTATTAGACCCCATGTTTGATCTGTCATGTACATTTTTTACATGGAGTTCTAATTCCTCTAGTTTGACAAGCTTGAAAGCTTTCAGGCAGAAGCATGAACTTAGTGTTTGAGAGGCAGTGGGACCAATATGTCTTAGAAGCAGTTTTGTACATGCATATTGGTTGTGGGGTGGTGGTAAGGATATCACTGCTATGAATGCTATATTTAAAATGCTAGGGAGTAGTTTGATCTCAGACAGATTGCTTCACATTTTGTTTTGGAATTAGACTAGAGAATAACTTGAGGCAGAGCAGGTCTGCAGTATGCAGTGATTCATCAAAGGTGAAGTTTTCTTGTACTTAACAACCAGAGTTCTTTTTTGGCTGCAGCTTGTGTTTAAAGAAATTGATTTAGCACTTAGTATTCAAACTCAGGAACTTACTGCTGCTGTATTGTGTGCACTCATTACCAAAAGGAATCTCTTTCTCAAGGATTATTAATTTGGCCTTTGGCTGAATTCTCATTTTAAGCTAAATTTCCATGAATTTCTGTCTTTTGTAGCGATAGAAGAAGCCTGGGGGCTGCAAAACTTGTTCTTGATAAAAGCTTTGAAGTCTCATTGCTTATCTAAGCCTTTGTAAGTTAGAGAGGTAAGGCTAAGTTATCTGTTAACTTTACCAGGTGATCAGTGGTAGCAGAACCACTGTGTGAGCTGTGGGTGTAAGTTGCAGCAAAAGAGGTTCTGCCTCAACACAAGGGGGAACTTCTTTACTGTAAGGGTCCCAGAGCCCTGGCACAGGCTGCCCAGAGAGGTTGTGGAGTCTCCTTCTCTGGAGCCTTCCCAGGCCTGTCTGGATGTG